>OZ025300.1:175702839-176195339 GCA_964019185.1 Maratus speculifer | reverse complement strand
AGTCAGGGTGTCCTGGAAATGTTGTCTCATGTAGACCTCTACCTCAAATGGGATAGCTAGAAAAAACAACTATAAATTGTAAGTTATTGATTTATTCCAAATTCTTGTATTGCAGAAGTATATTTCTGCTAATGTTAAATATATGTAACACAATCCCTAAGTAGTATAGAATACAGGGTTCGCACGGACCTTAAAAGCCCTTATAAACTCCTTATATTTCGATAGTCCTTAATAAGGATCCTTAAAGTCCTTATTTTTTATTGAAAGTCCTTATTTTATAACAGGAACTTAATATTAACGCGATCCGTAAAATGTTTTTAAAAAATCGCCTAACATTCCAGTTGTGATTCCCGTCCGAAATTTCAAGGCATCCTCTTCCGAAAATTTGAAATTGGGTTATGAGTTCCGCATAATTGACAACTTGTACGGTTTAGCGCGCTTAGAAATGCAAATTTCGTAAAAGGATCGCCTAAAAAAGCACACGTTTTGTCAATATTTCGTGGGAAAACGACGATTTCATCGATGTTTTTGTCAACAAACTTAGTCAAAAGATCGCTGAAAAGCATTAATTTCATTTGTGGATCACCAAAAAAACGGCAATTTCACCAAATATCGCAGACAAAACTGTGATTTCGTCTGAAGACTGCGGGAAAACGTCGCTTTCGTCTAAAAATTGCGGATATAACGCCGATTTCTTTAAAAGATCGCGGAAAAAAATGCCGTTTTCGACAAAAGATCGCTTAAAAATATTTCGTCAAAAGATCATTGAAAAAAAAAAAATAACGCCGATTTCATAAAAAGATCACGGAAAAAACGCCGATTTCGTCAAAAGATCGCGGGGATAAAACGCCTAGGGATGATTCTCGTCCGAAATTTCCGAAATTTTAAGGCATCTTCTTCCGAAAATTTGAAATTGGGTTCTACATAGTTGCCAACTTGTACGGTTTTGTGCGCGGAATAAACAATCGCTGGGCTATGCAAATTTCGTGAAAGGACGCCGAAGAGCACACATTTCGTCAATATTTCGTGGAAAACGACAATTTCGTCATTTTTTTTTGTCAACGAACTTTGTCAAAAGATCGCTGAAAAACACGAATTTCCTGTGCGGATCGTGTAAAAAACGGCGATTTCACCAACTATGGCAGATTTCGTTTGAAGACCGCGGGAAAACGTCGATTTCGTCTAAAGATTGCGGATATAACGCCGATTTCGTTGAAAGATCGCGAAAAAAAACGCCGTTTTCTATAAGATTGCTTAAAAATATTATGTCAAAAGATCATTGGGAAAAAAAAACCCCACAGATTTTATCAAAAGATTACGGAAAAAACGCCGATTTCGTCAAGATCGCGGGGATAAAAGGACGTTTTCGAGAATAGATCGCAAAAAATGCGAATTTTGTCTAAAGATCGTCGAAAAACGCCGATTTCATTAAAAATAAACACGAGAGAACGCGGATTTCGTCAAGAGATCGCGGAAAAATCGCCGATTTTCGCAAAAGATCGCAATAAATCGCCGATTTTGCTAAAAAATTGCAGATAAATCGCTGATTTCTTCTGAAAATCGCGGGAAAACGCCGATTTCATCTGAAGATCGCGGATACCGGACCCCCTGCCGTCGATTTCCGAAAATGCGATGTGAATTTCCGAAAAAAAAAATTTCACTTAGAATCACCCCCTGAAAACGCCGTTTTTGAGAAAAGATCGCATAAAAAATGCAAATTTTGCCTAAAAATCGTCGAAAAAACGCCGATTTCATTATAAAAAAAAGGAGAACGGTGATTTCGTCAAAAAATCGCGGAAAAACCGCCGATTTCGACAAAAGATCGCAATAAATCGCCGATTTTGCTAAATATCGCAGATAAAATGCCGATTTCGTCTGAAGATCGCGGATAACCCATGTCCCCTTCCCAGGAGGGGTGTGTAACTCGCGGAATTCCCCCTCCCCCGCGCCGCCGATTTCCATAAATGCGATGTTAATTTCCGAAAAAAATTTCACCCAGAATCGCCCCTGAAACATTCATAATCTGCCAAATATGGCAGCTGAAAAAAAAAAAATCAAGTTTCTTTGTTATAATTCTCTTTTTTCTGATTGGACATTAAAGCTGCCTCTTTTATTTTCTGATTGCGACGTAGAAACCTCGTATCCACAAATACCAATCATAATCAGTATTCACCATCTAAAATTTCCTTTTCTTTGATATAGAGAAATGTATAACAAAGAAGATATTTCGCCAAATAATTGTGCCAATCTGTTCTATAATCCGCTAATCTGTGTTTGATTGTGGTCGTATTATTTCACTGGATATGTGTAGCATGGTTAACAGCAACAGTCTTCCTCTGCAGAAAATAAAAGGAAATTAATTGAAGATGACTGAGATTTTATAAAGAAATAAATAATGGCTTCTTGAAAAAGAAGTATCGGAGTTAGAAAATAAGGCCAATGAATTAGCTGATAAAGCTGAATCAACTAAAGATATTCAATTATTTATAAAATTGAACACTTGTAGAAAATCTGCAACAGAAAAAAGGAAGAAATTTCCTCCCTGACCAAAGAAATAGATGCTAAAAAACAGTTGCTAGCCAACTAATGTTATATATTTACGATTAAAATTTAATGTAATTTATGTGTACTGTTCTTTTTTAACTTTAGAAAGTCCTTATTTTTCTTTTAACGAAGCCCTTACAAAGTCCTTACAGAGTCCTTATTTTTCATTTAGCAAACTCTGTATGAACCCTGGAATATGTTCATTAGATTTTGGCGAAATTTTATTATTTATCTTTTTTTGCTCAACTAGATGTACCTTGACTTACGTTGTTTTCAAGTTACATCACCAGTCTTGGAACAAATCGCACAAACTACTGGCATAAGTCGAAGTATTTCTATATCTGTGATGAAATTAAGTGGGGAGCACTGTATTGAAGATGAATTCAACATTAGAAATAGGAAATTATAAATTGCCATAATTTCTAAGCCATTTCACAGAATGACTTCCCATTTAGTATCTCCAGTAAAATTTACCAAAAAATCTAAATATGATGTCATAATTAGGTGTTTATATTGAACATTTCATAGTTTGATCCAATTTTAGAATGTATATATATATTATTTTTAAAAGATTAACAGTATTTCCAGTAACAATGCAATATTTGATTTTAATTTTTGTATTTTTAGAACTTGATTTTAAATTCATTTTAAATCATTTTACTATTATTTAGATACAAGTGATAAATTACTTTATATTCTTTATGCTTATAACTGCATATGATTTACAACAATAGAACTATTCATCAAACCACACTCTTTAAAATATGGCAACTGACTTTGAAATTGCAACACTTAAATATTAAAATAAATATGAAAAAGAAAAAAAAAGCACAATATATTTTTGTAATAATATCCCTTCCCTTTTCTGAATGATTGCAAATTTATAATTATGCATTATTCTGTCTTTAATTTCCATAGATCATCTAATATGCTCCTAAAGATCTAAAATTTACTAAATGTCATATTTTTGCTTTTTTCTAAAATAACTTTTAGTGTTATTCTCAGCTTGACTCAAGAAAATCCAAATTTTGTTAGTCTATTTTTGAGCGGTTTCAGCACAGTATAGTTGCAAATTTCATTGAAGTCTGTAACCAAATTACCACAGATTATACAAGCATTTTCACCAGTATGTTCACTGCTCAAAATTGTTCCATTCTCTAAAAAACAAACAACACTTATAATAAGTTTACATATAAATATTTTTGTTATCATCAAAGTATGCGTAAAACTCAACAAATCACATAAATATTGACAATACCTTCAAACTTGACTTAATAAACGCACTAAAATTTTTGAATTTTTATTTTAAAAGGTTGCAAAAGATTTTGAGGTATATCCTAGGTATTCCTGCATACTTTCAGAAAAAGCATGTTACTTCTGTGATAGTTCTAATTTTGAAGTATTCATTTTAATACATTAATTAACCTTCACATAGCATAACTTTTTTTATCAAAGTAGGTTAAAAAATTAGATTTATTTTTTTACGTATTTCAAATCTACTTATATTTTAAAGTTCAAATATGTAAAATATTTTTGTAAAAGTGTATATATATATATGTATATATATATATATATATATATATATATATATATATATAGAATTAGATCATAAAATTAAAGATTGTTGGAAAATTGAATTTAAAAAGAATCATATTAAAACAAAATTCTAAAAATTAATTTGGGTTAAATGTATTCTTGTGGGAATCGTAGGTTGCATAAATTTTGTTGCTTTTATGTTGCTCCTGAAAATCACATGATTCACAGCGAAAGAATTAAAACATTTAATTACATTTTCTTAAGTAATCAAAAACTTTTAGTTTAAACTTCTTATTTTTCATGTAATAAATAATACATTTCTCTCCTCTTTTTTAATCCTTAGGCTCCTGGCAGAGCATTCTATTTGTTATGGGTGAATATTTTAGCTCCTTGGTTCTTTGCTCCAGCTCCAGAAGTTGATGAAAAGAAACAGAAAAAAATGGAGAGAAAAGCAAAAAGACAAAGATGATTTCCAATATTCTTTTGTATTTAAATTATTCCTTTTAATTTTATTGTAGACTTTTATAATGAATTTTCTATCCTTAATTTTATTTATTATTGTTATTGGAGTGAATAAAGAAGAGGGCTTTGGTTTGTTATAGCTGTTTGTTAATGATTAATTTTATGAAGTATTTGTTTCAATAGCTTTAAGGTGAAAGCAACTTTAGACAGAAATAAGGCATGTAATATTAACTATGTTTTAAAAATAATGTTATTAAATATGAATTTTTTTTAATAAAAATTACAGTTCATATTGAACTGTATTAAAGGGAAAAAAATATTTTATCTTTGAAACTTTGTTGTCTTAATGTTAAAATTCTAAGGAGCTTCCTTTTATTAAATCCTACATGAATATTTTACCCATAAATGGGGCTTGTTTAAAATATAATTCTGCTTTACCTTACAATGTTAACTCTCAACATATGCTAGCAATCTCACATTAAATTTGCTCATAAAGAATGCTGTATTCATCACCTAACAAAAGTCATGCTTTGGTAAGAAAATAATTGCTTGGGATGCTTTAAAAGTCTGATTCATGGATGTTTTGTCTTTCTATTTGTTGATTCTCATGTTAATTGAATTTCTGTTGACTCTCTTAAATATTCCTAAGGATATTGATGCATGTTATACTTCACTTATTCAATCATTTGGAATGAAAGTTATCCCTTTGTTCCAAATTATGTAAAGCATTTTTTGTGAAATTTTTAAACTACAATATAAGATTTATGCAATCAAGTTAGTTAACTAAATTTGAATTTATAGGGATTTTGTGCAATATCTATAATTGCACTCAAATCTTCTATTTAAAATATTTTTTTTTCAGTATTTTGTAGATTTGGGAAATGCTCAAGTATAATGTTCTTACTATAGAAATATAGAAATATTTCCGAACTGAAACCTTTCTACCCCAATCTTTCAACGTCAAGAAAGTTGAAAAGATGCAAAGGCAAAAGAAATCATCCATTTAAAAATAATTTAGTTTTATGCAACCAAAAAGGCTTTTAAAACAATATAAAATAAAGTGTCTATAGCTTATTCTAAATTGCATTACTATTAAATGACAACAACATATAACAATATTATATAACAAGTTACTTTAATGATACTGTAAAGTATTGTCAGTGCATAAAGGGTTAAATTCTATGTTCCAGATTCACGGTTGCAATCTCCTAGGATCAATAAAACTTGTATCTTGTCTTCTGCAACTAGATTTAGAAAATTATAGTTTTTCTTTACAAATTGACTTTGAATCTAATGGGCTTTTTCTTATGCACATAAAAAGATTGTTATTTCATAGAAATGTTTTGAGAAATAGTCCTTCAATTTAAATTCTACTTAAAACTAAAATCAAAATTTTACGTTTATATTATTGTTAAAAGATTTCTTGTTTATTTCTATTTAAATATTTTAATGATGATTGTTTTTTACTGTAAATGATTACAGCATATGAAAGTATTCTTCTCATACACTACTAAATGTATCATTATCTCATTTTCAATAAATAAATATTCAGGTTTTTATTTCTAGCTTTTCATATCTTTGCTCATATCAAGTGAATAATATATTTTTTTCTATTGTGTGCTGACAATTTATTTTCTGAATTTTTATTATCTCTTATTTTTAAAGAAATTGTCTGTAACAATGACAGTACCAACAGTATAGAAAAACTTTTAATTCTAAATATTGAATATAAATATTGTGTAAACGGCAACAGAATTTTTTTTTTCTTCAATATTTTATTCAAAATTGCTTATACTCTATATAACCAAAGATGACCAGCCACTTGCGATTATAAATGTTTTGTTAAATATCCAGAGAAATACATGAGAAATTATCCTGAAACTCCAGTTGTGTAAACAAAATAGTGTAGGTCGTCATATATTGAGAAGATCATTTATCAAAACCCTATAGAGGACCATCAACAAATTGAAAAAAAAAATGAGTTTCTTTTGGATCTCTGTCAAGCTTAATGTAGCAAAGGCATTCAACCTTAATCATAACTTAATCATAACCAATGATTAAGTGACTTATTCTGATAAACTGTATTCATTTTTATGAGAATAGCATGTACACTTGTAGAGAAATTAAAGTTTTCATGAAAAAAGTTCCTATTTTTTAACCGACTTCCAAAAAGGAGAGGAGGTTATCAATTCAACGCGTATGTATTTTTTTTTTTTTTTTTTATATGTATGTTCATTGATTACTCCGAAACTATCCAACCAATTAACTTGATTTTGGTATTAAATGAGAGAGCTTGCTCTCGAATTGGTACTTCTTCCATTTCATTGAAATTGATTCAGTACTTTTTTAGTAATTAAGTAAAAACTAATAAAATTAGTGATTTCTCGCAAACTAAAAGACTAAGCGACGATGACTAAGCTCGCCGAATGGAGTGCAGTCAGGTGTCTGAGCGGTGTAAGACAGCAGATTTGATTTCTGGCTATTGAAAGAGGTCGTGGGTTCGAACCCCACTCCTGACATACATGTATGGTTTACAGTGATTTTTCCCGTATTTTAATTTTTATTAACTGACTTTAAAAAATCATTAACTTTTAACTAAAAAGAGAAAAATAAACTTTTCTACCAAAAATTGAACCGACTTCAAAAGCTACTGCAAAGTGAAAAATAATTTTTTTACAGAATAGTATTAAGAAATTAAATTAAGAGCGTAGTATTTATCATGCGTATTATTATATTTATGTAGATTAATTTGATTTTTTGAAGTCGGTGCCAGCCAAGCCAAGTTCAAAATTAAAATTAATTATCCAATGCAAATCATAAAAGAATAAAGTTAAATTGTTAACTAAATATTAAATCGTAAAAAAACTCGTAGATACCTGGATGCGTGTCTATTGGAAAATTACATGTAACTTGGCTTGGCTGGCACCGACTTCAAAAAATCAAATTAATCTACATAAATATAATAATACGCATGATAAATACTACGCTCTTAATTTAATTTCTTAATACTATTCTGTAAAAAAATTATTTTTCACTTTGCAGTAACTTTTGAAGTCGGTTCAATTTTTGGTAGAAAAGTTTATACCAAGTTTTTTGCTTGCAAATTGCAGAGTTCTTAATAATAATAATAATAATAAATAAATAAATAAATAAATAAAATCTTTTTGAGAATATATGACAAACAACTTTGTACACAATTTCCTGCAATCAGAATTAAAAAATAATAAGAATCAAATAAAAAATGAGCAGGTTTACTAAAAAATATTTCATTGTGCATGTGCGAATGCAATCAAAATGTAATGTGCGTAATGTGTTAGCTGAATATATAGAGCAACTTTTCTGAAAGTTTCAAAGACATAGCTTGAAAATTCTGAAAATTATAATTGATAGAATAAGCTCAAAATCTGTTGTTCCTAAAAAGAAGCAAAAAGATGAGGGGCTGTATTAAAATATAGTAGTTTGTGTAATATTATATATACTATATTGACACTAATCAATGGATATATGGATACAGCCTTTCATCTTTTTGCTTCATTTTGGAAACAAAGAAATTTGAATTTATTCTATTGATGACATTTTTCAGAATTTTCAAACTAGTTTTTAAACTTTTAAAAAAGTTGCTCTATATATTTAGCTAACACATTATGCACATTATATTTTGATTGCCTTCAAGCATGCACAGTGAACAATTTTAGTAAATCTCCTCATTTTTCATGCAGTTTTTTATTAATTTTTAATTTAAGCTATTGCATACCTTTTATCGCGGGCTTTGAGCGCGGTGACCGAATCCAAAAATACCGTAACGCGAAAAATCCTAACACATCGGTAACGAAAAAACCTAACAATCAGCTAACGTCGTTTCCGCTCGGAAAACTTCGGGACGGTATTCTTCGGTAGAATCCGGCAGACATTGACGCGGTATCTTTCAGATATTAGGATATCAAGTCTCAAACTTATGCTTCTTATGATCTAATTTTCATAGCGCGGCCAAATTTTGTTTGGTAATTTATTATGAGACAGTGTTTATTTTGGTGGTCTTATTTATTTTGGTGACAGGAGACCCCACACGGTGAGGATCGAAAAATTTAAAATGCTTATAACTCACGATCTAATTTTCGCAGCGCGGCCAAATTTTGTTTGGTAATTTAATATGAGGCTGTTCATTTTTGGTGACAGGAGACCCTCTACGGTGAGGGTCGAAAAATTTAAAATGCTTATAACTCGCGATCTAATTTTCGTAGCGCGGCCAAATTTTGTCTGGTAATTTAATATGAGATTGTTAATTTTTGGTGACAGGAGCCCCCCGGGGTGAGGGTCGAAAAATTTAAAATGCTTATAACTCGTGATCTAATTTTCGTAGTGCGGCCAAATTTTGTTTGGTAATTTATTATGAGACAGTGTTAATTTTTGGTGACAGGAGACCCCCCACGGTGAGGGTAGAAAAAATTAAATGCTTATAACTCGCAATCTAATTTTCATAGAGTGGCCAAATTTTGTTTGGTAATTTATTATGAGTCAGTGTTAATTTTTGGTGACAGGAGACCCCCCCCCCACGGTGAGGGTCGAAGAATTTAAAATGCTTATAACTCGCGATCTAATTTTCGTAGTGCGGCCAAATTTTGTTTGGTAATTTATTATGAGACAGTGTTAATTTTTGGTGACAGGAGACCCCACACGGTGAGGATCGAAAAATTTAAAATGCTCATAACTCGCGATCTAATTTTGGTAGCTTGGCAAAATATTGTTTGGTAATTTATTATAAGACAGTGTTAATTTTTGGTGACAGGAGACGCCCCCATGGTGAGGGTCGAAAAATTTAAAATGCTTATAACTCGCGATCTAATTTTCGTAGCGCGGCCAAATTTTGTTTGGTAATTTAATATGAGACTGTTAATTTTTGGGGACATTAAACCCCCCCACGGTGAGGGTCGAAAAATTTAAAATGCTTAAAACTCGCGATCTAATTTTCGTAGCGCGGCCAAATTTTGTTTGGTAATTTATTATGAGACAGTGTTAATTGTTGGTGACAGAAGACACCCCACGGTGAGGGTCGAAAAATTAAAAATGTTTATAACTCGCGATCTAATTTTCGTACTGCGGCCAAATTTTGTTTAGTTATTTATTATGAGACAGAGTTAATTTTTGGGGACATTAGACCCCCCACGGCGAGGGTCGAAAAATTTAAAATGCTTATAACTCACAATCTAATTTTCGTAGCGCGGCCAAATTTTGTCTGGTAATTTAATATGAGACTGTTAATTTTTGGTGACATTAGCCCCCCGGGGTAAGGGTCGAAAAATTTAAAATGCTTATAACTCGCGATCTAATTTTCGTAGCGCGGCCAAATTTTGTTTGGTAATTTATAATGAGACAGTGTTAATTTTTGGTGACAGGAGACAACCCACGGTGAGGGTAGAAAAAATTAAATGCTTATAACTCGCGATCTAATTTTCGTAGCGTGGCCAAATTTTGTTTGGTAATTTATTATGAGTCAGTGTTAATTTTTGGTGACAGGAGACCCCCCCCCCCCCACGGTGAGGGTCGAAAAATTTAAAATGCTCATAACACGCGATTTAATTTTGTTAGCTTGGCAAAATATTGTTTGGTAATTTATTATAAGACAGTGTTAATTTTTGATGACAGGAGATGCCCCCATGGTGAGGGTCGAAAAATTTAAAATGCTTATAACTCGCCATCTAATTTTCGTAGCGCGGCCAAATTTTGTTTGGTAATTTATTATGAGGCAGTGTTAATTTTTGGGGACATTAGACCCCCCCACGGTGACGGTCGAAAAATTTAAAATGCTTAAAACTCGCGATCTAATTTTCGTAGCGCGGCCAAATTTTGTTTGGTAATTTATTATGAGACAGTGTTAATTGTTGGTGACATAAGACACCCCACGGTGAAGGTCGAAAAATTAAAAATGTTTATAACTCACGATCTAATTTTCGTAGCGCGGCCAAATTTTGTTTGGTAATTTATTATGAGGCAGTGTTAATTTTTGGGGACATTAGATCCCCACGGTGAGGGTCGAAAAATTTAAAATGCTTATAAGTCACGATCTAATTTTCGTAGCGTGGCCAAATTTTGTTTGGAAATTTAATATGAGACTGTTAATTTTTGGTGACAGGAGACCCCACACGGTGAGAGTCGAAAAATTTAAAATGCTTATAACTCACGATCTAATTTTCGTAGCGCGGGAAAATTTTGTTTGGTAATTTAATATGAGACAGTGTTAATTTTTAGGGCCATTAGACCCCCCACGGTGAGGGTCGAAAAATTTAAAATGCTTATAACTCACAATCTAATTTTCGTAG
Organism: Maratus speculifer; assembly: GCA_964019185.1. Classification (NCBI taxonomy): domain Eukaryota; kingdom Metazoa; phylum Arthropoda; class Arachnida; order Araneae; family Salticidae; genus Maratus; species Maratus speculifer. The sequence goes on along the minus strand of OZ025300.1, from coordinate 176,184,480 downwards.
CGCGGCCAAATTTTGTTTGGTAATTTAATATGAGACTGTTAATTTTTGGTGACAGGAGACCCCCCACGGTGAGGGTCGGAAAATTTAAAAGGCTTATAACTCGCGGTCTAATTTTCGTACCCCGGCCAAATTTTGTTTGGTAATTTATTATGAGACAGTGTTAAGGGCTTTGAGCGCGGCGACCGAATCTAGGAATTCCGTGACGAGAAAAAATCCTAACAGTCCGGCTAACGACGTTTCAGTTTGGAAGACTTCGGCACGGTATCCTTCCATAGACTTTTTCGATAGACTTTCTTAACCTTCCATTGACGCGGTATTTTTGCATAAGTTGATGAAAAATGCTATGCAATAGCTTTACCGCGGCAGTCCCCGAGTGCCACACATTTTTTTTTTTATTACAGTGTATTGTGTATAATGTTGTTTGTCATATTTTCTGAAATTAACATTTTTTTTTATATTCAGAATTCTGCAAATTATAAGGAAAACACTTGGTGAAATTTGGGACTGTTTTTATGAAAACCATAATTTCTCTGAGAGTATACATGCTATCCTCATAAAAATTAACACATTTTATCACAATAAGCCATTGAATCATAATCTACAGTTTGAATGCTTTTGCTAAGTTTTTTATAACAGGATTATCCAAAAGACATTCGTTCTTTTTCAATTTGTTGATGGTCCCCTATAGCGTTTTGGGAAAAAAATCTTTGTGGAAATAAATAGCCTGTAATATTCTGCTTACACACCTGGAATTGTAGGATAATTTGTCATATATGTTTTTAGATATTTAACAAAACTTCTAAAATCACAAGTGATCTGCCATCTTTAACATATAATGTGTATGCATATTCCCATTATATAAATAGCATTTTTTTAGTAGTGGGTGAATGAAACTTTTATAATCCATTTAGCATCTGTCCTGTAATTTTCTGTTACATCAACACTACTTTAAGTGATTACAGACAAAATGAATAAATTATATTGCATTAGCACAAGTCATGTAACCAGACTTGCCAACTTTTGAAAATGAAAAATCATAGCACACAAAATTTTATTAATCAATTAATCTGGATTAATCATTAATCTGATCAATTGGTTTTTATGTTTAGTGGCCATATTTTTACATTTGTAAAATGAATAAGCTTTTTTATTCAATTTTTAAAACTTCTCACTTTACAGTTTTTTTTTTTTTTTTTTGGGGGGGGGGGGGGGGGCATTTACTTTTTAAAAAACTGAGCCCAGTTTTGGTTTTTTAGCTCAATACAATAAATTTTAACAAAATTAGAGGGTTTTTTTTTCTCAATCATTTTACAATATTCAAAATTTTTTTCTTGACAATCATATTCATTTTTTTTATATCACAATTCTTTGCTAAAATGTGAAATCTGCAATCTTACTGTGAACTTTTAATGAAGTGCACATTTTTTGTTGCTATCTTTTGGCAAAATTAAGTGTTTACCTTCCATGATTTTTTGATTAAATTTGCAGGGGGGGGGGGGGGGGATCTACATTCTTTTGGCAAAATTAATTTTCTTCTGCAACAAATTGACACAACTCATTTTTTTATATGATCATTTGTCCTAATTCATGATAGGTTATCACGACCAATTGTCAAAAATAAGAAGAGTTTTATGTGACTTAATGGCAAAATTTTCAATCAGTTTTATTGATTGAAAAAATTATTGTAAAAATTCTCGATATCTTTTTGTGACCAATAAACAAAATTCACTGCTAATTCCCATGACCTTTTGACAGAATTAGTAATATTCTTCTCTTAATAGTTTATCGATATTCATGATTTTTTTGCTCAATCTTTTGATGAAATTCACTATGTTATTTCTAAACTCCTTTCTAATTTTTCTAAACTTTTTACGAAATTAGCAATGATATTTAGCAGCTTATCACTTTTCGCTCTTTATCTGTTCGCAAAGCCACAGCACACAATGAAATATTTTCATTGGCCACCAACATTGTAGCAAACATAAAATGAAATTAAATCCATTCTCAATGAAATTAAATATGTATGTGTATTTTCTGTCTCAGACAAGAAAAATCCTGGAACTGGTCATGTTGCCAGGATCAACAGATCAGCTGATTTTATTTCAGGAAAGTCCTGAATTTTTTTTTTTTTTTTTTTTTTTTTTTTTTTTCCATTTAGTTTGTCATTTTAAAAATTTCCTTAACCGTTTCTACCCTTTCCCCTCTTACAGACAAAGTTCTTTCCCTACAAGTTTTAGAACCTCTAAATCTACTCAGAGAGTCTGTCATTACTGTCTGAGCCAGACAAGCTGAATAAAAAATCAACAATTTTCAAATTATTGAAAATAGTTAAGTGAAATTCACACAAATTATATATGCATTGTATATTTATGATGAAAGTTTTATTTTTCACTGCATTTAATGGATGGATCTTATATCTACCAGAATGAATATGGGATATATGTATTCTAATTGCATACTACTTAATGTACAAATTTAATCTGTATGTTTATATCAAATTGCATAGTTATATATAAATGCTTCTACAATTATCTTTAATGATTCCGTACCATAATATTAACTACAGAGTTAAAGTACATAATGAAAAATACCAGAATTTTTATAATTAGTACTATAGACAGCATTGTTGGTGCAATATATATATATACTTGGTATGGAATTTAAAAATCAGTAAACATTATGCATAAACGCTTAAATCAGTAAGTTATGTAGTTATAAAAACTGGATTATATGAAGAAAGGAGAGCAAAGATAAACAAAATTGTACAAAGATTGTCATCTCTTAAGAAAGTCTGTGAATTTTAATCAACTTGCTTACTTAACCCTAGATAGATAACCATATTTCACTATACACTAAATCGATTACGTTGATTCGACGTAGGTTATCTTTAAGGGGTTAAAGGGGCTCAGGGGTTGAAAACTTTTCAAAAAATCAATTTTTTTTTATGATCTAGTTTGATTATTCAATTAAATCTTAACTCAATGCAAAAAACCGCATAAAAATATTAGCATTTTTAACGGAATTATAAGCATTTATGTATCAATACTTACATAGCCGCATCCATATAATTTCAACTTTAAGTCGCGTTTTCTCAAAACTTGATTTTTGACGACTAACACCAAGATTTAAAAAAACTATTTGATGGAATGGCTTAAATTTTTTTTTGCATGCGTATAACATCATAATCTAGATTATGAATTAAGGATATAACTATCACTTAATAAAAACAGTATTAAAAAATCTCTCAAAGTTGAAAATTAAAAAAAACCCTAAAAAATACAACTTTTTTTCCATTAAAAATACTCAAAATATTAAACTATCCGAAATATATTAATTCATAATCTAGATAATGATGTTATATGTATGCAAAAAAAAAAAAAAATTAAGCCATTTCATCAAATAGTTTTTTTTAAATCTTGGTGTTAGTCATCAAAAATCAAGTTTTGAGAAAACGCGACTTAAAGTTGAAATTATATGGATGCGGCTATGAAAGTGTTGATACATAAATGCTTATAACTCCGTTAAAAATGCAAATATTTTTATGCGGTTTTTTGTATTGAGTTAAGAATTAAATGAATAATTAAATTAGATCATAAAAAAATCGATTTTTTGAAAAGTTTTCAACCCCTCAGCCCCCTTAATGTCAGAAGTAGAGGTCTGCTCAGACTGATATTTTCAGGCCTAATCTGAATGAAGGTTGTTTTTGCCTGGCTTGGTGTAAAAATTAAAAGTTTGGCCTGATCTGGCCCAATTCTATCGCTACAAAAATTCAGATTTTACTTAACATATATAATTTGGATTACTTTAAAGAATACTACATACATATTTATGGTATAAATTTACAGTGTGTCTATAAATGCTAAAATCAGTGAGTTATGCAGTTATGAAAATTTTCAGACTGTATGAAGAAAGGATAGCAAAGATAAACAAAATTGTACAGAGATTGTCATCTATTAAGAAAATCTGTGAATTTTAATTAACTTGCTTGCTAAAGGTCAGAAGTAAAGGTCTGCTTGGGCTGGAATTTTCAGACCTGGCCCTTACAAAAGTTATTAAAAATTTGGCCTGATCTGGCCCAACTCTTTTACTACAAAAATTCAGAATTTACTTGACATATATAATTAAGATTTCTTTAAAGAATACAAGATACATATTTATGAAATAAATTTACAGTATATTTTAAAATTACAATATGTTCGCAATACAAAAAATACACAATAGCAACATTAACTGTTACTTAGATTCTCAAGTGTTTCAACATTCAAATAAGAATACATTAAAACATTAAGGTAGCTTAGAATAACAGAAAAAAGATTAAAACATCATAACTTTTGAAGCTGTTTAATAAAATGTAGATTTGTGATAATATTTTTCTGTTTTTTTACTAAGGCTTTCTTCCAATTCAAATCCAAAAGAACTACTTTCTGACACATTTCTGAAGGCATTTCTCTTCAGAAGCACATAAAAATGACAGGTGTTCTCATTCAGAAACTATGTAATTGAATGGCTTATCCATTTTTCGATAAAAACAATATATTTTTGAGAAAAAACTTTTGAAAATAGCATTTTGAATAAAATTTCCAGAAGCGACATCTCGGAAAGGAAAAAAAAATGAAGCCATGGTAGAAATCTCTTATATGTCAATAAATAATGTATTTATCAAAAAAGGAAAATGCTATTCAATTCCAAAATCCTTCAATTGTCAAGTTTATCATTTTAAGCCTTTGCCGTTAAAAGTTACTCAGAAAATGTATTTAAGTTTCTTGTTGTCTAGCAGTGAATTTGAGAACCACCTTAAGATATATTTTCAAAGATTCCGTTCATTATCGCTATTAATATTTTTATGAAAAATATCATTTGCCTTACACATCTTGAGAATAATTATGCTCAGTTTTGGCCTGGCTTGACGATAATGGAAAACAGTGCAAGTCTGATTTCAACACGACATGGGTCTTCTGAAAAAAAAATTAAACTGCCATCATTTCCGATACCTGTCTCTACAGTTGACATGTTACTTTTCTGTATTGATATTGAAATATTGAAGCATTAACTTGCGACACACATTTATGTTTACTCTCGCAAAAGACATACGCATTGAAAGTAGCTAAATAGTTTATTGGCTTCGTTTAAAATTTTTATACCGGGCCGATAGGTTTGCAATTTTTTTTTAAATCGATCCAGGCCGTATCAGTCTGACCGACTCATTTTATGTTTTTGCCAGTCCATTTGAAAATTTGGCTTCATTTCACCAGGCCTCAGCTGATCTCTTGTCAGAAGTCGACGATACTGACAGTAAATACGATTTAAAGGGAATCTTATTATCAGAAGTGACTTTTGAAATTCTATGTTCTCACTACAATACGTAAGTTAGTATGTATCACTAATATGACACAATATCCGATATGATTAGATGAGAATAATAATAGATTTTCTAATCTTCTACAATTGTGTATACAGCCAAGGTTGGAGTGAAATGAAAAGGGTATTAGCATCAATATGGTTTAATGTAAATGTGGATATCATTAAAGGTTGTTTTCAAATCCAAAGGCATGCTGTAAGTTGTAGTTCACTTTTTTTTTATTTTGTAAATGCATGAAATTAGCAAGTATTGTTATCCAGAAACTATGTAATCAAAACACATTTTCAGGATTTTTTTTTTTAACATAATATATTTTTTAGAAAATACTGACAAAGTTGGCATTTTGAACCAAATTTCTCATTGAAAGCAGAAAAATCAATCAACAAAGTGAAAAAAATGCCTTGTCATGTGATAAGCCTTAGAACTCAATAAATAATTTATTTATCAAAAAAGAATCCAAAATCATGTTGATTTTAAATTGCTTCTATACTCAGATCTACCAGTTTTATGTACCGTAATTTCCTGCATATAATCCGCAGATCAAACAACTCTTTTTTGACCCAGAAAATTTATTTAGTAATTGAAAGCAAATATTTACGGTGATCTAAACCATAACATTTTATTTAAAAAATTTTCTTTGTCGAAAAATGATTGTTTGATCTGCGGATTATACTTAAGAAATTACAGTAATTTATTTTTAAAAATGTGTGTATCATTATGTCACAAAGTTTCATGCTTGTTGAGTAGTGCATTTGAGAAACAACTTTTCATAAAAAACACTTCATTGACTAAATTGTACCATCTAAAATTTGGACACTAACCCAACTGTGGAAAGTTACTTAAAATGTTTCAAGATGGCTGCATCATTGGACATATTATGAGGAAACAGACAAAAAGCATAAATGCCAAAGTGATTTATGTTGATTTTGTCACAAAGTATGATATACAGCAGTGCTGTCTGCAGGTGCCATAGTGCCCTTTAAAGCCTTTCTTGATGCCTTTTTGATTATTCTCGCTTTTATGCTTTTTGTTTCTTGTTCAGTTGATCTTTTTTTTTTTTTTTACTTGTAATGGATACCTTTTATCAGTCAAAGTTCTTTCGAAATAAAAGTATCATTAAATTGTAACCAGTAATAATTTTTTAAAAATCGATAATAAATAAGTAGAAGGGTTTTTTTAAAAAAATCTCTGTAAGGTAAAATATTTTTTAGATAAGTTTGCATATTTTAATATTTCAAAAAATTCCAAAAAGTATAACAAGTACTCTTTACACATTTGTAACTTTGGACTGGAAAAGATATAAAAATTTGAAGCTTACAGAGGGATAAAGAACCTTTCTATATGTGTCCTTCTCCCCCCAAAAAATGAAATAAAATAAAAGTGTATTAAAATTTCCAATTTAAATGAACAAAAGGGATAAGTATTTTTTCGCATTGGATAACATGGGATTCAACTTTTTTCATCCCCGCAAATAAGCCCCCTTAATGTCCAATCCATACCTACCACTGGGTGCAGCCTGTTAGTATTCTTGTCTAGTGCATTTAGTATTCTTGCCTAGTGCATAGGGAAATAACTTGGCTATTTCCAACTCACTTGGCCAGTGTTGAGGAATTTGGTCATCTTTCCCATTGCTCCCACTTATTTCATCATGAATTCTCAAAACAAATCACTGCTCTCAATTTCCAGATCTGTGTTTCCTAGTTATGGCAGCAATCCGAAAGACATGAAGACAGAGGGTGCAGAAAATCACCCAGCTTGGCTGCTGTAAATTGATGGTAACCTTGGCTAGTTCCCTATCTTTGGAAAATCATTTACAGGAAATTGAAAAAGAATCAACTGAGACATCCTAGGATTATGTGAAGTAAGAAAAAAACTGATCTTGCTAACTGACATGTATACACAGGAACAGAAGATTGAAAAACAAGTGGTGAATTTCTGATTCAAAAAAGGTGGTAGAATCATGTCATATAGAATATGACAGTGCATCAGATAGAGTTGCAAGGTTAGTTATACAAACTTCTAGAAGATACAGAATGCAAATTACCAAAGTTTACGCACCAACAGTAAGCTATACCGATGGAGAAATTGAGGATTTATATGAAGAAATAACTTTAATGCGTCAAAAGGGAGAATGCTACATAAAATTAATAATGGTAGACCTGAATGCTAGAATTGGGGGAAAAACAAGAAAGGTGAATTGTCAGTAGGAAATTATGGATACGGGATGCGTAATGCAACAGAAAACAGATTGCTTGAGTTTGCAGAATGTGAACACCTGTAATTCATAAAAAATACCAAAAAAAAAAAAAAAAAAAAAGCCACAAAGAAAATGGACATGGCGTGTTCAAATTTCTCAACAAATAAAATCGACTATATCTTGACCAACAAAAAATATCTTATTCAGGGGATTGCAACATTCTCAATAACTTGAATACAGCAAGCAATCACTGAAGTTAGCAGTTTGTTTAGATGCAAACTGCTGTTAAATATGATAGTGGAAAGAATGAAGCTTTTGCAACACTGAAAGAAATCAGTCGATATTATAAATCTCCTGAAACATAAAGAAGAATTGTATTTCTAAATTGAAAACCGTTTACAATTGCTTCAAATGTAGAAAGAATATGTAGATGAATTAACAACATGAGAGCCTAAACAATGCCAAATGTTCCTGAGTTCTTCGAAAAATATCACACAATTTTTTGCTTTTAATTTGACCAATAAATTTGACGAGCCTTTTCCCTTTTTGTATATATTACTTTATTTAATGATTATGACGATAATTTCACCGATAATGTATTCATTTATCGTGTTTTCGAGTTCATTAGCTCTTAGCAAAGCATTCCAATGTCAAAAAAAAGAGTCTCCTCATCTATTTTTTTTAACTTAATTTTACTGCTGCCATCTATCGTAAATGTATCAAGATATCGAAAGATAAAACGTTTTCATCTGATTTTTTTTTATTCTAGTGCTGCCATCTATTTTTTTTTATTATTAAAAATCAATTTTTAATGTGAACTTTTGTTACCATTATATTTTTAAAATACCGTTCGCCTACGCCTACCTAGAACGCCGGGAAAATTTACGTAAGTTTTATAAAATATATTTTAAACCAGAAAAATAATTTGAAATAATTTAGTTTTTTTTTTTTGTTTTTGTTTAGATTGTTTTATTACAACTGATATATAACTTATTTCTTGAAGATTTTTCTGGTGCGAACCAACAATTAGTCCAGTGATCGGTGTCGAATTGACACCTTCCCGCCGTTCTAGTGTTAATCGCAGAATTCTGCAATTAATTAACGCAAAATTATTTTTCAAAATTCTGATAACAAAAGAGTCAATAAATGGCAGCTATGAAATGCCGAATATACTCTTCATCAATTACAGAGACATAGTTAGCCAAACTGGATCCCGGTATAGTGTTTCAAACAGTCCCCATATACAGGGTGAGTCATAAATATCGAAACAATAGGCTAACTCCTCAAATATTACCCCTAGACCCATACTTCCAATTGCAAAAATTCATAAAAAAAGGTGAAATTTCTGATAAGATAAGTTGCAACTCCATGGGGGGTCTATTTGAAAAAATACGAAAATTAAATTTTTATACGGCCCCCGTAGGGCAAAATTCCCAATTAGGAAATTATTCCTTATCCATTCCTAAATCGAACAAAACAAATTTCATCTCCGTATCTAAAAATCCCACAGAGATATTAAATCCCAAAATCTTCAAAAATTCCTGACTTACACCACTTTTTCCTGCCTCTAAACTGACTCAATTTCAACGCTTGTTAGGGAACATTCACAAATTGCAATTTAATAAAAATCGGTGTAAGAGACCACTTTTTCTTTGGACATAAAATAGCAGCGTATAGTATATTTTATGTCCAAATATACTATACGCTATGTGTGTGTACTTTTATAGCTTTTCGTTTTTTATATTTATACTTTTTATTATTAAAGAAGCGCCAAAGGCTGTAATATATTTATTTTGTCAATGAATCTCTATTTATATGTAAATGTTTCACTTATATTTTAATATCGTTAATCCATATCCCATGCGTTGGGGACTCTGAAAAATGTTATACACTAAAACTTTTTAAGACGGAATCACATAGGAATGAAAAAGTACGTTATAGACAGATGCTCAACCTAGAAGATGTAATTGTAGCTTATTTTCTTTTCAGGTACTATGGCATTTATTTTGCATGGATCAACATATTTTCCGTTTAAGACGGAATTTCGTCATAGGTAGATTTTTTTTCACTGGTTTTATTGTATTTAATTTTTTAGCCTTTGAATAATCTATTTAAAAAATAAATTTGAAATTTTAAAGTTTTTTTTTTTTTTTTTTTTTTTTTTTTTTTTTTTTTTTTTTTGTAAAATAAAGATTTTAAAACCTATATGTTTTTCGTAAAAAAATCGATTGAGCCGAATTTTATTTATTTTATGCACGTATTAAGTCAGTCAGAGACAGAGATTTTAATACGGGTTTTGCCGTGACCGGTGAAATTTCATCCAGAGTGCACCTAAGTTGAAGGAAGTCCCATACTTTATGAAAAGTACGCTAGGCCCGGCCTGGCGGGTCTTCAGAAAAAAGTAACATCTCGGTCCTGGCCCTACCTGGGCCCAGAATACAGATTTTTTAACATCCTCTGAAGGACGATAAAAAGCATGAAGTTGTCAAAAGTAAATTGAAAAAAAAAATTGACTTATTGTGCATCTTAGAAAAAGCATTTTTTTAAATAACTGACGGACATTTAAACAATACACTTCGTTTTTCTGCATAATGAATTTTTTATCCTCCATTTCTTGTCTTTAAATTATTAAATGTTAAGAATTTTTAAAAGACAAAAGAACTTGAAACATGTCATTTTTGATTTTTTTTACATTAGTTTTGTTTCGGCAAATTTGAAAAAAATGTTTACTTTTGAAAAAATTTTTGCTTTTGAAAATATGATTTTTTTAAAAGTTATATTATTTTTTCAATAAACATTTTTAATAGTTTTAAAATTAATAGAAAAAAACCTTGGAACAAAACTAAAATCAGATTTTCATCTTTAATTAAATGGAAAGAAATTGAAATCCGTTAAATAATTTTACGAGTTATAACGATTTTTGATTGTCCCATTTAAACCAGTACTAACCACATGAAAATTTTATAAATTGTATGAGAAATTTTAGAATGTGATTTTCTTAGCAAATTATAAGGCCAACCATCACAAAAAAAGAAAAAAAAATCAAAATTTTAAATCAAGAAATAGATTTTTTACGCGTTTTCTAGAACTGTTAAATTAACATTGTTTTTTGAATTGTGCGCATTTCAATTTGTGTCTAATCCCTTAAAACCTGATGAATTTTTTAAACGGCTATAACTTTGCGAATTTTGGAGATATGAAGATGCAACTTTTTGTGTCTTATTCAGGACCGAATAAGGAAAGTTTTCCCAATTGGAATTTTTGTCCTACGGGGGCCGTATAAAAATTTAATTTTCGTAACTTTTCAACTAGACCCCCCATGGAGTCGCAATTTATCTTATCAAAAATTTCACATTTTTTTATGAATTTTTGCAATTGGAAGTATAGGTCTAAGGGCAATATTTAAGGAGATAGCCTATTGTTTCGATATTTATGACTCACCCTGTATGATTAGCATAACGGGTATGTGGAGGATTTAGAAGATGTCAATAATGTTTACTAAATCTAATACTTTTAAATGTAATTTTTAGTTTATTTATAGATTTATAAAAAAAAATTTCATTAAATAATCTCATTAATAACTTTGATTAATTTCACTTTTAAATAAAAATCCCGCTATAAGTCATAATTATGTATTAGTTGCGGTTTCTATGCAAAATATTTAGATAACAACATGCGTATTAAACCGGGAAGCGGCAGCACAGACAATCACCTCATTGAGTGCACGAATTTTCTGATTTTAACGGTTGACTCGTTGGTTTACCATTGTGTTTTCCTGCACCTGAAGGTATAAAAACATAGAGGTATGGGAGCAGGAAAACACAATGGTAACCTACGAGTCACCAACTGTTAAAATTGGGTTTCCAGCTGTTTTCCACCAAGATAGGACTTGGTAGACTGATTGCATTTTAATATGCGAATTGAGTTTAACTACATCTGCAATTTCAGCCGTTAACTCGATGAGGTAATTGTCTGTGCTGCCGCATCTGGATACTGTATGTTTATTTGCTACTGTATGTTTATTTTTTCTGTTGAACTAAAGAAAACTTATAACTATAGAACTATAGAAAACTTAATTTTCTATATCAACTTCGATAAAAATATTTCTTGGCGTTAATTCCATTATTTTTACATAAAATGTGCCTCTGGGAGATTTATCATTTATATGAAGCATGAATCGTGAAATAGACTGCTTGCATTTCATGGTAACGGACTTGACATTTCAAATAAAACTATTAGAAATGAACTAGCTTGTATAATTTCTAACTTAGATAACAATACACATACCTTCTGAAACTATTTAGTAAACAATATTTAATTACAAAAGTGTAAAAATCATTATTTTAATATTAAAATTTACGGTAACAGACTTGACAGTGAAAAAAAAAAAAAATACCAACCTTGATAAAAGCTTATTCTTGCCGCTATTACATTGCTTCACAATTGAAGAATAAAAAATGGCAAGTAGTAGTTGCGTGAGTAGTTTAACTATATCGTCGAATATTTGCTGCTAACTTTAGGCAGCATTCGAAACTTATTTTGATTAAAATAATCACAAGGTAACGGACTTGACAAAAAGTGAAAGACAGAAGATTTCTGGTAATTTTTTAAACAAAATATCTTTTGTAATAATTTTTTTCATTAATATAGAACACTAATTGTTCATATTTCAAACTAGCTGTTCTGCCCGGTGTTGCCCGGGTTCATCAAAAAATAGCATAAATTGCGAAAAAACTTTAAAAATCGTAGTAAAAACCTCGAAAAATTAAAAAAATGCTGCACGAATTTCGTCTAAACTTCGTTAAAAAGAGATGGGCTAGAAAATTGAAGTTGGATTTTTTTTACTAATGTGGAAAAATCTTACAAATCGCCAAAAACATTAAAAATCTCATAAAAATATAAAACAAAATTCAAAAATTGTGTTTCAAAATTCGAATAAACTTTGAAGAAAAGAGATTAGAATTTAATAAATTCGGCCAAAAATTCAACCTCTAAAAAATCGAAGCGGGTCGCGAAGAAACGTAAACATCGCTTTAAAAATGGCAAAATTTTCAAAAATCACGGAACTCAAAATTTACTCTACTTGGATAAATGTTTTGAATCTAATTAATTTGATAATGTAAAAAGCATTGAAATACGAAAAAAACTGCTAAAAAATTACAATAAAAATCTTTAATTGCACAGGAGAAAATTTATCATATTAGCAAAGAAATTAAAAACCGAATTCCTTTTCCATATCTGAAAAAAATCGCCGTAGACTCAAAAAAAAAAAAAAAAAAAAAAAAAAAAAAAAGCATACTGCATTAAAAATTACTGTACATCAAAATAAGAGAGCAAAACAATTACCGTAAAGGATAAAAGTTTGAAACCAAACTCTTATTAGTCTAGAAATTTAAAATCGAATTCCTTTGAAAAATGTTAAAATTAAAAAAAGACTGAGAAAGCCCAAAAATTGCATTGAAAATTGTAATGAAAGTCGTAAAACATTTAAAAATCCCTAGGGTAAAAATTCACTGTTATAATATAAAATATACTAATCAAGAAATTAACCATATTAACCAAAAAGTTTGAAATCGAAATCGATTTCCGGATGTAAAAAAATCGCCACGGAACTTGAATAATGGCTAAAAATGACATTGAAAATTGCATTAAAAATAGCTAAATATTTGGAAGTCAATGCTTAAAAAAATAATATTAAAGCAGGGCGAAGGGGGGGGGGGGGGGTTATGATCGAAATCATTCATAAATTACAAAATGTAGGCATGGAACGCCAAAATCATATTAAGAGATAAAACATTGCATTCGAAACATAACTACATTAAACAAAATGTTTGATATAAAAATTGGTTTCTGAATGGCAGAAAATCGCCAAGGAACTTAAAAAAAATAGCTAAAAATCGTATCGAAAACTATATTAAAAATCGCTGAATATTTAAAAGTCATGGCTGTAAAAATTTAATATTCAGTCGAAAATATTGTAATCGGAAATCGTTCATGAATAAGGAAAAGTCAACACGGAACACCTAAAATCCCCCAAACTAACTAAAAATTACATTGAATATCGCATTAGAAATTGGCAAACTTCATAAAAGCGTGGAGAACAAATTATACTATTTATGCTAAAAGTTAGAAACAGAAATTCTTTTACCGATGTCAACAACTGTCACAGAACTTGAAAAATCACTATAAAACAGATTAAAAATCAGTAAAATTAAAAAATCCGGACAAAATTTGCCATAGTAAGATAAACATTTATATTAAATTCCTGCGGACATAATTTACCATAATGGGACAAAACGTTGAAATCTGAACTCTTTCATTAGTTAAAAAATACCGACACAAAACTTACTATACATTTTATGAATATATACAAAAAATCTGAATCATTGATGTCAAAATTTATTACATTAAGCTACAAATTATTTAAAAATTTCTTTTCCAATTGTGAAAAAATCGCCGTGGACTCGAAAACATCTAAAAATTGTATTCAAAAAATCATTACAAATCGTTTCAAATTTAAAAATAGCGGGGGACAACATTTACATTAATAGAGTAAAATAGTGTAATCTGAATTATTTCTTAAATACGAGTGAAAAAATCGGCGCAAAGCGTGAGAAATAATGAAAACATTGCTAAAAATTGCATTAAAAAATTCACTAAATTTCAAAATTCATAAATGAAGTGTAAATGTTTGAAATTAATTTCCTTTTCGAAATTTCAAAAAATAGCCGTGAGATTAAAAAAACCAATACAAAATCATTGAAAAATTCATTAAAAATCGCTAAATGTAAATACATCCCGTGAATAAAAAAATATTCTAGTCATGTAAAACGTAGCAACCATTCTTTTTTACGTGAATTACAAAAAAATCGATGCAGAACACAAAATATATCAAAAATCACATTGAAAATCGACAAAATTAAAAAAAGGTAAATGGTGAAATTATATATATAAAACCCCTCCGTGTACGACGATTCCGGGGACAACCCATCCAGGAGAAAAATAAACCTATTGCAACTGCGTCCACGTTAGGCTTAACTATTCCGAGCTGTTCACAAATATTTTAACTGTTCAACTTATGAAGATATACATGTGAAAGATTTATTCATTACTCATTTTCTCTAAAACCTACAAAAACTATTTAATTATAATGTTTAAGTTCTAAATAAAACAACCAGCAATTACGGAAAAAAACAAACCAAACAAAAAATGTATACAAATCAATACTGTTGCCATTCAAGAATGACAAATTCCGTGATTGAATCTTTAGAATGAATCCTTTGTAACATCACGACTCAAGAATGATCAGGTGCGTTCGGGGTCTATGCGCGCTGAGCGCGCGCGCTCAGGAGACAGAATACGTGGAGTGGATCTTACAGCGGAATAGCACTCGGTAAAAACTCCTGAGTTCGCGCGCGAAGCGCCTGTACCTCCCAAACACGTTCATTGTTTACTCTTTATTGTTGACATTGTTTTCGATCTTATTAGAGTGTTTTCTTTTAAGTATTAGCTAAAAAATGGGCCAAAATAGGAAATTTTTTTATCCATTTTAGATATTTTTATTATTTTCTTTCAGTATTTTTCGATATATTTTGGCTGTAGTTTCACAATATATTCTTTTATAATTGATTTTTTTGCCTTACTTTATTCTTTTAAAATTTATGTATTTACGATTTGTTCACTACAATCCCCCCATCCACCAGACAGTTTTGTTATAGTTTTAAATGCAAATTTTTGTTAAAATGTTCTTTTTTTTATAGATTTTTCCCCCCATGTTTAACTGCTGTATTTTTAAAAATTGTTTAAGCGAGTGGCTGATTGACCACAGTTGTATTTTTTATCATCACTTTAAAAATGCAAACACGTCATTTTGACGGGCTGTCTTCTAGTTTACTATATTAGGCTAAAAGTTTGAAACCAAAATAATTTTTTTATTGTTAAAACACCACTGTGGTGGGGATCGAAAAAATTAGTACTAAATCGCATTAAAAAGTTCATTAAAAACGCATTGAAAAATGCACTAAATATCGCTAGTTATTTTTTAAATCGCAGTAATCAGAATTTCATCAAACGGATAAAACATTCTAATCGGAAATCTGAACTATTTGATTATCCGGTTGACCAAGAAACTATCTGGGTCAAACCATAAGATTAAACTACAATAATGGCGGATCGTAAATTCCATATTCACTTGACATTAAACATGTTACATATGTTTGTTACGTCATCAAGTGGTTTTTACTTCTTATTTTTATATGTACTTGTATTAATGTTTTTCTAAATTATCTCTTCTTTCATTATTTAACATAAAAATTACATTTATTTGCATAATTTGGCTTGTTTCACGATTGAAATAATTTGGCAAAATTGGTCGACAGGATAATCACGTAGTAAAAGGAAATCCTTTATAGATAATAAAAAATCGACACGAAACACAACAATTCTTGAAAAATCGCGTTAAAAATCTCTAAAATTATATTAGATTAAAAGTTTGAAATCAATTTTTACTTCCAAATATCAAAAAACCACCATAAAACTCGAAAAATTTCTAAAAATTGCATTGAAAAGTGCATTAAAAATCAATATTAAAAAAATCACAGGGGTCAAAATTTACTCTAATAGGGTAAAACGTTGTAATTGGAAATATCTCATGAATGACAAAAATCCGACATCAAACGCAAAAAATCTCGAAAAATCGCATTAAAATTAGCTGAAATTCATAAATCTTAACAGCTAAAATTTAATACATTAGCCTGAAAGTTTTAAGCAAAATTCCTTTTACTAATGTCGAATAATAGCGGCAAAATTTACATTAAATAATTCATTAAAAATCCAAACATCGTTGCACGAAATCCAAATAAATTATATTGAAAAGAGAACAAAATTCGCTAATTTAGGTCGAAAGAATGAAACCGCTTTCCTTTTCGCTAATGTCGAAAAATCGCCTCGAAACCCACTAAAATTCGCATACGAATTAAATTAAAAAAACTGAAAATCGGCCTTCAAGGTGCAAAATTTCATACATAACTTCGTGCAGCGGTCTCTCCAGAGCATCGCTAATACTTTAAAAATTTTAACATGCGTTATAAACTACGTTAAAGTGTAAAACAGATCTCCTTATTACATTTCCTAATTTTGTTCGCGCCCCTCCTTACATGCACCCTGAAATGTGTCACACCATTCTTTGTTTACATTTTTTATCATGTATTGTAAACCATTTTAAAATTTAAAATAAATCACATTGTTATATTTCCAAATTTTAACAAAATCGCGTTCTGTTAGTTCCATTTTTCACCACCAGCTAGCGCACTCTATTCTTCAAAAAATTTATCAAAACGATACTCTGTTAAACAACCTATCAGGTGATATATTACTCGAGGGGGTAGCGGTCTTAAGAAGAATTTAAGATATTTTATGAAATTGCTATTCGAAAATAGTGGTAACTAATTTTTTGACATTTTAGGTAAATTTCGCAAAAAAATACTACTTATTGCATTCTCAACAGCTCAAGATTATGATAGAACAACTATGAAAAAAATAGATGCTAAACGCAAAAAATCTTGAAAAAGCGTTAAAATTCACATTGAAAATCGCATTAAAAATCATTTAGGGCTAAAAGTTTGAAAAGGTTTTCTTTTTATCAATCTCAAAAAAAAAAAAAAAAAAAAAAAAAAAAAAAAAACGGAAAATTAGAAAAAAACACTAAGAAACGCATTAAAAGTTCGTTAAAAAATCAAAATCGCTGTACAAATTCCGAATAAACTTTGCTGAAAAGAGAAAAAAATTGCTATATTGGGTTAAAAGAATGAAACCGTATTTCTTTCACTAATGGGATAAAACTGACAAAAAAAAAAAAAAAAAAAAAAACCGCTAAAAATCGCCTAAAAAAATTATCAAAAAAATCTAATCAAAAAGTTGAAAATCGGGCTTCGAGGTGTAAAACTACATGTTTAAAAATACCTTCCCTCCACATTTTGTAACTCTACGTACAGCAGACTCTTCAGAACAGCGTTGACACACACACAAACTTGTCTCTTTATTATTATAGATTTTAAAAAATAGCGTTCTATTAGTTCCATTTTTCACCACCAGGTAGAGCACTCTATTCTTCAAAAACTTTATCAAAACCATACTCTGTTAAATAACCTATCAGGTGATATATAACTCGAGGGGGTAGCGGTCTTAAGCAAGAATTTAAGATAGTTTATGAAATTGCTATTCGAAAATAGTGGTATCTAAATTTTTGACATTTTAGATAGATTTCACAAAAAAATACTACTTATTGCATTCTCAACAGCTCAAGTTTTTGATAGAACAACTATGAAAAAAAATTAGATGCTAAACGCAAAAATCTTTAAAAAACGTTAAAAATCGCATTGAAAATCACATTAAAAATCGTTAAAATCTAAAAATCGTAACAAACACAAAATTTAGGGCATTAGGCTAAAAATTTAAAACGATTTTCGTTTTATTTATCTCAGAAAATAGCCGCAAAATGAGAAAAAAACACTAAAAATCGCATTAAAAATTCGTTAAAAATTCAAAAATCGCTGTACAAATTCCGAATAAACTTTGTTGAAAAGAGAAAAAAAAATTGCTATTTTGGGTTAAAAGAATGAAACCGTATTCCTTTCACTAATGGGATAAAACCGCAAAAATAACGCTAAAAATCGCCTAAAAAAATTATTAAAAAAAATCTAAATAAAAAATCGAAAATCGGGCTTCGAGGTGCAAAACTACATGTAAAAAAGTACCTTCCCTCCAAATTTTGTAACTCTACGTGCAGCAGTCTTTTCAGAACAGCGCTGACAGACAAACATCCTTCTCTCTTTATTATTATAGATAATTAAACTCTTTTATTTAAAAAAGTTAGCTCAAATTTAAAAAAAGCACAGTTAAAAACACAAAACTTGGAATGGGACAGGCATTTTTGCTTCAAATCAAAATTTTAAAGATTTATATCTCAAAAATTTCTATTGATTTTTTTTTTTTTTTTTTTTTTTTTTTTTTTTTTTTTAATTTTTCATGTTAGAAATGTTCAATATAATCTCCTTTAGCTAATGCATAGCTCAAATCAAACTTTAAATATTAATTTATGTTTGAATTTTCTTTTTTTTTTACTCTGGGACAGCACATGTAAGCGAAATTTGAAAATGGCCCACATACTTTTTCAAAATAAAATAATACTGTCCATTGCAGTTTTTTCTTGGTTTCCGTCAGCAACTTTTCTCAGTTAACACACTGAGTGCCATGTTAGTCACCAGTGATTGATATTGAACTTTCCGTTTAGGCCACATCAATTACCGCTGACCGACAGTCTAATATGTATATATATATATATATATATATATATACAGTGGCGGTCAAAAGTTTCCGGCCAGCAAAAATTTTTCAGTTAATTTGTAAATATACCCATATGAAGAGGAATCTCAAAGCGATACTTATACATTTTATTGACATATTAGTTAGGAACTTACTTATAGAAGAACGTATAAATATCAATAAATTTAATTGACAAAATTAAGTATAAAAGAAAACGCATGTTCTCAAAAGTTTCCGGCCACTTATCATTCTTTAGTTTTTTTTCTATCCGTGAAGTGCTTTTTGGTTGTGTTTATGAATGAATCAACGTGTATAGCAAAGTTTGAATTCAAATTTGAAAAGTTCAACAATTATTGTCCATAAATGAGTGATTAGTTTGTCGATCTTCCTGAGATATTGCGGATAAGTTATCGATCGGTAAAATCGACTGTAAACGATATTTAAAAATTATATAAAGATGGCCATGGCTTACAGGATTTTCAGAGCTCCGGGAGACCCCGGAAAATTACTATTCCTGTGGACAGAATTATCAGGAGAAAAACCATTGATAATCCGCATGAAAATTTCGTTGCAATATACTGCGATTTACGGAATGAAAATATTGCTGGAATAAGTTTGTCTACCATGTTATGATGCTGACGTGATACAGAACTTTATGGAAGAGTCGGTGTTAAAAAATTTTCAGAGGTAAAAAAAATACCGACGTACCCTACTTTCATTTTCCAAGGAACACAAAGTCTGGTCAAGTGAAAACTGAACAAAATTTCTATTTTTCCATTAATTGAATTCAAAACATTTTTGGAAGTGATGGGAGACACAACGTCCGATGACCAAACAACAAAAGATATCATTCGACCTATGTTATTCCCACAATGAAGCATGGCGGAGGACATGTTATGCCGTGGGGAGCATTTTTTTTTCAAAAAGTGTCGGTCCGTAATTTGAAATCCACAGCCAAATGAATGATACAATGTATAAGGATATCTTAGCAAGACCATTTTCTGCCTTATTAGAGAAAAAAATTTGGTCGCAACTATTTTTTTTAACATGGTAACGACATAAATAATGTATGCAAGCCTCGATAAGCACTGGTTTTCACACAAAAAATTTCGTTTTTGAAATGGTCAGCCCAAACTCCCAACATGAATCCAATAGAAAATCTTTGGAAAGAAGTTGGCAAAAGTCTGCGGACTATAAATATTCCAACTCAGCCAAAATTTCTCCAAAATTGCAAGAAATGTGGAAAAAACGTACTATAGACTATCTTTAACCGTTGATTGTATGAATGTCACATTGCTGCGCAGCAGTACTTATTACTAAAGCTAATAAAATAGTAATACGATAAATACTAATTGTAAATGTCGTTCATCACTGTAATTTTCTATTACAATACCACTTTTTTACAAACTTGTGAAGGTGGCCGGAAACTTTTGAGAACATGCGTTTTCCTTTATGCTTAATTTTGTCAATTAAATTTATTGATATTTACACGTTCTTCTATAAGTAAGTTCCTAACTATTATGTCAATAAAATGTATAAGTATCACTTTGAGATTCCTCTTCATATGGGTATACTTAAAAATAAATTGGAAAATTTGTGCTGGCCGGAAACTTTTGATAGCCATTGTATGACCTAAAACTAAAAAAATACATATTTTTTAAGTAATTACGAAAAATGTATTTAAAATTTACTTTACTTTTATTTATTACAGGATTATACTTTCCTTATATTCATTTAAACAATATATGTATATTTTTTAGTTTTAGGTCATATTTTGCATTGTCAGTCACCAGTGACTGACGCAGCCTGAACGGAAAGTTCAGTATCAATCACTATGGACTTACCGCGTTAAATTCAATCTGAACTTTATCTCACATATAAACTTGTGAATATTCTTTTGAAAACACATTATACTTTTAAAATTTTTAATAGGAAGCCATCGATTAAAGGAAGCTCATCATCTTTATCAGATGGTAGCCGCAATTCTTCAAATCTTTCTTTGTACGAAAAAACCGACAATCATGTTGGTTGATTGACTAAATGCTACTGAGCATTGTTTTCCATCACAGCCCTCCCCCCTCCCCCACTGCAGTCCATATTGCTCTGTTGATAATCGGGGGGTAAATCTCACAAAAGAATTGCCGCCCCATTACCACGTTTTTCGCCGTGTTGACATCCCGTTACCACCGTGTGGTAATTCGAATAGTCTTTTGACTAATAATCTTTGTTAAAAATAAGTAAATAAATAATGTTTTGTTTTGACACATATAATGTTGACACATATAATGTTTTAATTAAATTAAATGTTGCCAGCGTTGAATCTAACACTTAAATTCAAGAAGGGTGAATTGTATATATTTTAATAAGATACCTTTTAAATATTATTATAACATATTATTGCCCATTGTAGTTTTTTCTTGATTTTCATCAGTAACTTTTCTCATTTAATACATTGAGTGCCATGTTTGTCACCAGTATAAATAAATAAAGTTTTGTTTTTAGCTCACAGGCCTGAGAGCTTAGCCTGAGAGCTTATGTGCCCGTCCGTTCTGTATGTACGTTCGTGCGTAACGCGATAACTCATGATAAAAATATCCGATCCACTTGAAATTTTGTATGTAGGTATATCCTGACAAGGCGCTTCCCTGATTAGTTTTTGGAGTTCATTCGATATGTATAAGAGGGGGAACGGGGGGCTCATGCCCCTCCCCTTAGTTGATATAAATGGGATTTTCATGCAGAATTAAGTTTTCGTTCAAAATTTAGATTAGGATCATTCTGATGAGGCGATTCCGTGACTGTTATTAGGTGTTCATTGAATAAGTATAAATAGGGGGAACAGGGGTTCTAATCCCCCCCCCCTTAATTTATATAAATGGGTTTTTCAAGCAGAATTTTCAGATTTCGTTCAAATCTTTGAATAGTTTTGGAAGTTTAATGGTTAAGTATAAAAGAGGGGGATAACTCCTTTTAAATTATATAAATGCTAAATGGGTTTTTATTAAGAATTATCTCATTTGCTCTGAATTTTGTATATAGATTTTTTATATGACAAGCATGATAAATTTAATTAATGTTACTGATTTATTTGATTATTTGACTGATCTGAATAAAGAAATTTTACAACACATTAATCGCATACCATAACAATTTTAAAGCACAAGCTTCTACAAATTTTGCCAAATGTATATATAAAAGTTATTTGTCCTTCTTTGAACCCTTTATCAACTTTTCTTTGTCGGTTTTCTCATCGTCATCTGAAAGTGGATTGTTTATGTCTTTTTTCGTCAATGAAGAATCTACTTTTCTGCCATCAGAATCTGCGTTCCTATTTGCATCTTGAAGGCCTTTGTCAAGTGGTTGTTTTACTTCTTGAGCGTTTTCTTCTGGGCGTCTTACTGTTGCTTTGGTTTCATTGTCTTTAAAATGAAGCTTGTCCAGCTTTGTCAGAACTTTATCTTCATCTGTACGTGAAACATTTGTGTCTTGTTTTGTCATCGAAGAGCCCACCCTTTTTGTATCAGAATCTGAGTTTTGATTTGCATCTTGAGCGATTTTGTCCGCGAAGCGGTCTACTTCTTCAGCGTTTTCTTTTTCATGTTGTTTATCATGTTCTTTTTCTGTTGACTCGATTACATCATCTTTAATATGCTTTTTTTGCCATATTTTATCGTTGATAAATGGATCTTTAGCGGTAGAATCGGAGTTTTTTGATGAATCCTTAATTTTGTATTTCCCATTATCCAACTTCAACAAAAGTCCTTTAGCAACAACATTATTTAAAGCCGACTGAATGCTTTCCAACGATGGCATTTCATTTTTCAAATTGGATTTCAAATTCTTTTGAATATCATTCAAAGAAGCACCTTCATCAGAACCCTGAAGATCAACAGCTGTCAAAATTTCTTTTTCTAACTGCGTCTTAATTTTATCCGACATATTTTCTTATTTCTCCTTGTGTTTTATTTAATTCAGAGTTATTTTGATAAAAAATATCGCTGCACTTTTTAAAATTTTTGCAAAAACTTGAAGATTGACGCCAATTTAGCTTGCAATTTTCGTTATTTTAAAAATTGAAATAAAATTTTTATTCCAGAAAACTTTTTTAAATTGTCGCTCGTGATTAGTTGCGTGAAAATCATAAATAATGTGCATGGAGCTTTTACAAGTGTAGAAGGATTCAATTCAATTGTATTTGGGAATGTATGAACTATGGGTTTTACAGTCTCACAGAAGTATGAAGAATATGTTCATTCTTTTAATTAGACATCTAGGAAATATTTCATAACTTTAATTAAATTTATTATAATAAGTAAGATGTATAGGTTTACAACGTAAGTTAAATAATAATAAAAAAAAGAACTAGTCGTTGGGAACCACCGTAATACTTACCCATCATGGATATGTATATGAAAATAAAACATATGAAACTATTTATACAATGCATTGCAATTCATAAACAAAATTTAAATATTGTTAATATACATAGCAATGCTATATTAAAGAACTGCTGATGTACCAATTTCGACAAATTATATAAAACGCCAAACTACTCATGTAGTACCGAACTGCGTAAAAGAAACATCCTTATAACTACAAAAATAATTATTCTATTAACTAACAATTAACTGCGTCGGATTAAGCGTCTCATTTCCAATTAAAATATACTTCTGAATTGAAATTTGAATGAAATACAGGGTCATGAAAAATCAAAGAATGTGGAAAACAAGATTACAAATATCTCGGCAACTAATAATCCGATCGACTTCGTTCTATATGCAAAATGTGTGTTATTTTATTGCCTTTTACGTCCATTCCTTAGAACAAAAAAATTCGAAAAATTTTATACACCTTTCATAAGAACGAATTTTTCGAGTCCGAAAAAAATAGTTCCGGATAATCGAGGTTGCTGATATTAAATAGGGCTCGTCCCATTCTTACATACTAACTACATACAAAATTTCAAGTCTCTATCTCAATTTGTTTGAGAGATAGAGCGTTTACAGACAGACAGACAGACAGACGGACGGCAAATTTTTTTTTAAAAAATATGTTTTTCGGAATCTCCACTATCTAAAACGTGTAAATCCGTCAAAAAAACTTTTTCGATTTTCAAAACGATTGCAAGACTTACCCTATACTACGTATGATGGGTAAGTAACTAGTCGTTGGGAGGCCACCGTAATACTTACCCATCATAATATAAAATATGAAAATAAAACGCGTGTCTATGGCAATTCCAAAATAAAATTTAAACGCATAAATAAACTAGTCGTTGGGGGCCACCGTAATACTTACCCATCATGGATATGTATATGAAAATAAAACATGTGAAACTATTTATACAATGCATTGCAATTCATAAACAAAATTTAAATATTGTTAATATACATAGTAATGCTATATTAAAGAACTGCTGATGTACCAATTTCGACAAATTATATAAAACGCCAAACTACTCAAGTAGTACCGAACTGCGTAAAAGAAACATCCTTATAAATCCAAAAATAATAATTCTATTAACTATACTCTGTTCCACCTTAACTTGGCAGCACTGTGAAAGGTAGAAACAGTAACATTCCGCCCTGAAAAGTAGTTCTCCGACATTTTTAAATTTTATGATGAAAATGCCTAGAAATTTATATGGTAATGTTTATAAATTAATAAATTCGAGATTTTGTAACATATATTTAAAGTAATTTCTCTGTTAAAAGTATTTAATTCAAAAGTAATTTCTATTTTAAGCGTACGTATAAAGAAAAAATCTTGGCATAAAAAATTCTCCTTTGGCGAGGAACCGATCTTCAAGGTTAAATATCTGGCGCGCTTTTTAAGCGTCTGTCAACTCCAGTGCTCTGTCACTCGTCGCATTCTTATTGTTTTTATAAAAAGTTCTGAAGCACAAAAACTGTATATTACTAATAATATTATGTTACTACTTGGATAATCAATTGTTTAATAATTATTAAGATGCTACTCTTTTCCCCGGGAGGGATTTCTGCGGCTTCGGAGGGGAGGGAGGATATTTTAAACTACCGGGGAGAAATTGCAATTTTTGACCATTGCAATTTCTCCATAAATCAATTCTTAATATCAATATCACTCATAACATCAATTTTTTCGGGGGGGGGGGGGTCATTGTTTCCGAAAGTAATGTCTCCCATGCCACCTCAGGGCTGTAGCTAAGGGGTTTAGCCCTCCTAAAATATTTTGAGCCTCCCCCCCTCTTGAAAAAAATTCCAAGCTAACTCAATGAATTTCTGTTCCAAAAATTCAAAGGAAATTCTGTTCCAAAATCTAATTTAGTTTTTAGGCGCTTTCACAGTTTTGCAGAATTACTAAATTGTACCTAAAATAGGTGTTATAACATTCGATCATCCTATTTGTATGTATGAAATTAACATAATATTTAATTTTTGACAAGTTATACAACTCAAAATTTTCATCATCCATTTCTTTTCTTAGCATAAAATGAAGTTATGACAACAATTTAATAAGAAACATACTATCTATAATGTGAATATGCACTAATTTATCTTTCTGCTTCAGAGAGAGAGAAACTAAAAATATGACACCCCCCCCCCTCCCGCTATTGTTCACTTCTAGCTACGGCTCTGCGCCACCTCCTGAATTCGACACTGGAGGACGAGCTTCACAAAACCCTTTTTACTTTTTCAATTTTGTCTTAGGAATTTTTTTTTTTTTTTGGCTACGATGATTTTCCTTTCGAAACGAAGTATGAAAATTAAAAAATCCCCCCCCCCCCACCTCCGAAAAAAAAAAAAAACCCTCTGACAAAACCTAAAAATGAAAAAAAGTTCTTTGTAAAGCTTGAACTCACTGTCCAATGCAAGAAAAAAAACAATAAGATATTGAAATGCAAACGAGATATTTTTTAAAAAATCGTCCATAGGTTTAAATTGTTTTTGCATAGGTGAAGTAGCTCCTTAATTTTAAACAGTGTTAGCAATTTAGTGTTAAATGCAGTTTTTAATTAATTATTTTAATAAATGTAAATATATGTTATATTTAATATAATTTTCCATAATTATTATAAAATTTTTACATACATAATGCTATTGATATTATTAATTAATGAAATTACTAATTTGCAGTTTATATAATTTTTGAAATTTCTAACTAATAATTATAATTTTAGAATTAAAGCATAAAAATATATTTTATAATAGTAATTAGAGATGTAATTGTTTACGAAACAAGCTTTTTATCAGAAATTGTGTATTTTAAAGCAGAAACGGGGGCGATAATAAAAAAAATTATAAAATAATTTACATTTTTAAAAATCATGACGTTTTTACACCCAAATATCTATAATTTTATGTACATTAAAGTTGAGAGTTGCTCAGTCTAGTAGCGTGGTACCTGGCTTTTTCCAGATTTCTGCCAGTGGTTGGGTATAAATAATAAATTTTCTGTTTTAAATAGATTTTCGAAGAATATTGCTTTAATCTTTTAACTAAATAAAATTAATGCTTTCCTCTTTTCAAAAAAATTCGCACAGAATTTTATTTTTATTTTTTTTATGTGATTTATAGAATTTTTTGCTTTTTGAGGCTTTTTTAACATTTGTAAGAGGTATTAGGTTTTAAATTTTAAACTTAGATATATAAATTTTTTCCTCTCTCCTCTGCGATTTAAAGAAAAAAACACACCGAAACGAAAAAATTAGCACAAAAAATTCTTTTTAAAAAATGTGACATTCATGCATGGAATTCAGTTTCAAATTTTTAGTTTATTCCAGTAAAAGTTTCATTTTTCCAACAAAGTTTCAAAGTTTTGGAGCTTAAATTGTATAAATTTTGACCTAGTGATTTTAAAAAATCACTTCGAAGCGAAGCGAAAAATATTTCTCTGAAAATTCATCAAAAAATTTGACATTCATGCATGGAATTCATTTTCAAAATTTTTAGCTTACTTCGGAAAAAAAAAAAAAAAAAAAAAAAAAAAAAAAAAAAAAAAAAATTTTTTTTTTTCAATAAAGTTTTTCCGGAATTTCGGCAAATTTTTTTTTAACTTTTCGAGATTATTTAAAATATTTTTTCACACTTTGTGGGCCGGACAATGTTAGACGGATCAACAATATAATGTGAAATAGTATTGAAATAAATTAAAAAAAATGGTAAAACTAAGAAAAGAATAATAATACTATTCGTTATTTTAATAAATGATTATGTAATAAAATCCTTTTCATAAGAACTTCAAAACGTTCCAATTTTTTCACACTCATTCATTATATATTTTTCTGCCAAAATGGCGATTTCCCTTATTTATTAGCAATCCTGAACTGTTCGAGCAAACCCTAGTTTCTATGGCAACGGCTGCAATTCGGCTCTTGTAGTATATTCAGTGCTGCCAAGTTAAGGTGAAACGAAGTATAGCAATTAACTGCGTCGGGTTAAGCGTCTCATTTCCAATTAAAATATACTTCTGAATTGAAATTTGAATGAAATACAGGGTCATGAAAAATCGAAGAATGTGAAAAACAAGATTACAAATATCTCGGCAACTAATAATCCGATCCACTTCGGTTTGTATGCAAAATGTGTGTTATTTTATTGCCTTTTACGTCCATTCCTTAGAACAAAAAAATTCGAAAATTTTTATATACCTTTCATCAGAACGAATTTTTCGAGATTCCGAAAAAAATAGTTCCGGATAATCGAGGTTGCTGATATTAAATAGGGTTCGTCCCATTCTTACATACTAACTACATACAAAATTTCAAGTCTCTATCTCAATTTGTTCGGGAGATAGAGCGTTTACAGACAGACAGGCAGGCAGACAGACAGACAGACGGACAGACAGACAGACAGACAGACAGACGGACGGCAAAATTTTTTTTCTAAAAATATGTTTTTCGGAATCTCTACTATCTAAAACGTGTAAATCCGTCAAAAATTTTTTTCGATTTTCAAAACGATTGCAAGACTTACCCTATACTGCGTATGATGGGTAAGTAATAATTTTAACATACAAGCTCCATTAATGAATTGCTGATGAGCCAATTTTGACTAATTATATAAAACGCCAAAATACTCGAGTAGTACCGGATTGCGTAAAAGAAACATCTTTATAACTCAAAAAATAATAATTTTATTAACTAACAATTTATTACGTCGGATTAAGCGTCTCATTTCCAATTAAAATATGTCTTTGAATTGAAATTTGAATGAAATACAGGATCATGAAAAATCGAAGAATGTGGAAAACAGGATTACAGATATCTCGGCAACTAATAATTCGATCAACTTCGTTCTTTATTCAAAATTTGTGTTATTTTATTGCCTTTTACGATCACTCCTTAAAATAAAAAATTTCGAAAGTTTTTATGTACCTTTCATCAGAACGAATTTTTCGAGAGTCCGAAAAAAATAGTTCTGGATAATCGAGGTTACTGATATTAAATAGGCTTCGTCCCATTCTTACATACTAAGTACATACAAAATTTCAAGTCTCTATCTCAATTTGTTCGGGAGATAGAGCGGTTACAGACAGACAGACAGACAGACAGACAGACAGACAGACAGACAGACGGACGGACGGCAAAATTTTTTTTTCTAAAAATAGGTTTTTCGGAATCTCCAGTATCTGAAACGTGTAAATCCGTCAAAAAATTTTTTTTCGATTTTCAAAACGATTGCAAGACTTACCCTATACTACGTATGATGGGTAAGTAAAATTATATTTTGAATTATAAATAGGTTACGAAATTACAGATAATCGCTATGTTTTCCTCAATGAAAATTCACGTGGGCAATGATGTTATTTTCACAAGTGAAAATATATAGGAAAAACAGCTTTTATAAACTATCGATCAGTTTCAATTGACTCACACCAGAATTGTTTTTTGTTTGCTCCTCAAATTTGGCTGATTATGATTGGTTGGCTCATAATAGGGAGAGTGGGGATGAATGGGACAACAGAAATTTATATATGTTCCCCAAACATAAATAATTTGATAATTTACCTGACTGATGGCAGTACTGACGTCATTCAACAGACATAGTTTCAAAGCAATATCCATAACAGAATATTATCTATTGTACAAAGTGTATTTTTCAAGAACCGATGTTACTTTTTCTGTTTAATATTTTTAGTATTTAATTAATAGTTAACCTTCTCAAAACCTTACAATTTTTTTTCTGTTAAAATGATATAATCTCTTGTAATACTTATGATGCAAATGTGCTTGTAATACTTATGATGTAATATGTTTGTAATACTTATGATGCTTGTAATACTCTTGTAATACTTATGATGCACATATTGACAGTGCTTACTGAGATTAATCACTGTTTTATATAACCATGTGGCTTTGGGGATGAATGGGTCAGTGTTTGTGGGGATGAATGGGACAATCCCATTCATCCCCAGGTCTATTCCATAACAGACAAAATTACATTTTGTCATTACCTAGAAACCAATTCTGAGTAGAGAACGAGGCCACAGTCGTGTCCTAACCGATACACCAGAAAAACAATGTTTGGGAAAGGTAATTGTAAAAAAGACAGACCAAAAAAAAAAAAAAAAAAAAAAAAAAAAATGAATTGCCTGTCTTCAAGAAATATTTTGAGTAAAAGTATGGACAGTAGTGATGAATCTGACAATTTATCACTTCATGATGAAGATGAAAGTGATTTGAACATGATTTCAAGTGATATGGACCACCAAGTTTGCAGCTTGGATATTGTAATAGAAGACGACTTTCTCCTAACAAAGATATGTGGAAAAATATTTATCATTACGCTGCTAGGGTTTTAAAGAATAATAATGATAACCTTCAAATATAATTCTTGAGCAAAAAGGTTAATAACTCCTTATTTTACTATACTGATCCACTAAAAATTTAATTTGTTAATTTGGAGGATATTGTTATGAACCTACCAAAGCCTAGACCTCTGGGAATTGCCAGAACTAAAGGACAGAGCCGTAACCAGCGAGACATGCCAGGGGGGGCTCTGAAAATTTTCTGGAGGGCTAACTTTTTTTAACAATCCATATCTTAAGCAAACTAAATATAGCAAAAACTGATAAAATGGACTTGCCTATAGTGTCTAGAGTAGAGGTCTGCACGGGCCGGAATTTCCAGGCCCGGTCCCGGGCCCGGCCCCGGCCCGTTGTAAACCTCAAAAATTCGGCCCGGCCCGTTCATATTTTACATTTTTAGGCCCGGACCGTACAAAAATGAGTGAAAACAGGCCCGGCCCGTTGTGGCCCGTCAATATTTCTATTATTTCTAAAAAAATTAGATTTTTATCGTATAATTAAGATTCTTTTAAAGAATACTGCATATATGTCACCGGGAGGATTTTACAGTATGTTTTACAGGAAATATACATTTTCAACATTTATGGTTACTTAGATTCTTAGACTTTCAATATTCAAACAAAGATTCATTAAAAAATTAATATGGTTTCGAATAAAAGAAAAAAAACGTTTAAAAACATCGTAACTTTTGAAGCTGTATAGTAAAAATAGATTTATGGAAATATTTCTATATTATTTTATTAAACATTCCAAATCCAAATTCATTCTCTAATTCAAAAGAACTGTTTTCTGAATTATTATTATTATTTTTTTTTTTTTCGAAAATGCATTAGATTAGCGGATGTTTTTATTCAGAAACTGTGTAATCGAATGGATTTATTCATTTTTTGATACAAGAAAGCTAAAAAAATACTGTCAAAGTTAGTGTTTTGAATAGAATTTCCGGAAGCGACAACATTGGTTGGAAGAAAAATTTACAAACATTTGACAAAATAACTTATATTTCAACAAAGTTATACAAGTATCCTTTTTACAAAAAATAAAAACGCTGTTTGATTCCAAATCCCTTCAAAAATCAGGCTTGGCAATATTATGCTTTTACAGTTAAAAATTAGTCAGAAAATTTATGAAACTTTAGCATTGTAGAAAACTGTATTTAAGAATCACCAAGAAGTAACATATACAAAGATTACGTTAACATAAATTCTTTATCGCTATTAATAATTTTACAAATCATGTTGTCTGACTTACACATCTTGATATCAATTAAGTCTAGTTTCGGCCCGGCTCGTCTGTATGTAGAAAAACAATGCAAGTCTGTTTTCGGCCCGGCACGAGTCTG
Organism: Maratus speculifer; assembly: GCA_964019185.1. NCBI lineage: Eukaryota > Metazoa > Arthropoda > Arachnida > Araneae > Salticidae > Maratus > Maratus speculifer. The sequence goes on along the minus strand of OZ025300.1, from coordinate 176,153,472 downwards.
CTAAAAATATTAAGCCCGTGTTACACACAATGTAACTGTCCGTTGCCGATCGCTACGCTGTAGAAGTTACATTTCTGCATTGATGTTGTCAAACTAGTGTTGGTTCGTGACGCACATTAATACTTATTTTCATTAAAGCCATATTCATTAACAACAGCTGTTATTTTATCGTTTGTGCCTAAATCATTATAACAGGCCGTCAGGCCCACTAAATTTTTTTATCGGCCCGGCCCGGCCCGTATGGCCCGTATCATTTTTTTTGCCGGCCCGGCCCGTTAGAAAATTCGGACGATTCCGCCGGCCGGGCCCGTGCAGACCTCTAATCTAGAGTTTATAGAGTGTAAAACCTCTCTATAACGGAATTTTTCTATAAGGAAATTAATAAATGCAAAATACTTCATGATCATCGGAAAATATTTTTTTTTAATCAAAAATAAAACCTTTTTGAAAAACTACTGCAAGGTTTAAAATATTATTTTTACACAACATATTTAATAAGAAATTAAATTAAGAGAATGCGTATTTACCATGCGTATTATTATATTTATTTTTGTGTACATTAATTTGACTTTTTGGTGTCTATGCAAGTCCAGCCAAGTTCAATATAAGTGTCCAATAGATACATATCCAATTATCTATGAAATTTTTTCTGATTTAATATTTAGTTTAAAATTTTTAATCTTACCATTTTTGTAACATTTTATCTCACGTGTTTAAATGTATATTTTCAAGCAAGATTAGCAACTATAACTATGATTAGTATAAAATAATGCGTTTGTACTGGCCATTAATGGGGGGGGGGGACCAACCAAACACACAGATTTTAAAGTATGGGATTCTAAGTTAGAGTTGATTGATTTTAAATTAAATTTATTTTCGCAATGTTTTTGCTGAATTTTGTTATAATTTTTAAAGGACAATTATTTTTTTTTATCTTGGTTAGATTGGCGCCGACTCCAAAAAATCAAATTAATGTACATAAATATTAATAATACACATGGTAAATACAATGCTCTTAATTTAATGTCTTATTAATTATTATGAAAAAAATACTTTTCAATAGTTTTTGAAATCTGTTTTCTTTTTGATAAAAAAAAGTTTATTTTTTAGTTAAAAATTAACAGGTTTTTTGCATATGTTATGGTAGAAATTACATACTTAATGAAACTTAATTTATTATTCTTATTTTAATTTCCTGCTTTTAATATCTTTAACTAACGGCAAATCGTAATTTATTAAATTTTATTAATATTTTTTTTCTAATACTATAATTATTTATTAATATTTCATACATCAAATAATTGCAAATATTTTTGCCGTAATCTTATAATAAGCTTAACCTTAATCATGTTTTTTTTTTTTTTTTTTTTTTTTTTTTTTTTTTGTTTAATTTTTTGATTGTTATATGACAAATTGAAAAAAAAAATGTTTTCATTTAACACACAAACAAAAATTAAAAAATAACTAAAAATAAAATAAAATAAACTTTTTTTTTCTAATGTACACCCTTGTAACCCATACAATGAAACAATTACTGGCTTTTTTTATTCCACGTGTATAAATTGAAATTTTTTATCTTTTTAATTTTCAAACGTTCTAGTTTCCAAGTGATATTTCATCGTTAACTAAATCTACTGATAAGTACGTATTGTCAACAAGCAAACCATTAAAATTTAGAAACATGACAATACCGCTAGCAAGTATTGTCAACAAGCAAACCATTAAAATTTAGAAACATGGGTTTTTAATGACTATGTCTTAGTCAAGATTTTGAACATCGCTTGACTAATTATCGGTCAACTTGAACACCATCTGTCTATTTCCATTCATTCTGCGTAAGATCGTTGCTTTGAAAATATAACGATGTACTAACACATGTGGTGACCAGTTAGTGCATCTGGACTTAATTTTTTTCAGGAGAAAGAAATGTTCCTTTAAAACGTGTTTCGAGAAATGCATTATACCGCTAGCAAGATAACAGAAAACAACTAATCTAATAGGGTACCGAATCCAAAATTCTTGGCTTATTCTCATTTTATTCAAGGCAGTTAAAAGATCTAAAAAATTTCTCTTACTTTTTTTTTTTGAGAAAAGTTAAAATATGGATTTTGTAAAAAAAAAAAAAAAAAAAGTAAAGAAATTGTTAGAGGGGGCCCTAGAGGACGCTAGGGGGGGCTCAGCCCCACCTGCCCCCCGTCTGGTTACGGGCCTGCTAAAGGACCGTTGTCATTTGATGTTAGCTTCAGTTAATATGTTGTAAAATAAAATGTATTACTCAGTCTTGAAATAAAATATGTTTAGAATATTTTTTTTACCTGTCCCTTTCATCCCCACCATGGGGATGAATGGAACAGTATGCATGCATGTTAAAAAACAATTATTAAAAATTAAAAAAAAAAACAATTGTTTATTGAAATTAGCATGTCAATAAGCTGCTAAATGCTGAAGTATTCTTTAAGTGATATTTTTTAAATTAACAACTGTATACAGTTTAAGTTATTAGTAAAAATGTAAAAATTGTCCCATTCATCCCCACTCTCCCCTACAGGCTACAAATTGTCGATTATGATTGGTTGGCTAAAACTTAGTGGGTCGGGGACCACATGACTGAAACTAATCATGATTTTTTAGAAAGAGAAAAAATTTAAATATCATGTATTTAAAAACAATTTTAACTGAAAATATTGAATTGATAAGATATAATACAGGTGCGTACCGCTATTCCCAACTAAATGGGACCGGACGCTGTTCGAATTCGAATTAATCGGGTTTCATTAATAAAAATCATCCTATTGACATCTAAAGGCGTAAATTAAGAGCGGAAACATCTGCTAGTGTATGTTCCATACAGCATTGATGGGCAACTGTTGAAAAACTTCTGTTATTTCTTATAACTTAACCTAAGTAAATAACAGAATAATTAATATATAACTGACTCTTCAAATAAAAATTGTAATAAAAATTGTAGTATCATAGCAATAAACACGCTTTTCTTCACACATAAATCTCAATCAACGATGACGAGAAACAAGTGACTTAGTCGATTCAGTGTTCTTCATTAGTAAAAAACAAGTTGGAAATTGCACATGAAGCGTAGCAAATGAGGTGCGTTCGTTCGATAACGAAGTTTTAAAAATATTCAGATCTTCCTGTTACACCTGTAGACAGTTCTTCGGATACAGTATAATGGTCGAACTCCTTTTTGTATTCCTCTAAATTTACAGGAAGTAACTTGTATTACACCTCGGCAACTTATATATCATTTTCATATAATGTGAAATAGTTTAATATAACTAAAACACGCCCCAAATAATGTTTTCCCGTATAGCATTATGTAGTGGAAAATTTTTGTTTGGCCCTGTAGTTTAATAATAAATATACTTTGCATCACAGATTGTATAGAATGTACATTTTAATATATATATATATATATATATGTATATATATATATATATATATATATATATATATACTTCATAGATTCATATCAATTGTATTATATTCGAAAGAGTTTAGCGTGATTAAAAAGTACTTAAAACTATTTATTCCTATTAATCGTATTGTAATGGAGTATTTTTGATTGTTGCTCTAATTAAACTATACATCCAATTTTCTTAAAATTTAAAATGACTCGACAAAATTACGCTAAAATTATATATTTTAAATATCGTGCGATTTAGTTGGGCAGTTTTTGCTTTGTTATATGCGCGCAGACATATAGACGGACGGAGTAACGGACGGACTGACAGATGAATATAGGTGCAGGCTATTTATATAATTATGGATATTAAAATTCTTCATATCTTGAGGTAATAGTACAGAGCATTTCGGATACTTTACATTAGTCAAAATCTTTTGTGTGTCCCTGTAAATACTATCTGTTTTCTTTTTTACAGAAAATAACTTGTAGTACTATTCCTCAGAAACATCTATCAATCCCATAAAATTTTAAATAGTTAATTACTATTAACCATAACCAAACAATGTTCTCCTTATACCATTATGTAATGGAGTACTTTTGTGTGGTCTTGTAAATCAATAACAAATGCATTTGCACTACAGACTATGCAAAATGTATATTATAATATGTACTTGATAGATGCATATCAGTAGGGGAAAAATGAGAGTCCGGCCCCGGGAGGAGGAGCTGAGGAGCTGAGGAGGGAGGAGGGCTCCTCCTCCTCAAGCCTCCTCCTCAAGCCTCCTACTCACACCTCCTCCTCCTCAAACCTCCTCCTCACTCCTCCTCCTCAAACCTCCTCCACAGCCCTCCTCCTCACATCTCCTCCTCCTCAATCCTCCTAAATCCTCAAGGTTGTCTTATAAGAGAAGGGGTTAAAAGGGGAGTTAAATTTTTTTCGTGAAATTTGAATATTTTATGCTATAGGAGAGGGGTGAAAGGCGGATAATTTTTTTTTAAGTATACTACAATACGATGGTGTTTTTTTAATTTTAATGTGGGGACTTTAAAAATTTTCGGCGTGTTACAGTACGAGGGGTATGTTTTTCGATTGAATTTTGCTGTTGTTCATTTAAAAAGGTAATTAAAAATTATGAGTGAAATTTTTTCAACATACTCTAGTATAAGAGATTATTTTTCGCGTGGTGATTTATTAAGAAATTTTAATAATTTAAACTTTAAAATTTTAAACAGTTTAAATTTATTTTGAGTCAAGTGTAAAAGTTAATCCAATTTAACAAATGAATCATTAAAGTTAATTTCAAATAATAATTAAAAATAATGAGTGAAAAATAATGAAGACACTTTAATTATTCTAGCGTGCTGTAGTACGTGGGGTATGTTTTTCGACTGATGTTTGCTGTTGTTCATTTAAAAAGGTGATTAAAAAGTAATTAAAAATAAGGAATGAAGCGCCTTTTTTTTTTTTTTCACTGTGCTTTTAGATGAGGGGTTAAGCGGGTATTTGGGGACATAGAATTTTTTTCTGTACTATTGTACGAGTGGTTTTTAATTTTAATGTGGCGACTTAAAAATTTTCAGTGAACTTTAGTTTAAGGATTTATTTTTTGATTTTAAGCTAAAATTTTGGGGTGATTGTTTTTTTTTTTTTTTTTTTTTTTTTCCATTTTGTTCTTACATGATGAGTTAAGCGGGTATTTTGGGGACACAGAATGTTTTTTTCCGTACTATTGTACGAGTGGTTTTTAATTTTAATGTGGCGACTTAAAAATTTTCAGTTTGGTGTAATTTAAGAGTTTATTTTTTGATTTTAAGCAGAAATTTTGGGGAGTTTGATTTTTTTTTTCCATTGTACTCTTACATGATGAGTTAAGCGGGTATTTTGGGGGAAATTATTATTTTAGACTAATCATACGCGAAGGATATATTTTTTTTTTCGGGGGTTGATATTTTAATAAAGAACTAATTAAGAAGGGTTCATTCATGGTGAATTAATGAATTATTTTTTAGGAGTAATTTTGTTACTATTGAATTATTTTTTCATTTTTTGAAGTTTTAAGCAGATATTAATGTTAAATAGGGGGACTTTATTTTTTTTGCGATGAAATTGACGTGCGCTCGTCGATCTAACTGTTCGGAGTTTATAGTTTTCTTCAAATCATGTGTGAATATTGGTTTAGAATTTCTTAAAATGACTTCCACCACTTTTATATCTATCCATTATCATAAATAACACATGCTTGTAATTGGAATTTGAGAATAATAACTTTAAATATTAATTTAATGAAGGAACTTTAAAATTATTTCGAGTGCTATTTTTAGTCAACTATGTTATACACTTGATATTTTAGAATAGTTAAAAAATAACTTTAAAATTTGAATGAAAAAATATGTTTCAATATGGGATTTTACGTGCTAGCATTGAATCACACTCGTCGCCCTAACGGTTTGGAATATGTGGTTTCCTTCGAACCTTGGTGAAAATTTAATTGAAATGATTATTATTATTATTTTGTGTGTTGTATGTTTGTGTGTTGTATGCATGTGTGTGTGTATGTATATATGTGTTGTATGTATGTGCGTGTATTGTATGTATGTATGTGTGTTGTATGCATGTGTTTGTGTATGTATATGCGTGTGTTGTATGTATGTATGTGTGTTGTATGTATGTGTGTGTGTGTGTTGTATGTATGTGTATGTTGTATGTATGTGTGTGTATGTATGTATGTGTGTGTTGTATGTATGTACATGTTGAATGTATGTGCATGTTGAATGCATGTGTGTGTAATTTTTTTGCCGATAGGTGTGATCTTTAGCTGAAAGTGACCAAGGGTCAAAACTTTTACCCAGGAATCGCCACGGGGAGGCAGATCACATGATTCCCATAATGCACACATTCACATACATTATTTCGAGTGTTATACTTAGTGAAGCATAGTATGCAGTTGAAATTTTAGAATAATTAAAAAATAACTTTAAAATTTAAATGAAAAAATGTTTCAAAATGGAATTTTACGTACTAATATTTAATCGCGCTCGTCGTTTTTTACTGTTTGGAGTCTGTCATTTTCCTTTGACCTTGGGAAACCTTGCGTCAATGTGGTTAGAATATTTCAGAAAGACCCCCACTTTGGGTACTCTTTTAAACTAATATTTGTAATGAGATGTGTTCGCGCGCGTCGGCCTAACTGTTTGGAGTATCAACATAAAATCATCAAATTAATACAAAATATTTCAAATAGTTAGAAAATGAATGGTTAAAACCGCCAAATAAGAACAAAATACTTCAAACAATGAGAAAATAAATGTTTAAAATCAACAATTTAACATTTAAAGGTTTTATCTTCAGATCTAAATAATTTGTGAAAAATGCTTTTAAATATTTTTAAAACTGTATTGAAAATAATATTTTTCATATCTTAACATAAAAAAAAGTGTTAAATCCAAATCGATGAAGAATTTAATAATTATTTTCTCAAAGAGAGGATACTAAATTCGTTGCAATATGTGTGTGTGTGTGTAAACCTAGATGAATCATTCTTATCTGCTTATCTGATAGCGTTTTCCGGAAAGGATTGAATCTCTGAATCATAGCTGATAAGGGACTGGGGTTCATGTGTTATCTTAATTAATCTTAATGAGTACTAAATCTAATTAAAATTATTTGACTTGAAATAAAATAACGTCTTTTGAGCAATATCTTTTGAAAACTTAAGATATAATTATTTAAATCAAATTAGAGGCTTTTTTTTTTTTTTTTTTTTTTTTTCTCATCGATTTATTTTAAATAAAACTAAAATATTTTTTTTTCTGTACTTTGTTAGCAAAATAAAGAGTGTATCACATTCATTTCGGCTTTAACTGTTTGAAAATTTAAATTAACCTATAATTAAAATGATTACATAAGGTTGAGTATGTGATCTTTTAAATGAAATCTAGTTAAAAACGGAACACGCATTCATCTAAAACTTTAAATACTTATGGTTTTGTGTATAAAGTAATGTATGTATTAAATATTAAATGAAAAATATGAATTAACAATAAATGAAAGACATTAACATTAATAAAATATTAATTAAACATTGCATTGATTAAAAACTTAATGAAAAATATTAATTTGGGAATACGCATTCGTATAAAACTTTAAACATTTATATTTTTTTTTTGTGTATAATATTATGTATTTATTAAATATTAAAAGAAAAATATGAATTAACAATAAATGAAAAATATCAATTAACATTAATAAAATATTAATTAAACATTGTATTGATTAAAAACTTAATGAAAAAAATTAATATGGGAATACGCATCCTTATAAAACTTTAAACATTTATGCTTTTGGGTATAATATTATGGATGTATTAAATATTAAATGAAAAATATGAATTAACAATAAATAAAAAATATTAATTAACATTAATAAAATATTAATTAAACATTGTGTTAATTAAAATATAGATTAAAAATTCAATGAAAAATATTAATTTCTCATGTAATTAAAATAACACTTTATAAATTAATGAATTAATAATAAATGAAACATGTTCATTCGAAACAACTTGAGAAATACTAATTTGTAATGAAATTAGAAAATACCAATTAATTAAATATTAATTAAAAATTAAATGAAAACTATTTATGAGAGACACATTGAAAAATATTCTCACCTTAAACTTTCATTCACCAGTCCTTAAATGCAACCTTCATCGTTGCTTACCTGTTAGGAAATGTCTGATAACAACAAACTCTTATCTTTAACGGTATTTCCCGAAGGCTGACTCACTAGATAAGTAACAATGACAAGTTCAAATCTGAAATTAAGAGTTTATTCATATTGAATATAATTAATATAATGTTCAATTAAAAAGGGACTTAATTTATTTAATACGTCATAATTAAGAATTTAATTAAATCCTAATATAATTTTTTTTATCTAATTAATAGAATAAAAAAGAAATTCTTTTCAACATTTTCAAGAAACATCAAGTTATCGAATACTTAATAGATTATTTTTTTAATGAATGTGTAATTAACATTTTTAAAGGATTTTTTTCTAATTAATTAGTGTTTAATTAAAATTTTCATAATTAAAATAAATATATACAATAAAAAAGGAATTCTTTTCAAAATTTTCAAGAAACACCAAATTATTATTAAGCAATATTTCGAATAGTTATTCGAAACCTTGACACAAACTTGAACACAAACTTTAATCATGATGAGTCATTACTGTGAATGATCTTTTCTTCTCATATGTTATAAAAACAAGTTTAAGTACCCAAATTTATTGATATATTTCATTTTGTGTTGGATCCTTTTTTACTAATCTCGTTAAAATTATTCATTTACCAATGATTTAAACTTCACATTTTAAAGTTATTTATATAATATACTAACATTTGACTATTAAATATCAAATAATGGATATGCACTTTTTACACTCACATCTTACAATGTAATTAGTAACCAAATGTAATGATTTTTAAGCATGTCTTCTTAATTTTTTTTTTTCAATGAAAGACTATCACAGTTGAATATTTAGCTTTCTCTTCATAACTTTATCGAGAAATATGTAATGTATACCACATGATTTCATTAAATGAATCACAATACAATTCAAACTTCTCATTTTCAATGTTTTATACTATGTTTATCAAATAGGTGGTTATTCTGAACAATCATTACTTAGTATATTGATGAAAAGTTTGTGTTGAACGGTTTTTAACTTAAATGGTGTGAGAGAAGGATATATTAGGACAGAAGTTATTAAATATAGAGTCTTTAAAGTTTATACCCGTGCAAGAATTGGCATTTCAAGAAACAAAGTTGTGTCACAATTGAAAGCATTCTTTATATTCAAAACGCACACGTGATCACGATCACATCACTGAAGAGCATAGAGAAGCTGTTTACTATGTTGTATATAATTTGAATTTTCATTAACACAATATTATAACCGATGTTTTTTGACAGTTTGAAAAATTATGATGCACAACGTCTGCACACGTTAACACAGAATAAGATTAGCTTATGCCCTTTCGATGATAAGCGTTATTTGCAGGTAAGATGTATTAACATAACAAAATTTTCTTGGTAATTTTACTCGCAGGTTTCGAAACCACAAACATCTGATCATACTTCTCATTTTTAACACGCGACACTAACCATTGGGCCATTAAAGCCCGTAATTTAGTAAGTAAAAAGTAAGAAAGATCATCGAAAGTGAATACTTCACACATGCAAAAATAATTTTTATTGTGACTTATCAGTTAAAAATCACGAAGAAAAGAAAAAAATTACATATGTTTTGGAGTACTTTGAGATTTTATGAGTCACCTCATCAGTTAAATAGACATATTCACTTCTTATGAAATGTATTATATTTTAGTTTATCAGTCATAGTGTGATTACTTATTAATAATTTTAGTATCATTAAAAAAGTTTAAAAAAAGTTAAATATATCAAAAATACAAGTTCGTGTTAAAGGTTTAAACAAATTGTTAAAATAATTTTACAAAACTTTACAAATTATTTAAAAATGATTCACTAATATTTAGTAATCGACAAATTTTAATAGCCATAATCATTTATATGTGATTAAAGTTTTCTGTTTTAACTGTTAAGTTATTAGATTCCCCCTTCAATTACATCTCATTGATAAGTTTTAATCAACCAACCAACCATTCAACTGTTTCCGCAAATAACTAGTATGTCAGTTAGATTTTCAGTTTTAATTGTTAAATTATTACATCCCCTCCCCCTCAATTTCATCTCATTGATAAGTTTTCAACAACCAACCACCCAACTATTTATCAACCCTAACAACCAGGTATTTGTTTGCCCTAGAAACCAAAAAGCTGTTATTGACACATGAACAAAATTTTTAAGATGCAAGACTTGTCATTTTTGATCGAAAAAACAATGACATATGTAATAATTTTTCCTTACTTAAATGAAACCTTTGCATGTGCATGGTAAAACTTGGAAAATTCATTTAATACACAAATTTAAAGTCAACGGACAAGGTCTTCATACTTCTTTTAGTATTTTACTAACATTTTACCAAATATCTTAAGAAATCAACAAATTATTTTAATAAAAATTCTCATTTGTAAGTGACGTTACTAACCTAACTTGAAAAAATTAACTTGTCAAAGCAGGTTTTGATTATTCCAACTTAGTAATAATCATAAGTTTCATATGATAATCAACCTGTTTGGTTATTTCCCAGTATGGTTTTATAAAAAAAGTCTCACATGCAAATAACATAACTTAACTAACTTGAAAAAATAACTTGTCAAAGCAGGTTTTCAATGATTCAGCTTAGTAATATTCATAAGTTTTATATGATATTCAACCTATTTGGTTATGTCTCAGCATATCTTTATAAAATTTATCTAAAAAACCTTTAATATCAATGTTTAAAAATATGCGAATAATTCAGTTAGTCTTTTAAAGATGATTATTTTCCCTTCTATTATTTAAAAAACATTTTTAAATAAAATTAGTACTGATGCCAGTTTATCCCAGTGTTATGAAATGTGCATGCGAAACTTTTAATTCTAATTTTCACATTTTATTATTTCAAATTATTGTTTTCAAGTTGTACTAAAATTTGGAAAAAAATATTTAATTTTCATGCATAATTAAATTGAAATACTTTAATAATAAAGACACATTAAACATTGTATACTCACCTAATCCAACACTTTCACAAATACACGTCCTACTCACTCCAAGGTTTAGGAAGAAATGAGAGATTCAAAGTCCTTATCAGAAAATGTTATCAGATAATTTTATCTTAAGATAGGTGACGTCATAGAACATATGTCATCAACTGGTCACGTGATGTATATCATATGACCGGTGCTTTGTTAATTAATTAATCTTATTGATTAATTATTAAGTATTAAAATAATTATCAATTAATTCATTAATTAAATTAATTTTATTAGAAATAATAATTATTTTAATAAAATTAATTTAATTAATGAATTAATTGATAATTATTTTAATACTTAATAATTAATTAATAAGATTAATTAATTAACAAAGCACCGGTCATATGATATACATCACGTGACCAGTTGATGACATATGTTCTATGACGTCACCTATCTTAAGATAAAATTATCTGATAACATTTTCTGATAAGGACTTTGAATCTCTCATTTCTTCCTAAACCTTGGAGTGAGTAGGACGTGTATTTGTGAAAGTGTTGGATTAGGTGAGTATACAATGTTTAATGTGTCTTTATTATTAAAGTATTTCAATTTAATTATGCATGAAAATTAAATATTTTTTTCCAAATTTTAGTACAACTTGAAAACAATAATTTGAAATAATAAAATGTGAAAATTAGAATTAAAAGTTTCGCATGCACATTTCATAACACTGGGATAAACTGGCATCAGTAATAATTTTATTTAAAAATGTTTTTTAAATAATAGAAGGGAAAATAATCATCTTTAAAAGACTAACTGAATTATTCGCATATTTTTAAACATTGATATTAAAGGTTTTTTAGATAAATTTTATAAAGATATGCTGAGACATAACCAAATAGGTTGAATATCATATAAAACTTATGAATATTACTAAGCTGAATCATTGAAAACCTGCTTTGACAAGTTATTTTTTCAAGTTAGTTAAGTTATGTTATTTGCATGTGAGACTTTTTTTATAAAACCATACTGGGAAATAACCAAACAGGTTGATTATCATATGAAACTTATGATTATTACTAAGTTGGAATAATCAAAACCTGCTTTGACAAGTTAATTTTTTCAAGTTAGGTTAGTAACGTCACTTACAAATGAGAATTTTTATTAAAATAATTTGTTGATTTCTTAAGATATTTGGTAAAATGTTAGTAAAATACTAAAAGAAGTATGAAGACCTTGTCCGTTGACTTTAAATTTGTGTATTAAATGAATTTTCCAAGTTTTACCATGCACATGCAAAGGTTTCATTTAAGTAAGGAAAAATTATTACATATGTCATTGTTTTTTCGATCAAAAATGACAAGTCTTGCATCTTAAAAATTTTGTTCATGTGTCAATAACAGCTTTTTGGTTACTAGGGCAAACAAATACCTGGTTGTTAGGGTTGATAAATAGTTGGGTGGTTGGTTGTTGAAAACTTATCAATGAGATGAAATTGAGGGGGAGGGGATGTAATAATTTAACAGTTAAAACTGAAAATCTAACTGACATACTAGTTATTTGCGGAAACAGTTGAATGGTTGGTTGGTTGATTAAAACTTATCAATGAGATGTAATTGAAGGGGGAATCTAATAACTTAACAGTTAAAACAGAAAACTTTAATCACATATAAATGATCATGGCTATTAAAATTTGTCGATTACTAAATATTAGTGAATCATTTTTAAATAATTTGTAAAGTTTTGTAAAATTATTTTAACAATTTGTTTAAACCTTTAACACGAACTTGTATTTTTGATATATTTAACTTTTTTAAAACTTTTTTAATGATACTAAAATTATTAATAAGTAATCACACTATGACTGATAAACTAAAACATAATACATTTCATAAGAAGTGAATATGTCTATTTAACTGATGAGGTGACTCATAAAATCTCAAAGTACTCCAAAACATATGTAATTTTTTTCTTTTCTTCGTGATTTTTAACTGATAAGTCACAATAAAAATTATTTTTGCATGTGTGAAGTATTCACTTTCGATGATCTTTCTTACTTTTTAGTTACTAAATTACGGGCTTTAATGGCCCAATGGTTAGTGTCACGTGTTAAAAATGAGAAGTATGATCAGATGTTTGTGGTTTCGAAACCTGCGAGTAAAATTACCAAGAAAATTTTGTTATGTTAATACATCTTACCTGCAAATAACGCTTATCATCGAAAGGGCATAAGCTAATCTTATTCTGTGTTAACGTGTGCAGACGTTGTGCATCATAATTTTTCAAACTGTCAAAAAACATCGGTTATAATATTGTGTTAATGAAAATTCAAATTATATACAACATAGTAAACAGCTTCTCTATGCTCTTCAGTGATGTGATCGTGATCACGTGTGCGTTTTGAATATAAAGAATGCTTTCAATTGTGACACAACTTTGTTTCTTGAAATGCCAATTCTTGCACGGGTATAAACTTTAAAGACTCTATATTTAATAACTTCTGTCCTAATATATCCTTCTCTCACACCATTTAAGTTAAAAACCGTTCAACACAAACTTTTCATCAATATACTAAGTAATGATTGTTCAGAATAACCACCTATTTGATAAACATAGTATAAAACATTGAAAATGAGAAGTTTGAATTGTATTGTGATTCATTTAATGAAATCATGTGGTATACATTACATATTTCTCGATAAAGTTATGAAGAGAAAGCTAAATATTCAACTGTGATAGTCTTTCATTGAAAAAAAATTTAAGAAGACATGCTTAAAAATCATTACATTTGGTTACTAATTACATTGTAAGATGTGAGTGTAAAAAGTGCATATCCATTATTTGATATTTAATAGTCAAATGTTAGTATATTATGTAAATAACTTTAAAATGTGAAGTTTAAATCATTGGTAAATGAATAATTTTAACGAGATTAGTAAAAAAGGATCCAACACACAATGAAATATATCAATAAATTTGGGTACTTAAACTTGTTTTTATAACATATGAGAAGAAAAGATCATTCACAGTAATGACTCATCATGATTAAACTTTGTGTTCAAGTTTGTGTCAAGGTTTCGAATAACTATTCGAAATATTGCTTAATAATAATTTGGTGTTTCTTGAAAATTTTGAAAAGAATTCCTTTTTTATTGTATATATTTATTTTAATTATGAAAATTTTAATTAAACACTAATTAATTAGAAAAAAATCCTTTAAAAATGTTAATTACACATTCATTAAAAAAATAATCTATTAAGTATTCGATAACTTGATGTTTCTTGAAAATGTTGAAAAGAATTTCTTTTTTATTCTATTAATTAGATAAAAAAAATTATATTAGGATTTAATTAAATTCTTAATTATGACGTATTAAATAAATTAAGTCCCTTTTTAATTGAACATTATATTAATTATATTCAATATGAATAAACTCTTAATTTCAGATTTGAACTTGTCATTGTTACTTATCTAGTGAGTCAGCCTTCGGGAAATACCGTTAAAGATAAGAGTTTGTTGTTATCAGACATTTCCTAACAGGTAAGCAACGATGAAGGTTGCATTTAAGGACTGGTGAATGAAAGTTTAAGGTGAGAATATTTTTCAATGTGTCTCTCATAAATAGTTTTCATTTAATTTTTAATTAATATTTAATTAATTGGTATTTTCTAATTTCATTACAAATTAGTATTTCTCAAGTTGTTTCGAATGAACATGTTTCATTTATTATTAATTCATTAATTTATAAAGTGTTATTTTAATTACATGAGAAATTAATATTTTTCATTGAATTTTTAATCTATATTTTAATTAACACAATGTTTAATTAATATTTTATTAATGTTAATTAATATTTTTTATTTATTGTTAATTCATATTTTTCATTTAATATTTAATACATCCATAATATTATACCCAAAAGCATAAATGTTTAAAGTTTTATAAGGATGCGTATTCCCATATTAATTTTTTTCATTAAGTTTTTAATCAATACAATGTTTAATTAATATTTTATTAATGTTAATTGATATTTTTCATTTATTGTTAATTCATATTTTTCTTTTAATATTTAATAAATACGTAATATTATACACAAAAAAAAAATATAAATGTTTAAAGTTTTATACGAATGCGTATTCCCAAATTAATATTTTTCATTAAGTTTTTAATCAATGCAATGTTTAATTAATATTTTATTAATGTTAATGTCTTTCATTTATTGTTAATTCATATTTTTCATTTAATATTTAATACATACATTACTTTATACACAAAACCATAAGTATTTAAAGTTTTAGATGAATGCGTGTTCCGTTTTTAACTAGATTTCATTTAAAAGATCACATACTCAACCTTATGTAATCATTTTAATTATAGGTTAATTTAAATTTTCAAACAGTTAAAGCCGAAATGAATGTGATACACTCTTTATTTTGCTAACAAAGTACAGAAAAAAAAAATATTTTAGTTTTATTTAAAATAAATCGATGAGAAAAAAAAAAAAAAAAAAAAAAAAAAAAAAAAAAAGCCTCTAATTTGATTTAAATAATTATATCTTAAGTTTTCAAAAGATATTGCTCAAAAGACGTTATTTTATTTCAAGTCAAATAATTTTAATTAGATTTAGTACTCATTAAGATTAATTAAGATAACACATGAACCCCAGTCCCTTATCAGCTATGATTCAGAGATTCAATCCTTTCCGGAAAACGCTATCAGATAAGCAGATAAGAATGATTCATCTAGGTTTACACACACACACACATATTGCAACGAATTTAGTATCCTCTCTTTGAGAAAATAATTATTAAATTCTTCATCGATTTGGATTTAACACTTTTTTTGATGTTAAGGTATGAAAAATATTATTTTCAATACAGTTTTAAAAATATTTAAAAGCATTTTTCACAAATTATTTAGATCTGAAGATAAAACCTTTAAATGTTAAATTGTTGATTTTAAACATTTATTTTCTCATTATTTGAAGTATTTTGTTCTTATTTGGCGGTTTTAACCATTCATTTTCTAACTATTTGAAATATTTTGTATTAATTTGATGATTTTATGTTGATACTCCAAACAGTTAGGCCGACGCGCGCGAACACATCTCATTACAAATATTAGTTTAAAAGAGTACCCAAAGTGGGGGTCTTTCTGAAATATTCTAACCACATTGACGCAAGGTTTCCCAAGGTCAAAGGAAAATGACAGACTCCAAACAGTAAAAACCGACGAGCGCGATTAAATATTAGTACGTAAAATTCCATTTTGAAACATTTTTTCATTTAAATTTTAAAGTTTTTTTTTAATTATTCTAAAATTTCAACTGCATACTATGCTTCACTAAGTATAACACTCGAAATAATGTATGTGAATGTGTGCATTATGGGAATCATGTGATCTGCCTCCCCGTGGCGATTCCTGGGTAAAAGTTTTGATCCTTGGTCACTTTCAGCTAAAGATCACACCTATCGGCAAAAAAATTACACACACATGCATTCAACATGCACATACATTCAACATGTACATACATACAACACACACATACATACATACACACACACACATACATACAACATACACATACATACAACACACACACACACATACATACAACACACATACATACATACAACACACGCATATACATACACAAACACATGCATACAACACACATACATACATACAACACACATACATACATACAACACACGCATATACATACACAAACACATGCATACAACACACATACATACATACAATACACGCACATACATACAACACATATATACATACACACACACATGCATACAACACACAAACATACAACACACAAAATAATAATAATAATCATTTCAATTAAATTTTCACCAAGGTTCGAAGGAAACCACATATTCCAAACCGTTAGGGCGACGAGTGTGATTCAATGCTAGCACGTAAAATCCCATATTGAAACATATTTTTTCATTCAAATTTTAAAGTTATTTTTTAACTATTCTAAAACATCAAGTGTATAACATAGTTGACTAAAAATAGCACTCGAAATAATTTTAAAGTTCCTTCATTAAATTAATATTTAAAGTTATTATTCTCAAATTCCAATTACAAGCATGTGTTATTTATGATAATGGATAGATATAAAAGTGGTGGAAGTCATTTTAAGAAATTCTAAACCAATATTCACACATGATTTGAAGAAAACTATAAACTCCGAACAGTTAGATCGACGAGCGCACGTCAATTTCATCGCAAAAAAAATAAAGTCCCCCTATTTAACATTAATATCTGCTTAAAACTTCAAAAAATGACAAAATAATTCAATAGTAACAAAATTACTCCTAAAAAATAATTCATTAATTCACCATGAATGAACCCTTCTTAATTAGTTCTTTATTAAAATATCAACCCCCGAAAAAAAAAAATATATCCTTCGCGTATGATTAGTCTAAAATAATAATTTCCCCCAAAATACCCGCTTAACTCATCATGTAAGAGTACAATGGAAAAAAAAAATCAAACTCCCCAAAATTTCTGCTTAAAATCAAAAAATAAACTCTTAAATTACACCAAACTGAAAATTTTTAAGTCGCCACATTAAAATTAAAAACCACTCGTACAATAGTACAGAAAAAAACATTCTGTGTCCCCAAAATACCCGCTTAACTCATCATGTAAGAGCACAGTGGAAAAAAAAAAAAAAAAAAAAAAAAAAACAATCACCCCAAAATTTCAGCTTAAAATCAAAAAATAAATCCTTAAACTAAAGTTCACTGAAAATTTTTAAGTCGCCACATTAAAATTAAAAACCACTCGTACAATAGTACAGAAAAAAATTCTATGTCCCCAAATACCCGCTTAACCCCTCATCTAAAAGCACAGTGAAAACAAAAAAAAAAAAAAAAAAAAAAAAAAGGCGCTTCATTCCTTATTTTTAATTTCTTTTTAATCACCTTTTTAAATGAACAACAGCAAACATCAGTCGAAAAACATACCCCACGTACTACAGCACGCTAGAATAATTAAAGTGTCTTCTTATTTTTCACTCATTATTTTTAATTATTATTTGAAATTAACTTTAATGATTCATTTGTTAAATTGGATTAACTTTTACACTTGACTCAAAATAAATTTAAACTGTTTAAAATTTTAAAGTTTAAATTATTAAAATTTCTTAATAAATCACCACGCGAAAAATAATCTCTTATACTAGAGTATGTTGAAAAAATTTCACTCATAATTTTTAATTACCTTTTTAAATGAACAACAGCAAAATTCAATCGAAAAACATACCCCTCGTACTGTAACACGCCGAAAATTTTTAAAGTCCCCACATTAAAATTAAAAAACACCATCGTATTGTAGTATACTTAAAAAAAAATTATCCGCCTTTCACCCCTCTCTTATAGCATAAAATATTCAAATTTCACGAAAAAAATTTAACTCCCCTTTTAACCCCTTCTCTTATAAGACAACCTTGAGGATTGAGGAGGATTGAGGAGGAGGAGATGTGAGGAGAAGGGCTGTGGAGGAGGTTTGAGGAGGAGGAGTGAGGAGGAGGTTTGAGGAGGAGGAGCCCTCCTCCCTCTGAGGAGGAGGTGTGAGTAGGAGGCTTGAGGAGGAGGCTTGAGGAGGAGGAGCCCTCCTCCCTCCTCAGCTCCTCAGCTCCTCCTCCCGGGGCCGGACTCTCATTTTTCCCCTACTCATATCAATTTTATTATGTTCGAATAAATGTAACACCATTAAAATGCATTTGAATCATTTTTTCCCCATTAACCGTAATATAACGGTATACTTTTGATTGACTCTGTAATTGATCTATGCATCCGATTTTCATAAAATTTGAAAAGACTCGACAAAATTGTGTAATAATTATATATTTTAAATTCCAAACGATTAGAATGCATTTGAAACTTTTTCCCTATTGACCGTAATATAACTGAATACTTTTGATTGTCCCTACTTTTGATTGTAATTGATTTATGCATCCGATTTTCATAAAGTTAGAAATGACATGACAAAATTATGTAACAATTACATATTTTAAATTTCCAACGATTCGCTTGGGTTGGATACTTTTTGCGTTGTTATATGCGAACAGACGGACAGACTGAACGACAACTATAGGTATTTACATAATTACGAATGCACCTAAAAACCACCGACTGTACTTCTTAAGCACGTGTTAATTAATTATTATTGTGTCTCATAGTGATTAAAAATAATTCTACAGAATAAATGATGCCGACATGTACTGTAAGTAATAAGCTTTCATTCCAGTTTGTTTTAAGCGTTTTCGTCAAGCTTAGGCCCTATGTATGTTTTCTATTTAACTTCCTTGCATAACCATAAATGTACGTTTTTTCACGTACGAGTTTTAAATTTTTTCCTTTCTTAAGAAAAAAAAAATGTATTTTTTTAAACTATGTTCGGAAGAGGTGAACTTTCGAAATAGCAGGACTCTATTGTATTTCTCTTTCTTTTTAGGTGCTTTCGTAATTATGTAAATACGTAGCACCTATAGTTGTCGCTCAGTCCGTCCGTCTGTCCGTCTCTCCGTCTGTCTGTCCGTCTGTCCGTCCGCATATAACAACGCAAAAACTATCCAACCGAATCGTTTGAAATTTAAAATATATAATTATTACATAATTTTGTCGAGTCATTTCAAATTTTATGAAAATCGGATGCATAGATCATTTACAGGGATAATCAAAAGTATTCCGTTACATTACGGTCAATAGGAAAAAAAGTTTCAAATGCATTTTAATAGTTTGAAATTTAAAACTTTTAATTGTTACATAATTTTGTCGAGTCATTTCAAATGTTATGAAAATCGGATGCATAGATCAATTACAGGGACAATCAAAAGTATTCCGTTACATTACGATCAATGGGGAAAAAATGTTTCAAATGCATTTTAATGGTGTTACACTCATTTGAACATAATATAATTGACATGAATCTATGATGTATGTACTAAAATCTACATTCTGTGCAATTTGGGATGCAGAGAATATTTATTATTAAATTACAGGGCCACACAAATGTATTCCACTAAATAATGTTATACGGGGAAAATTGTTTGGGGCATGTTTTAATTATATTAACCTACTTCACATTTTATGAATAAGATATACGTTAATGAAGTATAATAAAAATTACTCCCTGCATATTTACAGGAACACAAAGATTCCGACCACTATACTGTATCCAAAGTACGCTCTTACTATATCAGCAAGATCTGAATATTTTAAAACTTATAGTATGAACGCACCTCATTTGCTACGCTTCACGTGCAATTTCCAACTTGTTATTTCTAGCTTCTTTTCCTCATAAAAATGAAATCTTAGTGGCCTTCGCCCGCTACGCTGGTCGGTTTAGACGGACAGACGGGCGTTAAATGTAATAGTTTATTAATTATGGGCATTAAATTGTTTAATTGTTAGTATTAAATAGTTTAATACTATTAAAATGCCTACCAAACAATGGGTCAATAAATAAGTATGCAATGGAATACTTTTGTGTGGCCTTGTAAATCAATAAGAAATATTATTTGTAGACAGACAAACATGCAACAGACCAGACGACATCTATAAGTGCTGCGTATTTATATAATTACGAACGCACTTATAAATACATAGAAGGTTTCAGAAATTTTATAAAATTGCATATTATGATAATGTTTTAGGTAACAAAGAATATTTCTTCAACTGGACTCTGCCCCCTTGAACCCCCCGTAGATTCATTAAATTTACATTCGTATACAAACACGTAACACACATTCGTATACATTAAATTTACATTTCTTTTGATTGTGCAAATAATTAGAATACATCTTAGATTTTATTTTATACTGAGATTATTAAGCATAAGCAAACAGTTTGGATAAACCTTTTATATTTATATTACAGTAAAACCTCTAAATAACGGACACCTCGGGAGCGGGGAAACTGTCCGCTATTCGGAGGTGTCCGTTATTGGGAAAACCTTAGAGATTGAAAAACTACTAAGAAATGCTCAATGTTTCATTAATTGACTTTATATGTCCTAAAATCTCTATTATATAATCCTTCTATCCTTCTATAGTAAAAAAAAAACTAGCCTTAAAAGGAATGACTCCTGGAATGATGCTGATGTGGAAGATTTCCGGAACTAACGAATCCGGGTTGTCCACTCCTTCCATGAGTCGAATAGACCAATCAGGAAAGGGCTCCGTCTATGCATCGCCGTATGGGTTACCATACAGAGAGGAAAGGTTACCATCGCCAACAATCGCCAAGTTTGTCGCCAACTTGGCGATATATCGCCAAATTTGGCGACCAAAATTAGTTGTTAAAAGTGACGCCAACTTGGCGATAAATGTAATATTTCTCCAAATTTTTAATTTCTTTACAGCACCAGTTGTTTGATACATCATTTAAGAGGTTTGCAACTGCTTATTCATATAATGGATGTCTTGTGTGTTATCCCCCATTCTGCTCCCCAGGGGGGACACATTTTTAATTTCTTTACAACACCAGTCTTGTTACACAAGATTTGAAAGGTCTGCAACTGCTTATTCATATTATGGATGTCTTGTGTGTCACCCCCACACTCTGTTCTCCCCAGAGGGGGGGGTCACATTTTTAATTTCTTTACAACACCAGTTGTGTGACACATCATTTGAAAAGTCTGCAACTGCTTATTCATATTATGGATGTGTTGTGTGTCATCCCCCACTCTGCCCCCCAGGGGGGCACATTTTTTTTCCTTTACAACACCAATTGTGTGACACATCATTTGAGAGGTCTGCAACTGCTTATTCATATTATGGATATCTTGTGTGCAACCCCTCCTCTGCCCTCAGAGGGGGCGCATTTTGTAATTTCTTTACAACACCAATTGTGTGACACATCATTTGAAAGGTCTGCAACTGTTTATTCATTTTATGGATGTCTTGTGTGTCACCCCCACTCTGCCCCCCAGGGGGGCACATTTTTAATTTCTTTACAACACCAGTCGTGTGACAAATAATTTGAGAAGTCTGCAGCTGCTTATTCATATTATGGATGTCTTTTGTGTCGCCTCTCACTCTGCCCCCCAGGGGGCATATTTTTAATTTCTTTACAACACCAGTCGTGTGACACATCATTTGAAAGGTCTGCAACTGCTTATTCATACCATGGGGTATTGGCGAGCGCAGCAAGCAGGGGTAGCCAATAATTTGGAATCGCGAAGGGATTACGCGGGGCGTTGGCGAGCATAGCGAGCAGGGGGGCGGGGCCCCCCTAGTAGTAAAAAAAAAACTAGCCTTAAAAGGAATGACTCCTGGAATGATGCTGATGTGGAAGATTTCCGGAACTAACGAATCCGGGTTGTCCACTCCTTCCATGAGTCGAATAGACCAATCAGGAAAGGGCTCCGTCTATGCATCGCCATATGGGTTACCATAAAGAGAAGAAAGGTTACCATCGCCAACAATCGCCAAGTTTGTCGCCAACTTGGCGATATATCGCCAAATTTGGCGACCAAAATTAGTTGTCAAAAGTGACGCCAACTTGGCGATAACTGTAATATTTCGCCAAATTTTTAATTTCTTTACAACACCAGTCGTTTGATACATCATTTGAGAGATTTGCAACTGCTTATTCATATAATGGATGTCTTGTGTGTTATCCCCCATTCTGCTTCCCAGGGGGGACACATTTTTATTTTCTTTACAACACCAGTCGTGTTACACAAGATTTGAAAGGTCTGCAAGTGCTTATTCATATTATGGATGTCTTGTGTGTCACCCCCACACTCTGCTCTCCCCAGGGGGGGGGGCGGCCACATTTTTAATTTCTTTACAACACCAGTTGAGTGACACATCATTTGAAAGGTCTGCAACTGCTTATTCATATTATGGATGTGTTGTGTGTCATCCCCCACTCTGCCCCCCAGGGGGGCACATTTTTAATTTCTTTACAATACCAATTGTGTGACACATCATTTGAGTGGTCTACAACTGCTTATTCATATTATGGATACCTTGTGTGTAACCCCCCCCCTCTGCCCTCAGAGGGGGCGCATTTTGTAATTTCTTCACAACACCAATTGTGTGACACATCATTTGAAAGGTCAGCAACTGCTTATTCATACCATGGGTTATTGGCGAGCGCAGCAAGCAGGGGTAGACAATAATTTGGAATCGCGAAGCGATTACGCGGGGGGTTGGCGAGCATAGCGAGCAGGGGGGCGGGGCCCCCTAGTTAATCAAATTAAAATTATTTTTTAAGCAATAAAATTGAATTAAAATTTTATGTACCTTTATCCACTGATTATTACATTCTTACAAAAAAAAAAAAAAAAAAAAAAAAAAAATGAAGTTATTTTACGCGAATTCGAAACGAAAGAGAAAGTTGTGTATGTATTATGGAATGCTGCAGATGAAAAAAATTTTGCTTCTAGAGATTAATGAGCAAAAATTCTTAAATCTTTCTCGGATGTGTGCAATGTTGAATTAAGATATTTTTCTGCAGGAGAAATTTCGGTGGCTCTGGGGGAGGAGAAATGTTAGAGTTCCTGGGAGAAATTGCACTTTTGACCATTAAAAGCATAAAATCTGAAATCTTCGGTGGGAGAATTTTCATAGCTCTTCAGGAATGTCCCTCCCGGGCTACCTCCTGAATTCTGGAGTTAGGGGAGCATTTTCCCTTAGTCTATCCTCCACATTTATGTGTGATCACAAAATCTGTGACACATTGCTCTATTAAATTTCGAAGTTTTTTACTTTTTTTTCTCGTTAAATTTTTTTTAATATCATTTATCACCGAAATTACTGTCCGCTATTCGGAATGTCCGTTATTCAGAGGTTAAACATACAAAAATTTAGATTTTGGGAGTGGGGATTACAAAACTGTCCGTTAAATAGAGGTGTCCGCTATTCGGGAGTGTCCGTTATGGAGGTTTTACTGTATTTTGTTCATAGGTTCAATTATTGCTCATTTTCTTTTATAAGCAAATTCGTTTGTTTGTCCCTGTAAATGAATGTTATGTTCTTTGCGAGCAATGGGCTATAGTAAGAACCTTGCAGTAAACCTTTCAAGGAAGGCCTCCATACCGGCATACCCCAAAAAATCGGAAAAAATTACAGAATATTCTTCTCGTGTGGATATATACGTTTATAAAAAAATTTTCGGTAGAACTCCCATTGAGTAACCGTAAAAAAAAATGAAAATTTCGTTATTTGGCGATTTATCGCCGGTTGGCAATGGAATGTGATTAAAAAAAAATACTTTATGTCAAATACACTTCAAGGGAAAAAAAAGTTTCATGTTGAACTTTTTTTTGATAAGTTTAATTTAAATAACTTTAGTTTTGTAAGTTTTAGTTTGTTTTAAGTATAATTTCGTTATATCGAATTTTTTATGTATTTATATTCAAATTTAATCATCAAAATTTGAGATTTACAACGAATTTCATAATTTAAATTTAATTAAATTTGTTTCAAGCTCAAAGTCCAATTGAGAATTGTCGATTAGATGTTGTTGCTATGTTGCTATGGAAACATATGACGTTTATTTTTTAATACGCTTAAATGTATGAAGATAATTTTATCAATATGATTTTTTTAGCTATGAAAACTTTTTTCCAGCTATTAATTAAACTAACAAAAGCCAAGCTTTGTTTGGATTCGCGAAGCATTATTTTAAAAGAAAAATATTTAAAATTAACGATAATTATTTTTTGCATCTTAATTAAGCAAAAATTTTATTTTATTTTTTGGAGGCTTTTAATTTTAGAAATGAAAATTCAATCAAATTCCATAAATTGTTTTTAAACAGCAAACATATTTGAAATAATACTAATAGTAATTACTTCATAGTAATAAATACGTTTCATTTGATTCAATTTTCAACCTTCGTATTCAAATAACACTTTATATATCGAATTTAACAATTAATTTTATTTGTTTACAATTCTTTCGTTTCAACTCTACAAAAAAAAAAAAAAAAAAAAAAAAAAAAATCAATTTTTTTTTTTTTTTTTTTTTTTTTTTTTTTTTTAAACGGAAATATCGCCTGCGTACATGATTTCACACAATAAAAATAAATTGTTCATTTGAATTCTTAACACTGAAAAGTATATATTTTTTTTTATAATTAAATGTAAATAATTGAATTTTCACAAATTTTAATTCATTAAAGTTTACTATAATTTTCATAAAAGATATTTTAAAAATTTCATAAAAGAAATCATGAAACTATTATATGATTAAAAGGAGTGAGACCCAAATATGCGCCATTTCCAACCAATCCTGATAAAGTATTCTATTAAAATATATATTTTGATGGAATATTTAAAATATATTTTATTTATTTAATGGGCCTTTATTCTTCCTTTCGTTCGAGTCGCAAAAATCGCCCGTTTTACCTAATGTGACTTCATTGGAACATTATCGATCGTACTCATTGTACGCAGATGATTGCAAAAAAATTTTGTTTACAATTTAAAAATATAAATAGTTTTATATTTATTTCCATCCAATAATTCATAAAGAAATTGAGCTTTTTCTTTCATCTGGTTCGAGGCTTTAAAAATAGCTATTTTACCTTATGTTACGTCACAGGAATACAGTCCATTAATCATGATTCTACCTATAATTATTAACCCCAGGATTTATTTCTTCTTCTGAAAATATAGTTGTTTCATT
Source organism: Maratus speculifer (assembly GCA_964019185.1). Lineage (NCBI taxonomy): Eukaryota > Metazoa > Arthropoda > Arachnida > Araneae > Salticidae > Maratus > Maratus speculifer. Next base: position 176,127,712 of record OZ025300.1, on the reverse strand, counting down.
TTTTATTTGTAAAAATGCGTCCGTAATGGAAAAACATGTGAAATAAATTAATTAAAATAATAATTTTTTAAGGTTATTTTGTAAAAAAAAAAAATAATATTGTGCAAATCTACACATCATAATTTATTTTTATGTTTAATTTCAAATCAAAATACCGAATAGTTTTTTTGTAAAGTGTACGACTGTCAGGTTCCTAGAAGACATCTGCCCTGAATTAGAAAGGAATAACATTTCCTCATCTGAATATTTTATGTATTGTGGGTTGTGTATCCGTGAAGCTCGAAATACCTTTCTTTCTTTTCTATAATAACGAATGACAGATGTTGACACAGGTGTGCCGATGACGCACTCGTTGATGAATGAAAGTGATGGCCGCGGGGCGTGCCTCAGCTGTCATCTAGCTATTGGAGTGATGTGTAAACAGTAGATGTCATGACTCAAGGTTGGTATGCGGAATTGAACCAATGGAGGAACTCTAAGAGGCCCTGCTGGGGGAAGGAAGATCTCTGACAAGGTCAACTCTGGACTGAGAGGTTAGACAGTTCTCGCCTGGCGTTGAGACCGGTAGGTCGCTCAGGATTTGTGGTCCTGTTGTTTTGTGTATATTTTGAGTGTGGGACAAGGCGTCCCGGTGGATAGTTTTATAGGCCGAGAAGGGAGGCCTAGTACCCTTGTGTATTGAGATTCTGCAGTAATCTCTGATAAAGCGTATCCAACGTGCGTTGAGTGTGAGGAAGAAAGTGTAAGTTGAACGGTACACAACCAACGTTTATTGTAGTTAATTTAATGTTGAACCGGATCATCTATATCCGAGTTGTAATTGTAGATAGTTGTAAATATTGTTTCTTGTGTACATATCTATATCTTAAATAAACTGTTAGTTCAGTTCATTAACAGCGTCAGTGTTATTTTACCCAATCCTCACAGCAGGTGACCGATATCACCCATTAATATCGGTGGTGGCAGCTAAAACTACCTAGGACATTCTTCGATGTTTTGTGGACTGAGAGGAGCGTCCGACAAATTGTTGGCAGCGTCGGGATAGAATCGCCTGAGACCAGTGACCAGCGAGCCGTGTTGCAGTCTGTTAATGCCAGAGTATCCAGTGGAATTCTTGTGTGGTCGTGCCATATCGTCGAGTATGTGCTAAAGCATCGTGCCGGATCGTCGATTGTATGCTAAAGTGTCGTGCCGTATCGTCGAATGTGTGTAAAGTGTCGTGCCGTAGCGTCGAATGTGTGTAAAGTGTTGTGCCGTATCGTCGAGTATGTGCTAAAGTATTGTGCCGGATCGTCGAGTGTGTGATAAAGTATCGTGCCATATCGTCTAGTGTGGACTAAAGTGTTGTGCGTATCTTTATTAGAAAAAACTAAACTGAACTGTGTTGTGCCTGATTATCGCTACATCGTGGAGCTATCTGTGAATAGAAAAGTACCCCACCAAATAAAGTATAAGGTAAGGTGTTTTGATCATTCATTTCTTCTGACATCTCGAACCAAATTGTATTGTTGTATAATTAATAGTAATTTAAGTAAATTGTCTATGTAATTTATGTGCAATGAAATAATTGTGTTCAGATAGGTGTAAAGAATTAGTAACCATATTGCTATTGTTTTAAAGAAAGGTCATAATAATTTGAGATGATAATGATATGCTATTTATAATGATATTAGTGAACTAAATTAATGCATTAAATCTAAATTATTGTTAAAGTAATTGTTAAATGAAGCAATACGTTTAAATTTTAAGAGTTACATTATCAAAATTCTAAGCAAATGAAGATTTTAATTGGCCAATACTAGTGAGAAAAAAAAAAAAAAAAAAAAGGCTCAAAAGAGAGCCATAGTGAAAAAAAAAAAAAAAAAAAAAATTTAAAGAAAACAGGGTGAAAAAAAAAAGGCTCAAAAGAGAGCCATAGTGAAAAAAAAAGGCCCAAAAGAGAGCCATAGTGAAAAAAAAAAGGCTCAAAAGAGAGCCATAGTGAGTAAAAATAAAAGTAAAGATTTTCAGTATATTTGTTTTAAGTGTAAGAACCAGTATTGAGTTCGGAAATATTTTATGAGGATAATTGTAGAAATTTATATATGCATGTTGTACAATTTTTCTTTATGTGGATTTCTTGATTGACATCAATACTTCTATTCAATTTCAACGTATCAGTATTATTATATAAATTGTAGGTTGTTATCTAAGTGTATATATTGGAATCTATATTGCATAGCAGTCAAATCGAATTATTGTTTTACTTTTTTGTTTTATTGGAAGTAAATTGTGTGATATCAATGGTTGAGAAAAATTAGAGTATTCAGTAGGTTAATTAGAAATGAAATGTATTGATTATCTGAAGGGTATTAATTAGTTTAATAAGTGGAGAAATATCTGTACTAAGTTAGAAATTTCGGAAATATTAATTTGGTAGGTTTAACTATTCTTGTGGGGTGGTTATAACAATCGGTGAAGGTATGGCTTTCTTATTGAAACTAAAAAAGGTTGATCTTCAGGTGATAGCTGAAGAATTGGGTGTTGAATTCACGGAAGATGATACCAGAATTCAGCTTAAGAAAAAGATAATGGACAGTGATGAGTATGACGAGGGGGTTATTAAGGAATTATCTGACGCTATTGTTGCAGAACGATTAGAACAAGAAAAATTAGAGCGCGAAAGGTTAGAAAAACAGGAAAAGTTAGAACGCGAAAAATTAGAAAAACAGGAAAGGTTAGAGCGCGAAGAAAAACACGAAAAGTTAGAAATGGAGAAATTGAGGATGGGACATGAATTAGAAATGGAGAGACTAAGGGTTCAAGGTTCGGCAAATAATTCTAATGTTAGGGAATCTAATAATGAAAGTAATATAGAAAAATTGATCAAAAGTGTTAAAACTCTATCTATCAAAGTACCAGAAGGGACTGAGGGATGGAATTTATTTTTCAACAGTTTAGAAAGGGCATTCCAAACTAAAGATGTACCGGAAAACCAGCAGGCCGAAATTCTACTAAATATGATAGGAGATAAGGCGGATAATTTGTTAATTTATACCACTAAGGAACAAATGGAGAATTATGAGGAATTAAAGGAGTTAGTCCTAAGGGAACATGAGCCAACCCCGAAGGCATGTTTAGAAAATTTCCGGAAAGCTAGGAGAAATCCGAACGAAACCCATGTATTATTTGTATCGCGTTTAATAGCTACGTGGGAAAATTATTGTAAAATTAGAGGTGCGGACACTTATGAAAAGGTCAACCAGTTAATAGTTACTGATAAGCTAATGAGTACGCTAGATGAGGATACTGCAGCATATATTAGTTTAACTCACCAGGGTAAATGGTTAGAAGCTCCTAAAATTGCTAAAGAGTGTGATAATTATTTTGATGCTAAACATAAGTCTTATGCGGTTATGCATAAAAGCTTTAAAGGTAAAGATAAGTACTTAAACAATGAAAAAATGAGACCGAGGGAGGATAATAAATTTAGGGGTAGTTGGAGGCAAAATGGTAGTAATGAGTATAATTCTTTTCCGGATAGGAAAACAGAGTTTAAGAAGGCGAATGATGCTTCAGGGCCTAAATGTTTTAAGTGTGGTTTGAGAGGTCATTACCAACGTTTTTGTAATAAAGTGGGTAATGAGGGAACTAATAATGGCAATAAAGGGCGAAACCAGAAAGCAGGTATTCATAAGATTATGGTGAAAGAAAATCAAGAGTTACCTAATGGGGCTATTGTGGCTAGAATATCGGCAAAGGCCGAGCAGAAAACTAATGTTATTGGTGAGAAATTAAATAAACTTGAGAAAATTGAAGTTAGTGTTAATGGGCAAAAAGCAAAGGGATTGGTTGATTCTGGATGTGAGATTAGTGTTGTTCATAAAGATTTAGTACCGGAAGAGAAATTAAAGGGAGCGGGTAGTATTTATTTACAAGGGTTATTTGGTGAAGCTGTTAAATCACCGTTAGTTAAACTACCGCTAGCTATTCCGCAATTCGGGCAAACTAATATTATTCATGAGGAAGTACTTTGCGCAGTAACTGATAATATCAATGAGCAAGTAATTTTACATCCCGAAGTGATTAATGAGTTGTCAGGTGTCAATCTTGAGGAGCCATTGATAGAGTCCGAAGAATTAAAAAGTTCCGAAATTATTATTGATAACTCGAATGAAAAGGAAGATGTAAGTAACGATAGCTGTAATGTTTACGTAATAGACGCGAGATCGCAAAATGTACAAAGTCAGGATCCAGAAAAAACTGAAACGGAGGAAAATAATGAATCTATTGTTAGTAACTCAGATATGTTTAAGAAATTCCAGTTGGAATGTAAAGAATTAGAGAAAGCTTGGGAATTAGCTAAAAAGGAAAAAGGGGATTATTATATTGTAAACGGATTATTGTATCATAAAGAGAAATTGTTAGGCGAAACTATAGCGCAATTAGTAGTACCCAAGGTAAGAAGGGAAGAAATCTTAAAATTAGCGCATTCATCGGTATTTGGAGTGCATCATGCGGCCAAGAAAACGTTGCAGAGAATAAGGTATTCTTTTTACTGGGAGGGAATGGCAAAAGAAGCTAAACAGTTTTGTGAATCATGTTTAGAGTGCCAATTGACTAGAGGGGTTAAAGTAAATGATAGAGCTCCTATTTCCCCAGTGTCGCGGCCGGAACTTCCATTTCAGGTTGTTAATGTTGATTTAATTGGGCCTATTGATCCTAAAAGTTCACAAGGGCATCGGTATATACTGACTTTAATTGATCAGCATACCAGATGGGCGGACGCGATCCCTCTAAAAAGTTTAACTGCTAAAACCGCGTGTGAGGCGTTACTTCAAATATTTATGAGAACAGGAATTCCTAATGTAATTGCCTGCGACAATGGAACCAATTTTACTGCCGACTTAACGAAAGAATTTGAGAAAAGGTTAGGTGCTAGTCCAAGATTTTCGACTCCACAGTCCAACGGACTTGTGGAACGATTTAATCAGACTCTTAAACGTATGCTACATCATACGATTAGGGAAGAAGGAAAAAAATGGCATGAACAAATACCATTTATATTATGGGCGTATAGGGAAGTCCCAAATTCTACGACGGGAATCGCACCTTTCCAGTTATTATATGGTAGAGCGCCGGAGGGTTCGTTATCGATTCTTAAGTCGTCATGGGCAGGAGAAAATAAGGGAGCGCAGTTAGATACTACGCCGATTCATGAGTACTTGGATAAACTTAAGAACCGCTTAGAAAGAGCCGCAAATGAGGCAAAATTGTCATCTGAGGTTCAACAAAATAGAATGACGTATCATTATAATTTAAGGTCAAAAGAAAAAACGTTTGAGGTAGGCGATAAAGTTATACTGTTAATCCCCGATTCGACTAATAAGTTATATTCTAGGTGGCAAGGGCCGGCAACTATTGTAGAAAAACGAAACCAGCATTCGTTTATTGTTGAGTTAGCCGACGGGAGTAGGAAGCACGTGCACCAAAATAAGATAAGAGAATTTATCGCTAAATGTAATATAGTTAATATTGTTTTCGAAGGTGATGAGGAATTTGGAGAAGTTGGGGAAATTCCTATTTTGAACCGGGATCAAGAGATAGAACGGGATATTGAGAGGTTTGAAATAAAAGGGCTATCTAATAGTCAAGTCAAAGATTTAAAGTCCATTTTGAGGGAAAATAAAGAAGCGTTTATGGGTCCTGTACGACCAGCGGAAGTAGGGGAACATCGTATTGATCTGAAACCGGGTGTAGAAAGGAAAAAATCAAAGTTATATAGCGTGCCGGTAGCTTATAAAGAGGAAGTGGATAGGCAGATTCAGGAGTTATTAGAATTAAATCTAATCGAACCATCGAATGCTGAAATTAGCCATCCAATTGTTTGCGTTGCGAAAAAAGATGCAACTGTCAGAATGTGTATTGATTACAGAGCTTTAAATTCTGTAACGCAGGTTCCCACCTTCCCGATGAAAGATTCCCAAGAAATTATGTATACCGCAGGGGCGGCTAAATATTTATCTTCAATAGATTTATTGAGGGGTTATTGGCAAATTAAAATGGCTGAGGATTGTAAACCTCTGACAGCTTTTACGACGCATAACGGAACTTATCAGTGGCGTACAATGCCTTTTGGATTATCAGGGGCTGCTGCTACGTTTCAAAAAGACATGAATGAGGTTCTCCAAGGTCATCGGAGGTATGCAGAAGCATATATTGATGATGTCATCATTTTCTCCGATACCTGGGAAGAGCATTGTGAGCATGTCAGGGCTGTTATTGAAGAGTTGAAAAATAGAAATTTTACGATTAGACTAGACAAATGTAAATTTGGAGAGAAATTGACTAAGTTTTTAGGTCATGTTATTGGGGGTGGAACTCATGCACCTGATGAGGAGAAAATCGGAGCAATAAGGGACTTAAAGAGACCAAAGACTAAAAAGGAAGTTAGATCAGTTTTGGGATTAATGGTATTCTACCGATCTTATATTCCAAATTATGCTGAGATAGCTATACCTTTAACCGAATTAACCAAAGGAAATGTCAAAAATACTGTACCATGGGATGAAAGGGCAGAAAAAGCATTTAATACTCTTAAAGATGAGTTGTGTAAAGTGACGAGTTTGGCTACACCTATCGTAGGCCGGGAATATCAGCTTCACGCCGATGCTTCCGACCTTGCAGTAGGATGTTGTCTTACTCAAAAAGATGAAAAAGGTCAGTTTAAACCTATAGCTTTTGCCAGTCAGAAATTGTCAGGGGCTCAGCGTGCTTGGCCGAGTATAGAGAAAGAGGCTTGGAGTGTTCTCTTCGGGTTGCAGAAGTTTGAAAAGTGGACTTATGGATCTCAAATTGAGGTCATTACCGATCATAATCCATTAAAATTTCTCACGGAAACAACCCCAAGGTCGCCCAAACTCACTAGGTGGGCTCTAGCCTTGCAACGCTGGAACCTGAGCATTGCTCATCGTCCCGGAGTTCAACATTTGAATGCTGATGCAATTTCGAGGCTACAGAGAAAGAGCTGGGAAGAACAACCAGTTACTAGCCCATCAGTATCAATGTCAAAATAGTAGACAACCTTAAAGGATGTCATCACGTGTCTAATTTTTTTTGGGTGTGTGTAAATATTTTTTTTTTTAAGTTTGGTGTTTATAATAGTAAATTAGCATGTGTATTGTTTATGCAATAGTAGTATTAGTATAAGGTTCAGTAGAGATGTCAGTAGAGAATGTTCAGACACCTGAAAATGCCTATGTAATATTTAGAATGAAGAAATCTGCAAAGAGACTATTGAACTCTTCCGTAATATTATTATATGTTTGGGGAAAATTAGCCCCTAAGAGGCATATTTTCCGCTAAGGTGGGGGGTGTCAGGTTCCTAGAAGACATCTGCCCTGAATTAGAAAGGAATAACATTTCCTCATCTGAATATTTTATGTATTGTGGGTTGTGTATCCGTGAAGCTCGAAATACCTTTCTTTCTTTTCTATAATAACGAATGACAGATGTTGACACAGGTGTGCCGATGACGCACTCGTTGATGAATGAAAGTGATGGCCTCGGGGCGTGCCTCAGCTGTCATCTAGCTATTGGAGTGATGAGTAAACAGTAGATGTCATGACTCAAGGTCGGTATGCGGAATTGAACCAATGGAGGAACTCTAAGAGGCCCTGCTGGGGGAAGGAAGATCTCTGACAAGGTCAACTCTGGACTGAGAGGTTGGAGACAGTTCTCGCTTGGCGTTGAGACCGGTAGGTCGCTCAGGATTTGTGGTCCTGTTGGATAGTGTATATTTTGAGTGTGGGACAAGGCGTCCCGGTGGATAGTGTTATAGGCCGAGAAGGGAGGCCTAGTACCCTTGTGTATTGAGATTCTGCAGTAATCTCTGATAAAGCGTATCCAACGTGCGTTGAGTGTGAGGAAGAAAGTGTAAGTTGAACGGTACACAACCAACGTTTATTGTAGTTAATTTAATGTTGAACCGGATCATCTATATCCGAGTTGTAATTGTAGATAGTTGTAAATATTGTTTCTTGTGTACATATCTATATCTTAAATAAACTGTTAGTTCAGTTCATTAACAGCGTCAGTGTTATTTTACCCAATCCTCACAGCAGGTGACCGATATCACCCATTAATATCGGTGGTGGCAGCTAAAACTACCTAGGACATTCTTCGATGTTTTGTGGACTGAGAGGAGCGTCCGTAAACGACAAAATGTAATTTGAGTAGGCTAGTAGAGGATTCGCTTCGCTCATCCTAATAAAGCATGTCTTTGATAGTATAGGAGGTTCAATGATTAAGTATAAAAAAAAGAGGAAAGGGGAGAGCTGTTTCCCCTTCTTAATTTTTTTTCGAACGGAATTAACCCTTGAAAATATAAGGCTTTAATGTACAATTAGTATTTGTAGCCTGTGAGCTCAATGCCATCAGTTTAACTGGGCAGTATTCTTTATTTAAAACTGTTTTGACGCAGATAATATTTCTAATTAATTAAATTAAATATTGTCTGCGTTATATCTAACCCTTAAATTCAAGAGGGGTGAATCATGTATTTTTTTAATAAGATATCTTTTAAATATTACTACATACTTTTTCAAAACAAAATATTGCTACCCATTGTAGTTTTTTCCTGATTTTCGTCAGTCTGCATATCCCACACATGAACTTGTGAATACTTTTTTTGAAAACACATTTTACTTGACGCTTTTAAAATTTTTGGTAGGAAGACCCGAATAAAATAAACTCATCATCTGTATCAGATGGTAGCCGCAATTCTTCAAATCTGCCTTAGTACGAAAAAACCAACAATCATGTTAGTTGATCGACTAAATGCAACGTGAGCATTGTTTTCCATCACAGCCCCTCCCTTCCCCCACAGTAGTCCATATTGCTCTATGGATGAACGTGGGGTAAATCTCACAAAAGAATTGGCGCCCCGTTACCGCATGTTACGCCGTGTTGACACCAAGTTACCACTGTGTGGTCTTTCGAATAACCTTTTGATTAATGAACTTTGTTAAACATAAGTAAATAAAATTTTGTTTTTTATAGCTGTTTTGATGTAAATAAGATTTCTAACTAAATTAAATGTCGTCAGCGTTGAATCTAACACTTAAATTCAATAGGGGTGAACCATATACATTTTAATAAGACATCTTTTAAACATTGTTATACACTTTTTAAAACGAAACAATACTGCCCATTGTAGTTTTTTCTTGATTTTCTCAGTTAAACTCAATCTGCACTTTATCCCACACATACATGAACTCGTGAATATTTCTTCTGAAAACACATTATACTTGACGCTTTTAAAATTTTTGGTAGGAAAACCCGCGATTAACCCCTTGAGGGGCGGCGGTATATATTATATACCACCTACGATCGATGAAGTTTTACACCAGAAAAATATCATTAAATTTCCCTTTTCTAACTTTGGTGAAAAACAGTCGTGAAAATGCTTTTCCCCTTTTTGATATAACTTTATTACTAATTTCCGGTGGGAGTTCAGAATTACACGAACGCAATTGCTTGCCCCTCAAAGGGTTAAAGGAAGCTCATCGTCTTTATCAGATAGTAGCCGCAATTCTTCAAATCTTTCTTAGTACGAAAAACCGACAATCACGTTAGTTGATCGACTAAATGCTACTGAGCATTGTTTTCCATCACAGCCTCCCCTCCCCCACAGCAATCCATATTTCTCTGTTAATGAACGGGGTGGGGGGTAAATCTCACAAAAGAAATGCTGTCCCGTTACTGCGTATGATACCTTGTTGACATCACATTACCACCGTGTGGTCGTTCGTCTTTTGACTAATAATTTTTTTTTTTTTTAATAAATAAAGTTTTGTTTTTTAGAGCTGTTTTGAAGCAGATAAGATTTCTAATTAAATTAAATATCGTCAGTAGAGGTCTGCACGGGCCGAAATTTCCAGGCCCGGGCCCGGCCCGAAAGTTAAAATTTCGGCCCGGGCCCGGCCCGGCCCGAACGAAAAAGATAATGGCCCGACCCGGCCCGAAAGTTAAAATTTCGGCCCGAGCTCGGCCCGGTTCGGAAAAAAGTTTAAAATTCGGCCCGAACCCGGCCCGGCTTGAGTGAATTTCTACAGAACATTGATCTTTAATCTTATGGAAGAGTTCTGACCAAAAAAAATTATATTAGTCTTTTTTTTTTCCATGTTTATAATCTCTATTTATGCAGAACTGCCGTAGGCTGCGATATTTATGCTTTTAAATTAATCTTTGTTTGTTGTATGTAAATATTTCAGTTATCACTAGTATTATTAATCCATATTCCCTGTAATGGAGACAAAAAATCGAAAAAGCGGTATATGGTAAAATTTCCAAAGACGAAATCGCTTTGGAACGAAAAAAAATGCATTCCCTTCTTAACAGATGTAAATGTTTAATGTATTTTTTTCTCCCGTATTATTGTATTCATTTTGCATGGATGAACATTTTAAAAGAAACTTTCAGTTTTAAGTTTAAAAAAAAAAATCCTTCATAATCATGTTTTTTTTTTTTTTTTTTTTTTGTGTGTGTGTGTGTGTGTGTTTAATTCTATTTAAAAAGGCCTAGTAATCTACGATTCTTTAAAAGGAATAAATTCTAATGTTTAATTGTAGAATAATGACGGCTTAAATGTATATGCTTTTTTTGTAGAAATTTTTGGACAAAGCCAAATATTACTGATTTATAAAAAGTCGAGAAAAGGATTTTCATATAGGAAGATTCAATAGAAACTCATTATTTTGGTCCATGAAAACTAGGAAGAATGGAATCAGTCTCGGCTTCGAACGGAAAAAAAAGTTAGGCCCGGCCCGATACTCCAGCAAAAAAATTAAGGCCCGAGCCCAGCCCGGCTCGAAAAGATTAGAGACTAGGCCCGGCCCGGCCCGGCCCGGCCCGAAAGGATTAGTGACTAGGCCCGGCCCGGCCCGAGTCTTCAGAAGTAAGGCCCGAGCCCGGCCCGAATGCCACTATTGGAAATCGGCCCGAGCCCGGCCCGTGCAGACCTCTAATCGTCAGTGTCCGATCTAACACTTAAATTCAATAGGGGTGAACCATATATATTTTTAATAAGATATCTTTTAAATATTATTGCATACTTTTTCAAAACAAAATAATACAGCTCATTGTAGTTTTTTCTTGGTTTTCTCAGTTAAACTGCATCTGCACGTCCCACATATGAACTCATGTATATTCTTTTGAAAACACATTACACTTGACGCTTTTAAAATTTTTGGTAGGAAGACCCGCGATTAAAGGAAGCTCATCATCTTTATCAGATGGTAGCCGCAATTCTTCAAATCTTTCTTTTAGTACAGTAAACCGACAATCACGTTAGTTGATCGACTAAATGCTACTGAGCATTGTTTTCCATCACAGCCTTCCCTAACCCCCACTGCAGTCCATATTGCTCTGTTGATGAAGAGGGGGGTAAAATCTCACAAAAGAATTGCCACCGCCAAAACGTGACGCTGAAGTGCATAATCACAATAATAACGAAAGCATGAACAAATTCTCAGAGCTGTGGTGGGTGGAGTGGACAAGATGTTAGCAGCCCAAATTGCAGCGCTCCCGTTCGAAATGTTTATGTCCGCATTCCTTGATAGGCCTTCGTTGATGCTTGGAAAAAGCGTCGTTGTAAAATGGGCTGGTTTTTTTCTGTTGGCCGGGGTCATCGGCAGGTAAATCTGGAAGATTTCTGGACGAAAAAGGACTCTCCAACAATACTATTATGGTCGTTTTGATACATGGAGTTTAAATGGTGGTAAACAAGCTTATACACATAGCCTTTTGAGAGAAAAAAAATCACCTATGCGATACCAACTATGATATTTATCTGTTGACATGGACAATGATGTTGTTAAATGTGTTTTAGATAATAGCCACTGAATCACATATTGTTTCAGAAATCGATTTTATTCCAACCTACTTTTAAGTACATTACGATTTCGTCTAACTTTTTTTTTTCTAATGTAAACTAATCTTTTATTTTATTTTTCTTCGCCAATCTGTAAAGCTTTTTCAAAGAATATTTGAAAAGATCATTACATGTTTATTTATTTTGTTGTTTTTAGGTGTTAAACATAGCATTAATACTAATATATTGTGGCTTAATTACGCAATTTCAGTGGTTATTTACCTTTAATGATCAGACGGGATTAATAAAAAGTTGAAATAGAGATAAAGTGATAGCTTAACTGTGCTATCGATGAAATTGATTGTTAAGAATAATTTTGAGGTAGTGAATCGAATATAAACAAGACTTTATTGAAAGATTATTTTTGAACTATCACTTACCAAAATTACTCCAAAGCTATTTTTTATTATGAGTTTCCTTAACAGCCGCGCACTTTTCTCGATATATTCTGAGTTCTATTTTATTCTTGTATTATAACCTGCGGTTTCTAACCTATGGGTCGTCGCAATTCTCTATTAGGTCGCAGCGAGTGTTTTAGTGGGTCGAAGCACAATGAGGTTTGTCACAAAAATATATCTTTTACTTCATCTTTTTAACCTTTTAATCGTCGCGCCCGAGACATTCACGGGCTGCAAGTTTCACGGCTTTTATTCAAAAATGTTTGATTTCCATCAGTTTTATAAAATAGTGTATTGTTTTTACTCTGGTATCATTTTACTTGTCATTAAATAAGATGAATATTTTTTTTTCTAAAAAGTGCTGGCAATAATGAATTTGGATTTTTAAACTGTAATTTAATGCGACCGTTAAGGGGATGACACATTCATTGCCAAAACAATAAACTAAGAATTTTCAAATTTCTTATTCAAAGTCGTCTGCCACCAGAAATTCAGATAAAATTTTGGTTGAAAAAGGACTTTCCAATAATACTATTATGGTTGTTTTGATACATGGAGTTTAAATGGTGGTAAACAAACTTATACACATAGCCTTTTGAGAGAAAAAAATCACCTATGCGATACCAACTATGATATTTATCTGTTGACATGGACAATGATGTTGTTTAATGTGTTTTAGATAATAGCCACTTAATCACATATTGTTTCAGAAATCGATTTTATTCCAACCTACTTTTAAGTACATTACGATTTCGTCTAACTTTTTTTTTTCTAATGTAAACTAATCTTTTATTTTATTTTATTTTATTTTTTTCGCCAATCTGTAATGTATTTTCAAACAATATTTGATAAGATCATTACATTTTTATTTATTTTGTTGTTTTTTAGATGTTAAACATAGCACTAATACAAATATATTCTCTCTTAATTACGCAATTTCAGTGGTTATTTACCTTTAATGGAACAGGACGGGATTAGTAAAAAGTTAAAATAGAGATAATGTGATCGCTTGATTATACTATCGATGGAACTGATTATTAAGATAAATTTTTCGATATTTAATCGAATATAAACGAGGTTCCATTGAAAGGTAATTTTTGAAATATCACTTACCAAAATTACACCAATGCTATTTTGTATGATGAGTTTCACAGGATAAGTAACAGCAGCACACTTTTCTCGACATAGTGGAAGTTTTATTTTATTCTTGTATTATCTAATTGAGCGGTTTCCAACCTATAGGTCACGACACACTGGTGGGTCGCGGAACAATCGAGGTTTGTCATAAAAATACATCTTTTATTTCATCTTTTTAACACGTTCACTGCCAAAACTATAAAGTAAGAATTTTCAAATTTCTTGTTGAAAGTTATTTGCCAATACAAATTCAGAGAGGTAAATTTGGCTTTACTAATACAGCAGAATTTATGCCAATAAATAAAGCGTTTTTTTTTTTTTCTTTTTCCCCTAAAATAGTGGTGTTGAAGCAATCAACAACTTAAATCCACGATTATACCTGTGGTTCGCCACGAATGGGTTAAAAAATATAACAATTTCAACAGCAAATAATACTTCAAGGGATAATACCTAATTTCCTTCCTGATGAATATAGGAGCAGAATATTCAGAAATATTTAAATCAGCTTTGAATACTGGAGTTATGGAGTTTTAACTCTTCGTGCTTGTGCGAAAATGCTTGTACTACTTTGCTGCTTTTGAAAAACAAGTACAGAAACAAACTGCGTATTATAGAAAGTAACTTAACTACTTAACTGATCAATAGTTTAGAAAAAAAACTTTCAAAGAATTCTTATTTTTTCATGTATTTTACAGAATTTTTAATCTTTTAATCGCCAGTTTTTCAATACGGAAAAATTTTTGCCTAATTGAATCAGAAGAATGCTCGGAAATAAATAAAAAATACGAACGTAATACAACTGGGAATAAAATATACAAAGTTTACAATAAAAAATTACTGGTTAGAATAATAAATCATGATTGGTCAGGGGTGCCCAGAAAGGGGTTTGGTGACGCAACATGCGTCATACAATTTAGTTTTGGGCAGGGCCATCGCTAAGACTTTTTATTGGTGGGGGAGAAGACCTTAAATTGCCAAGTCAAATTTTCATATTTGCCAACTCGTTTTATAATTTTGCCAATTTACCACACTTAGAAAATTTAATACAGTTCTTATTTGTAAAAAGTTTAATAATATTTCCAATTAGAGTTGTAACTTTAGCAAATTCTATCAAAAATGGAAAATGTACTACAATTTTTATTAACATTTTAATTAAATTTGCCAAGTGTAACAACATTTGCGAATGTTTTGGGGGGGAGGCACCCCCCCTGCCCCCCCCCCCCCTTAGCGAGGCCCCTGGTTTTGGAGGGAATTTGAGAAAAAGTACATTTTGGAGTGGGAGGGATTTTTAAATTCTTAATATTTCCTTTTTTTTAACATTACTTTTAAATTTTTTCAACATTTAATTCCCAAAAATGTTCCTGTGTTTTGTTTTTAAATTCTAGATAAGGGCAATAATAACTCAACTCGCTATCTTTTGACTGTGCAGTAGATTATAAGTAGAATATATTTCACAATAGACATTCTGTTTAGGCGGGGGGGGGGGGGGCAAAATTAAAGTATAACTTTTTTTTGGGGGGGGGGATTTGCGTCGTTGAGTTTGGGGGGGATGGTCACCACTGTGATTGGTTATATAGGTTGGCAAAATCATGATTGGCAGTATATCACATTGTCTGTATGACGTACAGGCAAATGAAGGAAGGGATTAAGGTTAAAATTAACGAGTTTTAACTCCTGATATAGATGCTCTCATCGGTAAAAACTAGTGCCATAACTCTCGTTGATTATAAATTTATATTTTGATAAAAATTAAACGTATATTTCATTATTTTTGCAGTTTGTGTGTTATTTTAATTATTATTCAGCTTACACATTTTGGGATTACCAATTCTTGTTTTTGATGACAGTATAGCCTTCGTACGATAATTTGTCTTTTTCATGGATAGGATAGCCGATAGCTTTTAGAAGTCACACCCTTATATTTAATAAATCGCGATTTTTTTTTTTTTTTTTTTTTTTTTTTTTTTTTACTTAAAGGTGGATTTTTTACAAATAAATGTTGGGAACCGCTGATCTAGATAATTAGGAGGTGTATGAAGCATTTATATAAAAATTCTTGGTTTCTTCATCTGATGAAAATGGTTTTCATCCTTCTGGTTTTGTTTGTTTGTTGTTTACCCCAAATTGGCTACTTTCTAACACAAGTTTTAATTAATTTTTGTTCGGAAACGTATGAAATTGTTAGTTGTTCTTATTAAGATACAGCTTAATCGCTAAGCTGTATATATATATTAGAGTAAGGAGGAGGGTGGTGTTGTCTGGATAAAAACGCAAAGGTTAATTATTAAAAAAAAAAATGAGAGTGGGTTATTTATTTTAACACAATTTTTAAAATGTTTTATTGACACCAATATATGGATATTTGTCTAGTTATATCTATAGTTAAATAGCTATATTTTAATTATCAAATTAATTTTAATGTTATTGATATAATTTTTGGTATTATTATTAATAATATCATTACTATTATTAATTTTTTTTTTTTTAGTTTTTACTTATTTTTATTTTATTTTATTTATTTATTTTATTTATTTATTTATTTATTTTTTTAATTTTTATTTTATTTTATTTTATTTTTTATTATCCTATATTAAGATAATGAGTTTTTACCATGTAAAGTCACAATAAATGTTACTGATTAAAGTAACAAAATGGTATTTTAAGTTATATGTTAATATGAATGTTATCTCTTAATTCTAATTTTAATTATTTTATTAATTTAATTTTATGTTAATATCGATTATTAATTATTTTCTCCGGTTCAATTATATTTCCATTCAGCTTTATCTTTTTTGTTTGTTATGGATAACTATTATTTTTACTTACTTTCAACTCCTTTTTGTAAAATATCTTTGTTCCTTGTTTAATAATTTGGTTTTTGTGTGCTGGTAGCCCCAAATACGTATTATTTTGCTATTTCATGGCTAATACGTGGATGAAACCGCACACTTCATTTGTAGTTCCAGAGCATTTGGGGCCTGATGATTCTGCTTTTGGAGCTACAAATTCTATTTGCATTCATTTTATTTATTTATTTTTTCAGATTTACTCGTTACACTATTTTTTTATTTTATTATAATTCAATTCAATTCTAATTCTTCGTTTTGGTTTATTGTTTTATTGATAAAATCCATTGGTGAATCTTGTCTACTTTTAATGGTATTATATATATATATATATATATATATATATATATATATATATATGTATTTTTTTCCACTAAAGGCAAAAGTTTTTCAGAAAACACTGCCAAATCATGCGTTTTGAACCGAATTTCTAAACACGACTTTGCAGGAAAAAAAAGTAAATAAAAAGATTGTCGTTTTGAGACAACGGTAGCTCCAAACTCAAAATGTAATTTTGTAATTGTCGATTACAAGTCACTTTAATAACCATGCCTACAAGTACATGCTTTTATATTTAAAACTGAGTTAGAAAATGTTTTAGAAAGTTTCATTATCGAGAGGGGAAAATATTTTTTGGGAAACTGCCAAACAATCAAACAAATACTAGTCTGAATTTAATATTCTGACTATAAGGAGGATATTCGAGTGTGATCCAGCGAAGTTTCTAAAACTTTAGTTTTCTTACACCAAAGCTTTTTAATTTTCTCGTAGCAGGTCGAAGTGGAACATTCTTTAGTTGTTGATGCGTCCTTCTTAAATATTTCAGAGTACTGTACTGCATCAGTTACGCTTAACAGAAAAAATTGAAGATTGGCCTGGTGTGAACAACACAATTTTTCAAAAGTTATTAAGCTTTAATTAAAATACATTTTGCATTTTTTGCTAATTTAAGGTTTTATATTATTAGAATTTCATTCATTTGACATTCATAATATTTTTTGGAATTCAATTTTCTTTCTATTTTAAAAACTATTGTGATGTATTAATGATGCAAAATTTTAAATTTCGTTTAAACATTTTTTTTTTTTTCATTTTCAGAAATTTAAAATTTTATTTATGTCTCCGCTTAATTTTTTTAAATTTCGTTTTTTCAATGAAACATGTCTTTTTTGATTGTTTTACTTTAATTTTAATTCGGCAAATTAAAAAAAAAAAAAAACTAGTTGGATGTGCCAATCCCAAAACTTTCTTATATCTCATACGTACATTTTAATGCTTAAAACAAATAGTTACTCATGTTAATTCTTTAATAATTTTAATTCAATGCTATAGCAACTTTTATTTTCATCTTAAATTTCTGCTTCAGTCAATTAATCGGAGTAAAAACGAGCTTCCGTATCTGCACGAGCCGATGGAAAATAGAATGATAGGCAGATTTTTTTCAAATTCAGGAAGGATCTACTTGCCATACAATCAGTGATGGTAACTCGTGGGAAATTTCCCGTTTTGAGGGGAAAACAGAGCTCTGTGGGAAAGAGGGAATTTTTGTAGTTTTGTGGGAAATTTCTACATTTTTGAGATTTTTCTTCCACAGCTTTTGTCTCAGCGAATTCTTTCTCCAAAATAAGCGGCATAACTTTTCTGATGACGAAATTATCATACACAATTTTTCAAAATATGAAGGGTTAGTTATACATGTTGGATTATCATCGTCACAGAAGGAGTGGGTGAGGCAAGTAGAACTAAAACCATAAGGTAGGATCCCACTTTGTTGACCCTGCCACGATAGAGGAAGAAATTTGAACTGGATAGATGTAATAATTAAAACAGAGTACTGATAACTCTAAGAAGATACAATAAATGCATTGTATCCTCCGAATTGTTGACTGTGTCTTGCTACAATGTACTCTATCTCTTAAAACTGTTTTTTGATGTTGATTGCAATCTTTTCAGGATGTTAATTTCCAAATGCATACTCTCTCCCTCTCTCTCTCATTTTAAAAGAAAAATAAAAAAAGAAATTTTTTTTTAAAAGTTTTTAGTTATTTACTTTTATTATATATTTCCTTTTAAACATTTTTTAAATATTGAAAAGCTTAAAAAAAGAAGGGAAGAGATAATATAGAAAATAATATAGTTAAAACATTTTCCGACAGAGAGCCGCATCTTCAGACTTATTTGTGAGGGAAAAATCTGGCTGATGTGGGAATTCTTGAGGGAAAATTGGGCTGAAAAGGTTATCATCACTGCAGACAATCTTAAAATGAAAATTTCAAATTTTTGCACCGTGGATAGAACTAACAATCATCTGTTTACTAGCGAGACCACCAAGCTACGATGTCGACAAGCAAAACATTGAAATTAAGGTTTTCTTTTGAAATTTAAATAGCAAAAATGAACATATGACATTGAAAAAATTGATTTAATTAAAATAATAGACTTTCTTTTAAATTTTACGAGTTGTCGTGTGACACAATGTATTCAGCTGTAAGTACACAAAATTTGAAGTCTCTGACTTATTCAGTTTTTGTCTACGGACTCTTGTGACAGATGGAAAGACAGAGGACAGATACAAATAGGGTTTCGCCAGATGAACGAAACCCTAAAAAGGAAATCGAGACCGCAAATTTTCCTTACGTGGAAATTCATGAACATAATATCTTCCTTACATAATTCTCCTACATAATTCTTCCAAATAATCGTATTTTAATAAATTTTTTCAGCCATCAACTAGCAACTATTCTTTGTAACAACGAGGTGGAACCCGTCGAAATTCGACGAAAGAAAATCTTTAAGAAAGAACAGTTTCATTGATTTATAACAAATCTACAAAATTGGTTATAGTAAAAAATGCATCTTATATTGGTCAGTCTAACTCTAAAACAAATATTAGTTAAAGCTAAAATTAAAAAATACTATAAAACTCAATTATCCAAATTATTAAACGAAATAAAACCGATACTCACCGGATTTTATAACAGACAATATTTTATAAATATATAATTAAAATAGTATACGTTCTTAATTTTTTTTTTTTTTTTCAATTTTAAGAGAAAATGGAGTATTTCTTTTGCCACAATTATAAAATTGGTACTAAAAATTATTTAAAAAATAATATTAGAAAATTTAATTGAGATACAGCTTTGAAACAAATTGCATTTAAAAGTACATTTTTTTTTTCTATACAACGGTGTAAAAATTAAAAAAATACGATGTTTAGAAGTATAAAATTTGCAATTTAGGAAATTTCAAAACCGAAATTGCATGGAAAAGTGTTGCGCATTTTAATTTTTTTTTTTTTCAATTTTAAGAGAAAAAATGTAATGATTCTGTTGCCACAATTACAAAATTGATTAAAGAAATAATAATAATATACCAAAAATAAATTTAGATACAGCTTTGAAATAAATTGCATTTAAAAGTAAATTTTTTTCTCTAGACGACGGTGTAAAAATTTAAAATGTACAATTTTTAGAAGCTTAAAATTCGCAGTACCGAAAATTGCAAAACCAAAATTACAGGGGAAAGTGTTGCCAATCGCAAAATGACATACGCGTTACGCACAGATACGTTTGGCCTTTATAATATAGATATGTTTGTAAGAATTTGAATTTATTTACTGCATATACTTTATAATGTTGAATAAATATATTTTATCTTTCAGTTATTATCCATTTAAAATTCATGAAACTTAACACCATTTATGCACGGAAGTTAATTACTGTGGTCTCAATATTCGTGATTTTGACATTCCGGGAGGTTTCCGTCAATTTAACCCTCGCGTATGTTAACCCCTTGTGAGGAAGTAAGATATATTTTATCCCGCCGAATTTAAACGAGATTCTCACCAGAAACTCTTAAGGAAATTTTACATTTTTAGCTTTGGCGTCAACGTTAAAATATTGCCTTTACTTATCTTAAAATAAATTTTTCCGATTTTTTCGGCTGAGAAATCAATATTACGGAGATATTATTGCTTGCCCTTTAAGGGATTTCTGTATTTAATTTTAAATTTCATTTTTCTAATGTTTAACCCTTTAACGTTCATTGGTTTCGCCACGAAACCACAAAATTTTAATTCCGATACGCAACACTGACACCGGTATTTTTATCTAAAAATATCCCTTTTATTTTGCATGTGAAAAATCACGTTTTCTTATTTAGATATATATTTGTTCTTATTTACCGGTGTCTTTCATTTATTTCGACATCTTAGCAATGAAAATGCTATGATCGTTAAAGGGTTAAACGCACCTTTGACATATCTAACTCCTTGTTTTTCAAATAAGTTCCTTGCATCTTTCTTTTCCAGCAGAGCTGCATCTGTGGTTCGCTGTCAAGCAATGTTGTAGTTTTAAAAGAACCAGGAAGCATATACAGTGTCTCACAAAAGTGATGGGACACTTGTGCTTTATAAAAAGAAACTGCAATAAAATAAATAAACAAACATGTGCAAAAAATTTTTGGGTGTGTTTCATATTTAAAGTTAGTAACAATTATTACATAACATATATTTTGTCAAAATATTAAAATATTAATTTAGTAAAAATACAATTGTTCAGAACGGAGCAAAAAATGGCTCACATAAGTGCTCACATACATACACTTACTTTTCCATCAAATAGTTATCCAAAAATTTTATTTTTTAAAAGGTTTTAATATTTTGTTGGATTTCCTTTTACTTTTAAAACATGATTTAATCTTTTTGGGATGGATTCGACTAATTTTTTTGTGATTTCTGGAGTGATTTTACCCCATTCTTCTTGAAGCACCGATTTTAGTTGTTGTTTTGAAGAAATGGTGTGTTTGCGAATTCTTGATTCCAATTCTTGCCAAATATTCTCTATGGGATTTAAGTCTGGAGATTGTGGTGGTGTTTTTATTATTTCAGGACAGTTATATAGCAGCCAGAGTCTAACGTTCAGAGCAGTGTGCTTGGGGTCATTGTCCTGGTAGAATTTAAAGTCGTTATGAAGGTTCAATTTTCGTAGCAATTGAAGATTTCAAATTCTTTATTGAAGATTTCAAATTTTGCTTTAAAATATCAATGTACTTGTACTGATCCATTATACTGTCAATAAAAACAAGATTACCAACTCCAGCGGACGACATACACACCCATACCATAACTCCTCCTCCACCATGTTTTACTGGGGATGACTGCAGCTAGCGCGGGTTAATTGGTAGGGTCTTTGGACAATGGAAGCCCCCTTCTAAATTTTCTCTCGCTTTGGGGTTACTGCTTCTGTGAGTACACATACAGTGATTGATTTAGGCTTTTTATCGCTCGATTGGCTAAATGAATTTATTATTAATAAAGAATATTTCTACGTGTATTTTTACGCGTTTTTCAGTGATGTCTCAGTTGAACACCAAAGGAGAAATCATGTAAATTTTTTTGTTTAAATCTTGTAATTGCATGATATACAAATATATGCAGCAAGTAAAATATTTATTAATTATTTATTGATTATACATATGTTTATTTGCAATTGATAAAAGTGTAAAAATGAGACAAATAATTTTAAAAACTTTTTAAAAATTATTTACACTTTTGAGAAAAATACGTCAACATCTGATTTACATAACGCATATTTATTTCGCTATACTGCAAGGGGATCGCTATAATGGATTTTACCAGTTTAAATAACATGTGAGGCAAGATTAAAGAGAGATAGTTTGTATTATGCTTGTTACGGATTTGCTTGTTACCATTTTGATGCCTAATTACATTATTTTTTTAAAAATCAACGTGCTCCGATAAAAAACACTTAAAATGTGGAAAACAAATGAGAGTTTATCTTATAATGACATATTCTTTATTAGTCATACGATAACAAAGTTTTAAAAATATTCAGATCTTGCTGTTATAATAGACTGTATTTCGGATATATTATAGTAGTCGAAATCTTTTTTGTGTTTTTATAAATATATAGAAAGTAACTTTTATTACACCTCAGCAGCGTATATCATATTCATAAAATGGTAAATAATTTAATGTGATTTTCCCCGTATAGCATTATGCAGTGGAGTACTTTTGTGTGGTCATGTAATTTAATAATAAATATTCTTTGTATCACAAGTTGTACAGAATGTATATTTTAGTATATATATACTTCATAGGCTCATGTCAATTCTATTATATACGAAAGAGTTAAACCTCATTAAAATGCACTTGAAATTATTTTTCCCATTGATAAAAACTAAAAAGATAAAATCGAAATATTCATAATCAATGTATTTATTTTTTTAAATCTGCAGTAATTAACCTATGTAATAAACTTTTCTTTTGATATTTAAACTTTCATATTTTTCATAATGTGAAAAATAAATTTTAGTAACATTAATTGTTGCCCTTTTCAACAACTAAAATCTGGTTTAAACATGACCTTCATTAAGAGATCACCTCTCGGAGCGACCAATTTTTACTGGAATGAAAACAGTTGCTTTAGGGATGTTTTACTTTAATTTGTTACATATTTGTTCGTGTCGTAGTATTATTGATTGTGCAATATTTCAATTTGTATAAATGTATCACTTTATGGAATATTGTAATAAAAAAATATAAATTATTAATATAGATAATTTAATTAAGGTTGTAACGGATATTCAGAAATTTCAGACACAATGTATGTGTAATATACAGGGTGTTTCAGTTAAACGTTTCAGAACTCCTGAGAGAGGTAGGGTGCATCCTGACGACTCGAAATCATATAGCAATGTGGGGTCGGAAATGCTTTCCTGAAGCGGTGATGTACACAAAAACACCATAAAGAAAAGACAACGTAAGTGAAAAATCGTTTCATAAATACATGTAAAAAAGCAAGACCTATCATGTCTTGATTTTTATTTCTGGGGTCATATGAAAACACTGGTTTATGACACCCCTGTTGACAATGCTGAGGAGCTGGTAGTGGAAATCTCAGTAGCTGCCGGAGAAAATCGAGATGTGCCTGGAGTATTCGAGAATGTTCGGATTTCCATGCGCCGGAGATGTGAGTTGTGCATTGTAGTCAGTTTCAGAAATTTCGAACACTTACTTTACATTCATTAATAAAACGATTTTTCACTTATGGTGTCTTATCTTTATGGTGCTTCTGTGTACATCACCGCTTCAGGAAAGCATTTCCGACCCCACATTGCTATATGATTTCGAGTCGTCAGGATGCACCCTACCTTTCTTAGGAGTTCTGAAACGTTTAACTGAAACACCCTGTATATATTTTTTTCCTGAATGAAATGATAAAAATAGCTGAATCACAAAAACTTTAGCTTATAAAAAATATTAAACTAATTTCATTTCAGAGTGTTAGATCAAAAATGATAAAATATAATTTAACAAAACAAGCAAACAAACAGAAACTGGGAATGGGAGGTGGGGGGGGAGGAGGAAAAAAAAGTTCTAACATTTCAGAACATGAGAGTAATCCTTTAAAATTTAAAATCAACTGGATTTCAAAATATTAAGTTTATAGCAATTAGGATGTCACCGATTTTAATCAGTTGATTTAAATCGGTTGATTTTTTTTTTTTTAAAAATCATTGATTAAAATCAAAAAACTTAAAAATGCTTAAAATGACATAAAAGTATTAAAATCTAAGATTAATTTTGGATTTTTTTTACAGATATTTTGCTTTATGACTAAATGGAATATATATATATATATATATATATATATATAATTTTTTTAACAATTTCTGATAATCGTAAAGCATTAAGATTAGCAAGTTTGTAAAGGCATAAAAAGCATTTTATTCAGACATTTAATTTTAATTTAATATAATATGTGATTTCATAATTTCCTTTAATCAAGATGAACCAGTTCATCTTTGACCTTGTGCCCTTGCGGACACGTGTCTACCTCAGCTGATGACAAGTTGTATTTTTTTTTAGCTCGAAGTGTATCTGCTTTGTTTTTTATTTTATGGAGATTTTTACAAAGCCTATTGTTTAATTATTAATTATCGCTAGTGTATTCGGTGTTTTTTCGCTCTTAAAGGCATAAGAACTTTAAGAAGATACAATTTAAAATTGGCTTTTAAATCGAATTTTCCGATGCGATAGCACAGGAAAAAAGAAAAAAATGATCTTCTCGTGCCAAAAACCGCTAATAACTCAAAAATTAATTTAATTATTTTTAAAAAAGAAAATGTTATTTGTTTCTAAATAATTTCAATGACATAAATGTACTTTCAATTAAAAATGCGTTAGAAAAATTTTCAGAAAGTTTTCCATTGTTGTGTAGGGAATTTGAAAATCAGTATAAGATAATTCCAATGATTCCATTATGGTTGTTACTATTTTTACAAAGCCTATTGTTTCTCTGAACATCATGAAAATAACCCCGACTCGATTATGCAGGAAAAAATAAAAAGTGTAAGTCAAGTCCAGGCTCGGCCTGAGTCTGCTGCAAAAAATTAAACTTGGATTAAAACACAATGTAATCGACCGATGCCAATATCTATTATATCCACATTGATTTCTTTTTTTTTTTTTTGTATTGGTGTCAAATTAACTTATTCTCTTGAGGCACATTTATACTTAAATCGGTTTTCAAGTATACTGTTAAATAAACGCAAAATTTCCGACACATTTATTAACTCAGTTTTGAATGTAAAGGAAGAAAATTGTGAAAGCTGGCTATGGAAGCGATATCTGATCGAAACGAGTCTTCCATTTTTTATTAAATAAATCGACTTATATATATTATTGACTTATAAACAATTTTGATCGTGTAGCAACAAATTTTTCTTCTCTCTCTGGGTAATTTTCTTTCCTTGCGCCCAGATGAAATTCGGTTCAAAATGCCAACATTGAATGTATTTTCTGAAAGATCATTTATGTTTGCCAAAAAAGGGAAAACTTCTGTCAATTAACTCTTTATCTACGATGGTACTTATAAGTACCATTAAAATAAGTTATTATAAAATTCTTTTAATACGTAAGTTAGTTGTAATACTATTTAGAATGAGTTATATACACATTACTTTATCTTGTTCCAAAAGCATTATTGGTTACGCGAAACAAAAATATTTTTAAATAATGATTTATTTTGTCTTTGCATCTTTTCAGCTTTCTTGGCGCTGAGGAAGTGGATGGGGATTTTTCAATGCGGAAATATTTCGATATTTATATTATAAGAACATAATATTTGTACATTTTATAATTTTACAAAATACTAAGAAAATAATTAAAAATAAAGATTTGAGTGGGGTTATAAAAAATGCACAAAATACCTGTAAATTCCAATTTAGTTAATCCTTCTAAATCCTAAAATCCTTCAAATATTTATTAAATGATTATATAAATCTCTTAATTTAGTTTAAACAATTTGCATAAAATGCTTTTGAATGTAAAATTTTCTTGAATTCATAATGCTTAGATAAAGGGTTAAAAATATTTTTGAATAACATCTGCTTATTTTCATATGTTTCCGAACAAAAATGAATTTAAACTTGTGTTGTAATGATAGTTGCCCTTTTATACTTGAGAAATTTTCGTAAAATCGTATCCATTGAAAATTATTCATAGGTTATCAGCTTCGTTTAAAATTACTTACCCATCATACGTAGTATAGAGTAAGTCTTGCAATCGTTTTGAAAATCGAAAATTTTTTTTTGACGGATTTACACGTTTTAGATAGTGGAGATTCCGAAAAACATATTTTTAGAAAATTTTTTTTGCCGTCCATCTGTCTGTCTGTCTGTCTGTCTGTCTGTCCGTCCGTCTGTCTGTCTGTCTGTCTGTAAACGCTCTATCGCCAGAACAAATTGAGATAGAGACTTGAAATTTTGTATGTAGTTAGTATGTAAGAATGGGACGAACACTATTTAATATCAGCAACCTCGATTAACCGGAACTATTTTTTTCGGACTCTCAAAAAATTCGTTCTGATGAAAGGTATATAAAAATTTTCGAATTTTTTTGTTCTAAGGAATGGACGTAAAAGGCAATAAAATAACACACATTTTGCATATAGAACGAAGTCGATCGGATTATTAGTTGCTGAGATATTTGTAATCTTGTTTTCCACATTCTTCGATTTTTCATGACCCTGTATTTCATTCAAATTTCAATTCAGAAGTATATTTTAATTAGAAATGAGACGCTTAATTCGACGCAGTTTATTGTTAGTTAATAGAATTATTATTTTTGGAGTTATAAGGATGTTTCTTTTACGCAGTTCGGTACTACTTGAGTAGTTTAGCGTTTTATATAATTTGTCGAAATTGGTACATTAGTAGCTCTTTAATATAGCATTACTATGTATATTAACAATATTTAAATTTTGCTTATGAATTGCAATGCATTGTATAAATAGTTTCGCATGTTTTATTTTCATATACATATCCATGATGGGTAAGTATTACGGTGGCCCCCAACGACTAGTTTTGTATCGGATTAGTATTTAAAACTCTGTTCTGCGGTTTTGTTGCGAAAGTTGGCGAAAATTGTTCATCCTTCGCCAAAAAATGTGGTTTTAAGTAACAGGAGAAAACGCATATTTCCCCATATCTCTAGATCTGCTCCGCTATTGACCTTTGGGAGGATACGGTAAATTATAGCGAGCTGGACGCAGGGTCACCGTTTTACTGTTGGTACCAAGTTCTGTTTGCGAAATTCTTCCCTGGGTTTTCTGTTTTCTCCACACCAAGATTCTATCGTCAGAACCAAATATATTATTTACTCTCATCAGCAAATATAACTTTATTCCAGTAATCAGAATTCTTATTTATGTTGGATTTTGCGAAAGCTAGTCTGAGTTTTCTATTCTTTTCACTTACGAAGAATTTTTTCCTGGCTACTCTACCGTGATATCCAGCAGATCGAATTACCCTTCTAATAGTCTCAGGATTAACAATTATTTCATATAATGCTTGTAAATCAGCAGCAACTTTTGAAGCACTATTTCTTGGATTTTTTTTTAAAATATTTCGAACGATAATTCGCTTTATTCCATTGGATAGCTTTGCTGGTCGGCCAGGTCTTCTTTTATCCTGAATCATATGATTCTTTTTATATCGTTTAATGATATTGGAAACTGTTGAACGACTCAAGTTAACTGTTTCAGCAGTTTTTCTAATAGATTTTTCACGTTCAATATGCAAATTAATAACTAATTTTCGAATTTCAGGCGAAGTTTCTTTTCGTTTAGCATTCATGGCTATACACAGAGCTAAAAAACACAAAAAATCCAAAACAAACTGGAGAGAAATACTGCAGACGATTTTATAAATTATTGCCAATTGCTTTTAAGTAAAAATAAAACCCCAAAAAATATTTTTATTGCTTATTTCAGACGATTTTTTTGCATATATAATGGTGTCCCATCACTTATGTGAGCTATTTTTTGCTCCGTTCTAAACATTTGTATTTTTATTAAATTAATATTTTAATATTTTGGCAAAATGTATGTTATGTAATAATATTTACTAAATTTAAGTATGAAACACACCCACAAAAAAATGGTGTACATGTTTTTTTAATTTATTTGATTAGTTTCCTTTTGTAAAGCACAAGTGTCCCATCACTTATGTGAGACACTGTATATATATACTACAGTCATGAAAGTCGTGACCATAGAATGCGCTATAGCTTCATTGTACAGGAATAAAAAAAAAAAAAAAAAAAAAAAAAAAAAAAAAAAAAAAAAAATTAAATTAAAAAAAAAAAAATGAAATTTCAGTTTTGCAATTTTTGTAACTGCAAATTTTTAAACTTCTAAACATCGCACATTTTAAATTTTTACATCGTTGCGTAGAGAAAAAAATGCACTTTTTAATGAAATTTATTTGAAATCTCTATAAGAATTTCTTTTCAAATTACTATTTTTTAAAAAGTTTTTACTATTTTTTTTTCTCATCGTGGCAGCAGAAGTATTCATTGAAGAAGTCATTGTTGGACATTAAACATTGATCAATCAGAAAACGAATAAAATGCGGAATTCAAACAATAAAAAGAAACAGATATACTTCAGATTTCCCAGTTCTCTATCAAATACAACAACTATTTTCCAAAAAAAAAAAAAGGACGATTTTACGGATATTGTACTGGCGACCGGGAACCCTGTACAATTCATTGTTTTTAACGGAAAAAGTCCCATAAATTGCAGAAATTTAAAGAAAAAAAAAAAAAAAAAAAAAAAAAAAAAAAAAAAAAAAAACCGGAAAACTTTTTGGAATTTTACGTAATTTTTTTTCGTTAAAAATAGTGAATTGTACTGGCGTTCCGATTGTCAGTACAATCTCCATAAAATAGTCCGTATTATTATTATGGTATACGGCGTATATCTTCGTATACCCTTCACTACACAAGGCCGCGTTTATCAAAATGCCGAATATAAACGTAAGTTAATCTAAATGAAAATTTGTTTGTCAGAACACAGATTGAATGATATTTTTTAAGCATAACATAAAAAAAATGAATACAAAATTTAACAATTAAGAAATGTTAGAAATTCAAAAGTAATTTCCTACATCCTTTTGATAAATAAATATTAGAAATATTCTTTCCTTCGTTAACCCTTTTTTTCCCATGATGGAACACATTCTAGAGATTACGTAGTTCAAAAAATCTGGTTTTACGCTAGAAAGTTTTAATGGTTAATTTCGCTTAATTTAAATACGAAATGTCTGTTACTAATTAAATCAAATATTGCTATTTAAATTTTCTGGTGTGAACAGGGCCTGATTAAAATTTGAAGCTATGGGAAGCACAGTGTCATTTTAGGGGCCCCTTTCAATCGGGAAGTGTTTTCTAAATTTGACATACTACCTCTGACAATAAAGTTCGGTGAATGAATTCAGAACGACCGATCTGGCAACACTGGGGAAACAAAACGCTGCACCTGCGTAGAGGCAAGTGTTGACCATCTTCCCTCACCGTTGTTCAGTTGAGCGTTCTGTGTAAGATGTTCTTTACTAAGTACTACTGTAAGTTGGTTCTGAACTGAAAGCAGAAAAATGAACGAACAAAAGATCAGATTAAAGTTTGGTTTTAAGCTTTGCAAGACACCGAAGGAAAATCATGAGGGGTGGTGCAAATTGAACATCTACCATACTCGCCAGATCTCAATCCTCCAGACTTATTCCTATTTTCACCACTCAAACTCTTTTTTAAAAAGATTTGATCATATTGCTGACATCCAACGAAATGTGACGTAGCTTTTGAACGCAAACCCAAAAGAAGATTTCTTGCGAATTTCCTAGGACATGTTTAACAGATTTCAGCAGTGCATAGTTATGGGAAATGACTATTTCAAAGGATGGTATGGTAACTTTCGTTAATATTTCATCTACATTAATGTTACAGGACTATTCACCGAACTTTATTGTCAGAGGCAATATCCAAAAACTTACCAGTGCTACAAATATTATCACCTTTTTAAGTTCTCCTTATACGAAACTTGGATACGATCAAGAAAATATGTAAAAATGATTTAATACTAAAAATGTTAGTTTTATAAGAAAGTTTAATTCAACATTTATTCACATCATAAAATATCAATATTCCGAAATATTTCTCTCAGTTTTTGTAAGAGCTTAGATTATTAATATTTTACATTGTGCATACAAGCCAAATTCAATATCTAAAATAGACATCAATCTAACATTAAAATTACATATCAATGAATTAAATATAAAATTTGGGGCCCCCTATTTGCTCAATTTAGGGCCCCTTCAGATATATCTGAAGGGAAACACATGTTTCTCGTGCCTATTCAATAATCAGGGCCTGGGTGTGAATTAGGAATATATGAATTAAAAATCTTAAAATGCCTCGGCCGTTTAAGATCTAGAAAGCTAAGGGAGGGATTCCCCCCCCCCTTCCTCCCTGAATCCTCCTTTTAAGATACATTTGAACCACAAGAACGTAAAAAGAAAATAGAATTACCTTCTATGGGAATTAAAGGGAGCATGATTTCCCTCTAACGAAAAACATTTAGTTCGTTTTTCTCATATTACTTAGTTGATTTAACCCCTTGGGGACAAGCTACACGTGTACGTGCCGCAAAAAAGATTA
Organism: Maratus speculifer; assembly: GCA_964019185.1. Classification (NCBI taxonomy): domain Eukaryota; kingdom Metazoa; phylum Arthropoda; class Arachnida; order Araneae; family Salticidae; genus Maratus; species Maratus speculifer. The sequence goes on along the minus strand of OZ025300.1, from coordinate 176,097,397 downwards.
AGAATCCTTGTTTATGCCCACCAGTAAAATTTTACTGCAAAATTTGCCTTATTCAATCGGAGAATTTTCTCGATTTAATAAGTCACGAATTTCTGTTTTTAAAAACAGGTGACAAAACCTTAAAAATTTCGTAAAAGGATCCCGTCGCTAAGAGGTTAAGGAGGATAATGAATTTTATAATTAGTTTAAAAAAAACCAGAGTAAAAAAAAGATAGCTTAATTAATTACATTTTAAAATTTAGGGAGAGGCGACCTAACCATCTCTTGTCCCCATTGTCGGTGCCCGCACGGCAGCGCCACCGCTAGGGTGATTTAGACCAAAGTATAGTTAGAATCATATTGTATCAAAGACTAACGGAATCTAAATTCTTATGAAAGTCAGTCCATTAGTTTTTGAATTATAGCTATTCCGAAAATCGTGATAAAGGCAGCAATCTGTTGGATGATATTCATCTAAAACTAATCAGATCCAGTTTATATCAAGGTCTAACTGAACCTAAAGTTTTATTAAATTCCGTGCATTAGTTCTTGAGATAGAGCGCCCACAAAATTTATGTCACATAGACACAGACAGACTGAAAGACAGACTCATAGACAGACATTTCGAAAAAACATGTTTTTGGAATCGCTGCCTCCTAAAACCTACAATAAATCCGTCGACGTCAAAAACCAAATTTCGAAAATTTTCACGTACACAATACTTTTTTCTTGTAAAGATAGAAGAAGGTAAAAATATATTAAATACCAGTATTTTGTTAAAGAGGAGTTGACTTTCTTTAATCCCTTTATATTATTGCTAATATTTTCCCTAAAAAAATACTGGGTGTGACCCTTTTTTTTTTCTTTTTTTTTTTTTGACTATATTATTTCCTGACCACTTGTTACTCTCAATAACGAAAAACATTTAAAAAATATTATAATCTGAAATTCATCCATATCACTTAAGGGATTTTCGATTTAAACTGATCATATTTTCCGATTTATTTTTAAATTCAATTTTGCTCTCAAATGCGTCAAACTGGCAAATTGTCTTATTTAGAAAGTACATAAGGTGCCGTGCTTATTGATTTTTTCTATAAATTCAGAAAATATTGCAAAAAATCCAATCAAAGTTTGCTTTATGAACCGATTTTTCCGAAGCGGGAGATTTGGGAACCAAAAGAAGGGTCCTGCTGAAAAAGTAGTTGTTTATAAATGAAATTCTAATGAATTAATTGAGCGCAAAATGACATCACATGACACCTCGTACATCTCTTCAAAAATCAGCAAGTTTCATGTTTCTACTTTTAAAAATGAGTCTGAAATTATATCGGAAAATTCCGAGCGGTTGAAGATGGAATAGCATTTTTTCGAATACACCCTTAATGTTTTCGATTCACAAATTTTATTCGGTCGACACCATTTTTTCAAAAGAATTTACTTTCAACTAAACAGTATAAAAAATGCTCGAATTAAATCAAGCATATTTTATTTTCCTTTATTACTGCTGCCAAGAACAAATTTTTCAAAGAAAAATGATGTCCAGTCAGTGTAGACATACGAGTGCATGGAATTGATTCAGCTTATTTTATAAATTTTGTCTGCATTTCTATTGTGTAGATGGCAGCACTACCATTGATACAAGCTTTGTTGAAATGTAGCTCTGTCTTCCACGGAGCCGAATCAAGGATGCGGTCAGTTGGTGAGAGAAAAAAGCACTGGAGCTCTAATTTTCTGCAGCAGGGATGGAGGGGGTGGGGGTACCCCTGTTTAATTCCCCTCTCCTCCCCCCTACTTGCATATTTGTATTTGTTGCATTATTTACAAAATCCAAAGCAATTTTTTCTTACGCAAAAATTTTAAAAAATATATTTTGACTGTTCCTATATTCATTTACATTCAGTCATTCCCGATTATTTGCATATACAGTTCGCTCTCGTTAATTCGAACTCGTCGGGACCACTAGAAATGTTCGAATTATCCGGAGTTCGAATTATGAAAAGTATGAGAGGAAAACATGTTTAAAGGGGTATTATTATATATTTTTCAATTCATTTTGGCTATTATTGTTAGAATAAGACTTAACAACAAAATCCTTTAACAAACAAAACCTTTTACTTTCTCAAAAAACAGTTTAAAAGTAAATATGAAACATTTCGCATTTCCCTAAGCGGGACCCTTTTCAGCAGACTGGAGGCACCAAAGATCACGTGCTCTACTAGAAAATTCTTATTTAAACATTTGTTCTTTTTTTTTTTTTTTTTTTTTATCGCAGCAGTAATCTGTAGTTTCAAAAGCGAAAGGAAATTAAATTTACGTAATTCAGAACCATGGTTCGTACGGATACCGTTATTTTTCATGTGAATTACCAAAATTATTTTACCTAAAAATAAATTTACTTCAAACATACGAAATTTCGCTCAATTTAATAGGAGATCTTCTACAAGAAAATACTGGTACCAAAAAATTTCCTGGTCATTAAATTCCAGGATCCGTACGAACCCTGAGAACAATTCTGGAAAAAAAAAAAAAAAAAAAAAAAAAAAAAAGTTATTTTAAAGATCTAAAGTTCGTCAGAATGAAAGGAAAAATGAAAAAAAATGGAATTCCCGTTAGTTCGAATTAAACGAAGTCAAGAGAAAATGAGTTCGAATAAACGAAAAAGTTTAACATTATTCTGCCATTGAAAATTTCGGGACTTCATGTTTAGTTCGAATTAAGCGAAGATTCGAATTATCCGATTTCGAATTAACGAGAGCCGACTGTATTTGGTTCCACTGAATTGTTTGCAATTAAGCGAAGACAGCAATGAACGTTATTAGTAAAGGTTAACATTTGATTCTATATCATATATATGTTAAATATTAATGAACAATAACACTTTACACAATAATTAAAAATTAATTATTGTAATAATAGTTTTAATCAATAACTCTACGTATAACAATGTATGTACCAAACTGTGAAGTATTATAATACTATTTGCGTTATGTGGTTTGATTTTTCATTATAATTTATCGGATTTAAGTGCAAAATTAAAAGGAAACTAAAATAACAAATTTCTGTTTTCAAAATAATCTCCTTGAATATATTAATAAATTTCCGTATAAATTCCTTTAATTTTAGATTATTTAATAACTTATCCTTTATTTGTTGCGGAAAAAAAAAATCATGTAAGTTTGTTTATTTATACCTCGGTCACTGCATTTTTCCACTTCCAGTGCTAAATACTGTTCTTTTATTCTCTTAACCGTCACTATTACATTTCCCCTCATTCTAGGTTATTCAAAGAAGTTTCAGTGGTATAATAATAATATCATCATTCTGTATGTATGGTCAGCTTTAAAAGAAAATCTTGCCATTTCAAAATCAACACTCCCATGCGTTTCCAAGAATTAAGAGATAGTCCAAGAGACGACCGCACAAAACCCTATGTCATCGAGCACAATAAAAAAATCCTTTATTTTATGGAAGAGTAGTAATAATCTAATGATCTATATCTGCTTGAAGCGAAGTGGTGCATAAGCCAAAAATGAATACCACTAGTGGTTGACTCGTAGGATTAGCATTGTGTTTGCCGTACAATCAAAAGTATGAAAACACGGGAAACTGGGTGCAGGAAAACATAATGTTAAGCCTACGAGTCAACCACTAGTGGTATTCATTTTTGTCTTATGCATCACTTTGCTTCCGGCAGACATGGATCATTAGATTCCCCTATTACTACTCTTTCATAAAAATAAAGGAATTTTTCTTGTGTTCGATGATTTAGGGTTTTGTGCGCTCGGCTCTTGGACTAAAAATGAAGTCTATTTTTTTTTTTTTTTTTTTTTTTTTTTTTTTTTTTTTTTCACGGTGATTTCTGCTCTCCTTATTTTACAGATAGCAAACCTTTATTACAAAAGAAAATATTTCTGCTTTTATTTTCTTTTTCTATTCATCGCATTGACGGGAATTCACAAAATCTGGATTACTAGATTGGAAATATTTTATGCGATTAAACGGAGTTTGTTATGCAATAAAACAAGTATTTTTAACATTAACATTATGGGAACTGTTTCTGTTCTACAGCACTCTATATGTACACTATATGGCCAAAGATGACCGGCCACTAGCGATTTTAGACGTTTTGTTAAATATGTAGAAAGATACCCGAGGAATTATTCTGAAACTCCAGGTGTATAAACAGAATAATACAAGCCATATATTTCCACGAAGATTTTTTTTCCCCGAAATTTTTTATTGGGGACCGTCAACAAACCGAAAAAGAGCGAAGATCTTTTGGGTAACCCTGTCAAAACTAATGCAGGTAAAGCATTCAAAGTGCAGATTATGATTAAATGGCTTATTCTAAAACACTGTGTTCATTTTTATGAAGATAGCTTGTATACTCGTAGAAAAATAAAGGTTTTTATAAAAACAACGTAGAACCCGTCGAATTTCGACAAAAGAAAATGTTTAAAAAGGAACTGTTTCATTGATTTATAATAAACCTGCAAAATTAGCTATAGTAAAAAATGCATTTTATATTTAGTCTAAACAAACGGTATTTACCGTAAAATTAACAAAATACTATTTCTATAAAACTCTGTCGTAGAAATTGTTAAAATTAAAGTTTAATCGCACATGTAAGCAGTAAAAAATAAATAAATAAAGATCTATTATCAATTTAGGTTCTTATGCTAGTATTCAAAAATGAAAAAAAAAAAAAAAAAAAAAAAAAAAGCAAAATTTATTCAACTTTGACTCAATCATAGAATTTTTTTCCCGTGAAATCTAAACCCGGCAACATTTTCATGATATCAACAAATGCACATTTCGTATCTGTATTCACCTTTTCAGAAAAAAATGGAATTTTAATTTGAGCATTTTGATTCAAAATATAAAGTCTGAATGCTATTAGCTGAAACAGATATTAAACTTTTGATATTATTTTAAGTGTGAATCAAATTTTGTAAATTAAATCAAAATCCACCAGGTTTTATAACAGAAGATATTTAAATTTCAATTTTTTCCCTTGTTATGAGAAAATGGCAACATAAAGATACAGTAATCAATTTCTTCCCTTTTTACTTTCTTCTATCTTTACAAGAAGAAAGTATTGGATTCATGAAAATTTTCGACTTCCGGTTTTCAACGGATTTATACGTTTTAGAAGGTCCTGAACACGTTTTGACTATTTTTAGAAAATGTCTGTCTGTGTGTCTGTCTGTCTGTATGTGACAAAAAATTTGTGGGCGCTCTATCTCAAGAACTAATGCTCAAAATTTAATAAAATTTTATATTCAGTTAGACCTTGATATGAATTAGTGCCTATTGATTTTTGGTGAAAATTGGCCTGCAGGTGGCGCTGCTATACTACGTTTTTCATGATTTTCAAGATTCCTATATCTCAAGAACTAATGCACAGAATTTCACCAAATTTCAGATTCTGTGACCCCTTGATATACATAGACGCTGATTAAGTTTTGGTGTAAATTGGCCTGCAGGTGGCGCTGCTATGCCACGTTTTTCATGATTTCCATGATAGCTATATCTCAAGAACTAATGCACAGAATTTCACCAAACTTCAGATTCCGCGATACCTTAAGATACATAGCCGCTGATAAGGGTTTGGTGTGAACTGCCCTATAGGTGGCGCTGCTACGCTACATTTTGCACAATTTTTGCGATAGCTATATCTCAAGAACTAATGCAGAGAACTTCATCAAATTTTAGATTCTGTTACACTAGAATATATAACATAATCAGACGCTGATTACATTTTGGTATTAACCTTGCAACAGGTGGTGCAGCTATGCTGCATTTTGTACGATTTTTCCGATAGCTATATCTCAACAACCAACGCACAAAATTTCATCAAACTTCAGATTTTGTTACAAAATGATGTGGTGACGAAAATAAACACCTCCTACTAGGTACGCAATCGTGACGTGGTTAGTACGAAGACAAATGAAAATAATATCCCTTCGGCGTTGTGAACGAAGATCGGATATTATTAATTATTGAAATTAATTCCTTAATATCATACATAAAATTAACATTTTGCAATAACATTAGGATCGCCTTATTTAACGTATGAATTTGTGAAAATTGGGATTGATGAGTCAATAAAATACTTGAGATATTAATCTACAAATTTAAAGGTTAACATTCCCTAATCTGCATCTAGAAATTACCTTAAAATACATAAAGGGAGAAAACTGGAATAAAGACAAGAATAGGTACATATATACAAAATTTTATTAAAACACATAAATTGGCATCATGCAAACACTATAAAAATATAATATGCAAGGCAATAACTACTAAAATATGGTTCTAGTGAAATATACAAAATACTTTATATCATTTTTTTTTTTGTTTTTTTTTTTTTGTTTGTTTATTTATTCCTTTTTTTTTATTCTTCTATCCTCACAGCTCATAATGCTTAAGTTCACGACACAACTTATAGGCAAAGCCCCAAAATTTCATATTTTATCAAATCGAGTCCTTCGTTCATATTATTAGTATTATTTTACTGGTATTATTAATTTACTTATTTATTCATTTTACTATTAATTAAGTTTGAGCATTAAATTCTGATAAATTTGAGCCCCAAAGATAATAATAATTTTAAATTTTAAAATAATCAAATTTTAAATAATCAAATTTTAAAAAAATAATTTTGAAACCAAAATTTTAACACAACATTATATCACTAAAATAAATTGGCCAGTCACATGAACAATGAAATTTTCTCACCTTACAAGTATGTTCCTGGTATTGGTCGTCGTTGGCTTATAGCTGTCCATACAGTTCATTAGTACACTGACACAATTACATCCAGGTGTTGAGTTCCAAGGCATTTTGTTTGTTTTTTTTATTAACACAAATAGTTTGCAACTTTTCAGATTTTGCGCACTTTCCAATCATCAGTTAGACGTATGGTCCTTTTCACACTAATATGCACTTTCAAATTTCACTGGGAGTTTCAGGCAAAGTTTTTTTTTTTTTCTTTTGCAGAAAAGAATTCCACTCAGCAATACTTAGAAATCGTCCGATGAAAATTAGTCAGCTTTGCGCACTTTCCAATCATCAGTTAGGCGTATGGTCCTTTTCACACTAATATGCACTTTCAAATTTCACTGGGAGTTTCGGGCAAAGTTTTTTTTTTTGTTTTGCAGAAATGAATTCCACTCAGCAATACTTAGAAATCTTCCGATGAAAATTAGTCAGCTTTGCAGTACTCAGGTGTTCCTGTTTGAATTGGAAATCAGTCGACGATTCACAGAGCATAGCGTCGCTTCTCATCGCTTCGTTCGGGAGGCATAAGATCACATCTTCCGACGACACGGATTATTTCGATTTCCTCTTTTTCCTCTCATCTTAGCGGGAAACTCATAGTAGAGAGAAGAGAAAAAATCTTTTTCTTACTTCACACTTTCCATTCTAAAACTGCACTGACTCATGTGGGGTTTTCTTTTCAGGTCCTGTACGCCCCCTTTGACCCCATTGGGTATTAAAATTCGGACTCCAATTGGCTTTGAATATATTTCACTGTCCATTGGTCAGGTAAAAGATGCGGGGTTGGATTTTCAGACATTGTTTCTCCATTATTTATTGCCGGAGCTCCGATTCCGAACCGGCGACCCCACGTAGACCACACACGAGAGTAATAAATTTGATTGTAAATCTCTTATTGTTGCTTGTGTACGTTAGTGTCACAAATGGCGACTCTAGGTTTTATTGCTTCTCGTAAACATTTGTTCCTTTTGTAACTGATGGTGAGAAAATCCCTTCGTTCATGTGATTTTGCTATACCCGGGCTTTGACTAAAAGGAGGTTATAGTATAATAAAACTTCCGAACAAACAACACATATTATTGTTATCATTTCTTGTTTACGAAAGCTAAAATAAAAATTTATTTTAATACTTTTATATACATTAATATTATTTCATTTTCTATCTCTTTCTAGATTATTTATTTATTTATTTATTTATTTATTTATTTATTATTATTCTTTCTCTCTCTTTGTTTTTTCTTTTCTTTTATTTTATTTTATTCTAAGCGATGTCGTGACATTTCTTTACGACAAGCTTATCCCCTCTTACTTTAAGAAAAAAAATTATTCTATCCAAAAATAAGCTATAATATATATACAGATTTATAATCTAATCATTTAAAATTAAAAGATGTGCAAGAATACCATACCATTATTATAAATATATACATGTAATGACAAATGGACATAGTAATACACAAATTGAAATAACATACACAAATACATTAAATGTGAGAAAATTCATTGCAATGTGTTGGCCTTTGAAAACTGCCAAATATAATATGTATATAAACATATTCACCTCCACGATACCTATATTATTCGCTCGAATGTCCTACTGAGACGCATTCTCACTAGAATTCACTACTGTTCATGCTACTGTTTATGACTTCATTTTCATTCCCGTTTTTATTTTTATCATACATTATTTCACGATCCCATTGTATTATTGTTCTGAAACCTTTTCTATCTTCATTTTCTTTTTTTTGTATAACATACCGTGTTATGAAAAATTCGTAAATATAATTTATATATATATGTATATATATTTTGTTTGAATCTAGTTTATTTTTATATTAGGTAATATATTACGACTATTCATGTAATGCCTATTTTTAATATTTATTTGTCTCTGTCATATATATTTTGTCTATGTATAGTCTCCTAAAAAATATTTTCCATACCATGCAAGTTATCGGCCAGCAATAAGTACTCACATCCCGGGAAGTACGAAACATATTTCGTATGAGACCATAATATAGCTCCGTTTATTTTTTTTTATTTTTATTTTATTTTTTTTTTTTTTTTATAACGTTAATTTTGTATGTAATTTGCAAGATTCGAACATTTTTTAGAATTTTCTGTGTTTAATTGTAAAAATTTTTTTTAAGTTTGGCTGATATGTTAAATACGGTATATTTAAAAGATTTTGACGGTTTCAGTAGACGCTTAAAACAATTTTAATAAATTCTTGAAGTCTAAAAAAATTTTTTTTTTTTTTTTTTTTTTTTTTTTTTGGAATTTTATTTATTTAATTTTGTTTTTTTATTATTATTATTATTTTTATTTTTTTATTTTTATTTTTTTTATTTTTTTTTTTACACTTATTTTCTAAGGAATGATTACTTGTTTTCTGTTCTGTTTGCCACATTGGGCGCAAATAATTTAGAAATATGAATTCTAATAGGTCTCAGGTCTGGCCTATATTTGTTCTTTATGAGGTAGTTATCATTTCTGAAAATTCTCTCAATATAATATGGGCCTGAAAATTTCTGATGTAATGCCTTAGGTTTTCTGAGCATTTTCATGTAGACTTCGTCACCCAATTTTAATTCTTTGTGTTTTAACTTCGAATTCTTATTCAGTTCCAAATCCGCCTTTTCTTGATTCTTCATAACTTCATATCTTATATCGTGCATATGTTTGAGCTTATTCTGTACATATGTACTGTAAGAATCCATATTATGCGCTTCAAAATTCGTGAATGGCGTTTTTATCTCTCTACCGAAAAATAACATGCTTGGAGAAAATTTTGTTATTCTATGTACAGTTGAATTATGCATAAGTACGAAATATGGAAGTTTTATATCCCATTCATAAGTTTTATTACACATAGAGGCTATGGAAGCTTTTAAATCCCGGTGTATTCGTTCAAGTACAGATTGCGATTCCGGGTGGTACACCGACGAAGGTATTAGTTCAATATTTAAATTTTTCATATAATCTTTGAAATCCTTCGATTTAAAATAAGCTCCGTTGTCTGTAGAGATATATTTCGCTAATCCAAAAGTACTGAAGTAACCATTTAATGCGTTGATTATAACCTTAGTATCTGTCGATCTAAGTGGAAATGCTTGTAGGAAGCGAGATGCTGTATCGACGATAGTTAAAACAAATTTATTCCTATTTAGAGATGTAACCAAACTTCCTACTACGTCAATAGTTAATTTATGACCAGGTATGTAATTTTTATCCATCGTTTTCAGTGGAATTTTTATCGTTTTATGCTGTTTAAATGTATTGCATGTTATACATTTCGCACAGAATTGTTTTATATCTTGATACATTCTATACCAAAAAAATCTTTCTTTTATTATGCCATAGGTTTTTAGAAAAGCGAAGTGTGGGACATGTGCGCTTTTTATAATATCTTCTTTTAAATTCTGTGGCGCAATATATAAATCATCATTATTTGAATTTCGTGATTTTCTTAGAATTAATATTCCTTCTTTATTTAAATTGTATTTTTCATATTTTTTTGCTTTTTTCTGTTGTTGTAAAGCTTGAATAATTTCGTTTAATTTAGGGTCTTTTAATTGTTCTTTTTTTATATTGTCTGCATTCAAATTTTTATTTACCGCAAAAAGATGTTTGTTTAAATCGTCCGCTATAGTTAAGGCATTTGTTTCTCTACTACAGAAATCTGCTGGGTTATGAATACCTTCAATGTGCGATACTTCAAAATCATAATCCTGCAGCTTAAGTAACCATCGTGCTACAATTTCCGGCTGTTTTTCCAAGTGTAAGTGGTATGTTAATGCTTTTGAATCTGTTAGGAGAAAAAATTTTCTTCCTAATAAAATGTTTCTGAAATAAGTTATAGTTTCATATATTGCCAAAAGCTCTATCTGCATGCTTGGATATCTCTTTTCCGATTCTTTTAATTTTCTGCCCGTAAATTCAATTGGTATCATTTTATCTCCTTGTTTTTGCGCGAGTATACCTGATGTTGCAATTTTTGATCCGTCTGTAATTATATAGAAATCTTTATTAAAATCTGGGGGATGTATGGTAGGTTGTTCCATGATAATTTTTTGTATTTTTTCAAATGATTCCTGTGCTTTGTCATTCCATTTGAATTTTGTATTCGCTTTAGTGAGATCTGTCAGTGGCGCTATAATTTCTGCATAATTGTTTATAGTTGATTTAAAATACGTGCATAATCCAATGAATGCTCGCACTGTTTTCTGAGATGTAGGGACTGCAAAGCTTGTTATTTTTTTTATATTTTTTTCTGAGGGTGCATATCCTTTTTCACTAATTTTGTATCCCAGAAAGTCTATTTCTTGCATGTATAGTTTTATTTTAGCTGGTTCAATTGTGAGATTGAATTTTTCTAATTGTGTTAGTACTTCTTCTAGTAATGTGTGCATTTGTTGTATATTATCAGCAGCAAGTAAAATGTCATCGATAAAGTATTGAATGTTATATTTCTTTTTTAAATCACCTAAAACTATATCGATTAGACGAGCAAATATATTTGTTGAGATTTTAGTTCCGAATGGCATTCGTGTTATTTGAAAATGGTTATCCTCCGTGATAAATGCTAGTTTATGCTTGTCCTGCTCTTGTAATTTGATTTGAAAAAATGCAGAATGCAAATCTAGAACTGTAAATATTTTTTTTCCAGCGATGCTTTGTAAAATACTTTTTGTGTTAGGGACTGGATACGGATCGCTTTCTAATATATCGTTAAGAGCTCTAAAATCTATAGCCATTCTAAGTTTTATTAAGTTTTGATCATTGGTTTTTGACGTAGAATTTTTTTTTACGAAAATTACTGGGAAAGCATAACTTGAGTTCGTAGGCTCTATGATACCTGCATCCAATAAATCTTGAATTTCTTTCTCCGCGAATTTTTTTACATCATGCGCTAATTTGAATGGTTTCGTTTGTATAGGAAAGTCATGCATTAATTTAAAATTCGGTTTTATTACGTCCGTTTCTCCTAGAGTTTTGTATGATTTGCTGAAAGCAGTAGCATGTCTCATTAAAATTTTCAATACTTCTTTTTGTACCTTTGGTGTTAAGTGATCAACTTTAAAATCATTCTCTGAAAGTTCTTTTTTTCGTAATTCTCTAATTTGTGTGATATTTAAGTTATTTACTTCGTAAATATTATCAGTATTTGGTTTATTTTGTTTTTTTATAAAAAAATCAGTGGTAATTTTTCCCATTTCCTGATCCTTATGAAGTCTCAAATACGTTTTCGATTTATTTTGTACTAATATTGTGAATGAATTATTTTCTGTTTCCTTGTTTTCATGAACTGAATTTTGGATTACTAATTTCCTGTTGTTATATTTAGGTTGGAAAAAAAATTGTTGCTTGTTTCTTAATTTCCCATCAAAAATTAAATTTACTAATTTCGATTCTCTAGGTCTCAAAGTAATGGTTTTCTTTACAAATACTCGTGTATTAATTTTCGGAATGTTATTGTGTTGATAGGATTTGATTTGTTTTGGTATTGTTTGAAAGTCATCATTTTGTTGTACGGGCTTAATTTTATTCACCTCCGTAATTTGATTTTCATTGGGGTTTAATTGTATAATTGAATTATTGAGTTTAAAAGTATTATTTTCAAAATCCATGATTATTTTATTACTTTTTAAGAAATCATATCCTAAAATAATTTTGTAATTACGGTCAAATTCATCTTTAGTTACATAAAATGTGCCATTTAAGAAAGTGTTGTTAAATCTAAATTTAAATTTTACACAGTGTTTAAAAGGAATGGATTTGTTTGATAGAGTTGTAATTTTTATAGCGTTGGCTAGATATTTAATCTTTATATCCGTCTCTTTTATTTTTTCAAAGACCCCTGGAGATATTAAACTTATACTCGCCCCGCTGTCAATAAGGCTGGGTATAATTAAATCTTTCTTTATTTTTAAGTCCCATATTGGTAATTCATTGTTTTTTTCCGAGTTACAACTTGCGATCAATTTTTGTGTTATATCTTTTTTTTCTTCCTCATTTTTTTTTATCATTGTCTTTTTCGTTTGCTTTTGTTTCAATATTTTTAATTCCTTGTTTGATTTATTTTTTATATTATAACCCTGTTTTTTCTCAATGTTACGGGACCTACGGGCTTGTATTTCTCTCAATTTTGTAGGCCCGCTTACCGGTTTAAATGACTTTGCCGTCTGTTCCTATTATTATTATTGTGTCTGCCTCGCCTGTCTCTGTTTTCGTTAGGAAAAGTAATTGTGGGCTGATGTTCCCTATTTCCCTCATTATTTTGCGGCAAAGAATTTTGGCTATTTTGTATGTTTGCGAAACCCTGATGCTGCCCTGTATATGCAATTTGTGTGTTGTTTCCTTGTGTTGGATCAAAGTTTTGCATTGGAATCATATTTTGCATATTGTAATTTCCAGGATACATTTGATTCTGTCCTATTTGTGATTGGGTCAAATTTTGCCAATTTGGCATTTGAATTTGCATATCATTAACTCTAGTTTGATTGTAATAAGGTCTTGTAAAATCCAATGTTTGTGGCGCTTGAAAATTTTGTGCATAATTTTGTGGAAATCTTTGAAAGCCTCTATAATTATTATTTTGATAATAATTTTTTTGGAATCGTGGTCGAATATTGTTTTGCGCTCCCCTTGGTTGAAAAAAATTCGCACTTTTTTGATTGAAATAACAATTTTGTGTCTGGTGGTTGGATTTATTACAGATATGACAAAATTTATGTGTTATCTGATTTACTTCGGCGTTGTTATGTTCGCTTTCATTTCTTTGAATTTTTAAATCTTTTATTTGTTCTTTTAATTGGTGTATTTCCGATTTTTGTTCTTGCGACATGCTAAGAAGTGCCTCGAATAATTTATTTTCGCTATTTTCAGTTAAATTGTTTACTTCTCCTGCACATTTACTGTTCAAAGCACTTTCGATATTTTTAGCTTTTTTTACTGCTTCATCAAATTTTGTGGGTGGGTATTTTTTTAATTCAAAGGAGATGTCCGGTCTTAGTGCTTCAAGGTATTTAGTTAATTTAATCGTTTCTAATAATTCTTTAGCTCCGTTCTTTTGTTCATGTCCTGACGAGACAAGATATTTTTGTGCCTCAATGTTGAATTGTTTCGTAAATTCTTCAATAGTTTGGTTGGGTGTTTGTTTTGCGTTTATGAATTGCGCCTGAGCGTCAGCAAACGATCTTTCTTTTTTAAATTGTGTTATCGCATTTTCTTTGAATGTGTTATAGTTTTGTGCTTTATGCAATTCGGCTGTGTTTTTTAGAATCTCTCTCGCTTGGCCTTTAAATTTTGACTTTGCTAACACCAATTTTAAATCATCAGGAAATTGTGCCGCTGCGGCTAATTCTTCGAACTCTTCGAAAAAATATGATATATTTTGGTCTGGTTTGTCCTCAAAATTTTGTAAAGAGTTCAATAGAGTGTCTATTCCAATTTTAAATGTGTCCCTTTCGGGAGAAGACTGCCTTGCCTTATTTCTACCTGTCATATTTATTTACTTATTTGGGAAATCTCACACAGACTGATGTTTAATACTTTTCCTTTATTTTTATTTTTTTGAACTCTTTCACACCTCAATTTATGATATCGTATACTCTCAAGATATGAGTTTTGTAATGAATTATTATAATTTATACTCATTCAAGAATAATATATAATAGAAATTATGAAATAGCCCTAAATATTTTTATAAATACACATAAATATAATGACAAAGTAAATTTTCCGAAATACGGATATATATAGTAACGAAATTCTTTACAATCTTACAAGCTAATGTGTCGTGAACTAAACCAACTCTTCTGTATATTTTTGTTTCATCTTCTCAACTATTATATTTCAATTTCGTAAATTTTTAGATATACACACAATATTTATAAACACAATATGGATAAATAATGTTTGTTAGTAGAAGGAGAAAAAGCTAAGAGAAGATAGGTAATTAAGAATAAAATCATAATACTGGCTATCTTTATTTATATTTAAATGCAGAAAATTTTTAATTTTGAATCCCAAATACAAATTCATACACCTGGTATGAGCACCATTAAACTTTCTTTAGTGTGGTGACGAAAATAAACACCTCCTACTAGGTACGCAATCGTGACGTGGTTAGTACGAAGACAAATGAAAATAATATCCCTTCGGCGTTGTGAACGAAGATCGGATATTATTAATTATTGAAATTAATTCCTTAATATCATACATAAAATTAACATTTTGCAATAACATTAGGATCGCCTTATTTAACGTATGAATTTGTGAAAATTGGGATTGATGAGTCAATAAAATACTTGAGATATTAATCTACAAATTTAAAGGTTAACATTCCCTAATCTGCATCTAGAAATTACCTTAAAATACATAAAGGGAGAAAACTGGAATAAAGACAAGAATAGGTACATATATACAAAATTTTATTAAAACACATAAATTGGCATCATGCAAACACTATAAAAATATAATATGCAAGGCAATAACTACTAAAATATGGTTCTAGTGAAATATACAAAATACTTTATATCATTTTTTTTTTGTTTTTTTTTTTTTTTGTTTGTTTATTTATTCATTTTTTTTTTATTCTGCTATCCTCACAGCTCATAATGCTTAAGTTCACGACACAACTTATAGGCAAAGCCCCAAAATTTCATATTTTATCAAATCGAGTCCTTCGTTCATATTATTAGTATTATTTTACTGGTATTATTAATTTACTTATTTATTCATTTTACTATTAATTAAGTTTGAGCATTAAATTCTGATAAATTTGAGCCCCAAAGATAATAATAATTTTAAATTTTAAAATAATCAAATTTTAAATAATCAAATTTTAAAAAAATAATTTTGAAACCAAAATTTTAACACAACATTATATCACTAAAATAAATTGGCCAGTCACATGAACAATGAAATTTTCTCACCTTACAAGTATGTTCCTGGTATTGGTCGTCGTTGGCTTATAGCTGTCCATACTGTTCATTAGTACACTGACACAATTAAATCCAGGTGTTGAGTTCCAAGGCATTTTGTTTGTTTTTTTTATTAACACAAATAGTTTGCAACTTTTCAGATTTTGCGCACTTTCCAATCATCAGTTAGACGTATGGTCCTTTTCACACTAATATGCACTTTCAAATTTCACTGGGAGTTTCAGGCAAAGTTTTTTTTTTTTCTTTTGCAGAAAAGAATTCCACTCAGCAATACTTAGAAATCGTCCGATGAAAATTAGTCAGCTTTGCGCACTTTCCAATCATCAGTTAGGCGTATGGTCCTTTTCACACTAATATGCACTTTCAAATTTCACTGGGAGTTTCGGGCAAAGTTTTTTTTTTGTTTTGCAGAAATGAATTCCACTCAGCAATACTTAGAAATCTTCCGATGAAAATTAGTCAGCTTTGCAGTACTCAGGTGTTCCTGTTTGAATTGGAAATCAGTCGACGATTCACAGAGCATAGCGTCGCTTCTCATCGCTTCGTTCGGGAGGCATAAGATCACATCTTCCGACGACACGGATTATTTCGATTTCCTCTTTTTCCTCTCATCTTAGCGGGAAACTCATAGTAGAGAGAAGAGAAAAAATCTTTTTCTTACTTCACACTTTCCATTCTAAAACTGCACTGACTCATGTGGGGTTTTCTTTTCAGGTCCTGTACGCCCCCTTTGACCCCATTGGGTATTAAAATTCGGACTCCAATTGGCTTTGAATATATTTCACTGTCCATTGGTCAGGTAAAAGATGCGGGGTTGGATTTTCAGACATTGTTTCTCCATTATTTATTGCCGGAGCTCCGATTCCGAACCGGCGACCCCACGTAGACCACACACGAGAGTAATAAATTTGATTGTAAATCTCTTATTGTTGCTTGTGTACGTTAGTGTCACAAATGGCGACTCTAGGTTTTATTGCTTCTCGTAAACATTTGTTCCTTTTGTAACTGATGGTGAGAAAATCCCTTCGTTCATGTGATTTTGCTATACCCGGGCTTTGACTAAAAGGAGGTTATAGTATAATAAAACTTCCGAACAAACAACACATATTATTGTTATCATTTCTTGTTTACGAAAGCTAAAATAAAAATTTATTTTAATACTTTTATATACATTAATATTATTTCATTTTCTATCTCTTTCTAGATTATTTATTTATTTATTTATTTATTTATTTATTTATTATTATTCTTTCTCTCTCTTTGTTTTTTCTTTTCTTTTATTTTATTTTATTCTAAGCGATGTCGTGACATTTCTTTACGACAAATGACATATAACATAATTACACGATGATTACGTTTTGTTATAAATCCTTCAACTGATGGTGCTTCAGTGCTATATTTTACACGGTTTTTTTAAAACTAGCTATATCTCAAGAACTAATGCACAGAATTTCATCAAACTTCGGATTCGTTTTAACCATAACATAATTAGACGCTTTTTTGCGTTTTGGCATAAATTGTCCAAGATATGGTGTTGCTGTGCTACGTTTTGCAAATTTTTTGTTATAACTATATCTCAAGAACTAATGGACGAAATTCCATCAAATTTCAGATTCTGTTAGGTCTTGACATAAATAGATGCTTATTAGGTTTCAGTATAAATTACCCAACATGAGGCACTACTAAGCTCATTTTCTGAGAATATTAATTAAATTTTGTGTTTTAGGCGTTTCGGATACCAGAATCTCATTAGGCTAGGTCAAATGTTCAAGGAAATTCGATAGTGAATAACTTTGGGGTCACCATGTTTTTTTTTTTTTTTTTTTTTTTTTTTTTTTAATATTAAAATGTACCTATGAGATAGAAGAAAGTTTTGGGATTGACACATCCAACTAGTTTTCCTTTGCTTTTAATAGAAATGGAGTATACTCCTCTATTGCTACAATTAGAAAAGCGGTATTAAACACTACAAAAAAAAATTAATATTTCGAAAACAAATTGAGATAAAGCTTTCAAACAAATTTCATTTAAAAGTACATTTTTTCCCTGCACGATGGTGTAAAAATTGAAAATGTGCGATATTTATAAGTTTAAAAATTTGTAGTAGCAAAAATTGCAACACCGAAATTTCATTAAATATCTGAAAGTGTTGCCATTCGCAAAATGACGTAATGCGTTACGCACAGATACGTTTGGCCTTTATAATATAGACAGTCCCAAATTTTGCCAAATTTTTGCTTATAATCTGCAGATTTCTTAGTATAAAAGATGTTAATAAGAATGTCGAAAGTTACCATATAAAATGTAATTTTCATTATCATTTTTTAATTAATTTTCATCCAAATTGACCTTTAGATAGGTTTTATTGACAAATCATGTTAATTTTACATTTGAATAATTTTTAGTGTTATATTACTACAATTACTGCAGTAAATTGTTCTAAATGTAACGTAAATTACCATGGAATGACCCAGAAAACTTTAAATAATGCAGTTTTTAATTCATAGTACAATGAGATGCTATACTTTAGAATGCCTAAACACAAGCAGATCATTTTCATTTGGAGAAAAAATGCATAAGCGATATCAAAGAACTCGGTCCGTGTTTCATGGGACTTTTTTTGTTTGGACCAAATGAGGGCATCTAAATTTTAGAGATAACCAGCATCACATTGAAAACCATTTTCACGCGGCATACTGCATCTCCATCTTTTTCTTTCCTCCATGGTTAAAGTTTTATCTACAATTTCTTTGCATTACGTAGATTTCAATACTTAATATATAAGTTTAAGCACATGTTTTAGAACTATATATTTCATCACATAAAAAGATACATACGTCGAAAAAAGTATACAACAAAAAATAAGTTAAAATTTTTAAATTGATGAGGAGAAATATGAAAAATACAAGTATATCTTTTCAGATTTGTTTTTACCAACTCTAGCAAGGTAAAAAATTAGATTGCTAGGACGTTTAAAAAACTCATCTTTCTTCTGTTCGCATAACATCAAGTCGCTTACCAAGAAAGAAAGAAAAAAGCACTTTGTAAAAAATGAAATAAAAGAACCAAATCTGCGATTCGGCAAGTGCAACCCATTCCATATGGGAGGAACCGTACCTGTATCTTGTAAGTAGGTTCCTGGTTGCATTTTCATTGACTCGGATTCGCGCTACAACCCTAAACACCATAATTTAGGAGCCCATTCGAGAACGCGATGACGCGAAACATGGACGGAACCTTTTGTAATGGAGAGGTGCTCATCAGTAGTGATTAGCCAGCCACAAAAGGATCTAAACTCCCTTTGTGGGCGGAGGAGGAAAAGTGAATTTTGCACAACATCAGGTAATTAGACTGTGTGCATCGCTCCCTACCCTCCCTCCCTCCATCTCTGCGATCAATTGTGGCATAGGGAGAAATCGTGAGAGAATCGCGTAAGTCATCGCCGCATTTCGAAGTAAGCGATTTTCAGACAGATATTCATTATCGATACGGATCAGGGCTGTTATTTGCTGTTTTCTGATGGTGTACTAATGTAATAAACGTCGAGGTTTTTTTTTTTTTTTTTTTTTTTTTAGTTTTTTTTGCGGGGGATCAAGAAAGAATTTGGATTTAACGGAAGGCCTGTTATTTTTTGCAAAATAGCAATTACATTTAATAATTTAAAGGGATGTGTTTCAATAGAATTGGACTTTCTTTAAACAGAAAAACGTGGAAAAATTCGGAAATATCGCTTCTTAAATTACCGTATTTACTCGTGTATAGGGCGCAGGCATGTATAAGGCGCACCCCTACTTTACAAGTAAAAATGGCGATTTCTTTAAATCTTATAAGGCGCACCATAAATTTGATACGCGAATGAAGAATGACTAAATGAATTTCAGTAAAAAAAAAAGCGAAACAAACATTACACCAGACCAGAAAACAAGACGGAAACGCATATTTAGACTTCGGTTTGTAGGAGAATGACGGGAAATAGAAATGAGTGACGGTAAAGAGAATTGCTAATTAGCGTTTAGATAATGTCGTTAGCTCTTTTGTATAAAAAAAAAAAAAACTGCAAGGAATGAAATAAATATGCAGTAATACTTCAATTAAGTAAAATTTTCCGAGTTTTAATATCTTCTTTGAATAATTTCTTGTTTCATATATATATCGTTCGACTGCATCCAACAGCAAAAAATTATAAATATGCGTGTATAAGACGCACCTAGGAGTTTTGCCCTAATTTTTTGGCAAAAAAGTGCACCTTATACACGAGTAAATATGGTAATCTCCTTAGTCCTGTTGTCGCCTGCAGTGTTAAAACTACAGGTTGCATATGGCACTCCTAATCGTGAAACTCTTGTCTCGTGAGCGATTTCCCTAGGGGCGCCAGAATTGCACCCATTGGGCACCCCTAGGACACCCCATGGCAACATATAAACATTCCTTTTTCAGTAATGTCAGTTACCATAATGAATATAACTACTAAATCTTAAGCTGTAAAACTAAAATTAGGTAATTTTCATCTAAATTGGGCTTTGAATAAGTTTAAATAGCAAACCAAGTCAAATTTACATTTTGGATAATTTTTTTTGTATGTGTTATATTACTAAAATAACTGAAAATAGTTCAAAATGTAACGTAAGTTACTATGGAAATACCCTTCTTTTTTTGCGAAGGGCCGAATGTAGCTGATTTTTGGCGTCAACCCCAGCCATTACAGTTAATCTCTATACCTTTTCTTTAACTTTATGGAATTTAACATAGAAATTGAGCTTATTATGTATTTAAGAAATATTTAGTCAAAGAAAAAAGAAAAAAAGAAAGGCAGATTAATATTACAGGAATTAAAATATTCAGCGCTCGAAAGTTTTAAATTCTTATTAATGATTTTCAAAAATGAAGGATTTACTATACAATGTTTAAATAAGTAAAATTAGTCACAATTTCTGCAATATTCGTTTGTTTATATCGGTAATCTGTTATTTTTAAGCTGGTCATTTTTAATTTAGAACTTAAAATATTATAATTGTATAGTATAGATTTTAGAGAAAATGAGAGAATAGACGTGATAAATCGTAAATTGTTTCATAAGTCGAACAGTTGTGTTATTTACGTCATCGGTATGATGGCCACGATCATTGAGGCGATCCAACTGGAAATGTGAGGGCTAGATAGAGACTTAAGATTTAATATAAATAAAGCGATCTATAGAATAATCAATAGTACAAAATATATTCCAGTTTTAAGACTATACATGTTTTCATTTTTATAAAATGTCATTATTTGCATTCTACATATGACTCAATCATAAATAACATCTATAGAAAAGTTTGGATATAACCTCATTAATGTCGAATAATAAACAAACCTCGCAAAAAGCGATGTCCTAAACTAGACAAAAAATATTGATTATCTAATGATTCATACGCCTTATTTGTTTGTTACATTTTCATGGATTTTTAAAATAATATACCATTTTTTATTAGAAATCATTCATTTATATTTTTTCAAAATAGCTGTAGTTTAATCGCTTTTTTTTCAGTTGTTATGAGAAAATGTCAACAAAAAGTCATTGTAGTTTTCTATTTTTAACTGTTTTCCCTTTACTTTCAACAGAAATTGAGTACTTCAGTTGCCACCATAACAGAAACAGCATTAAACACTATTAAATAAATGATACATCAGAAGTAAATTGAAATGCAGTTTTCAAACAACTTGCATGGGGCAGCACAGACAATAACCTTACCGAGTTCGCGGCTGAAATTCTAAAATTGGTTAAAACTCGAATCGCATATTAAAACACAATCGGTCTGCCAAATTATATTTTGGTAAAAAACATTTGAAAATCCGATTTCAGTAGTTGACTCGCAGGTTTACCGCTGTGTGTTTCCTGCTTTCAGCCTTCATGTCTTCATACCTTGGGTGCGGGAAAACAAAATGGTAAACCTGCTAGTCAATTGCTAAAATCGGGTTTTCAGGTGTTTTCCACAAAGATATGACTTACTGATCGATTGTGTTTTAATATGCGAATCGACTTTTAGCTGTTCCTAGAGTTTCACCCATGAACTCGATGAGATGATTATGCCTGTGTTTCCGCCTCCCTGTGTAAAAATCGTAAAAATTGAAAATGTGCCATATTGGGAGTTTAAAAAATTGCAGTACACTGTAAAAAATATCCGTTAATATACAGAAATTGTTCCGTAAAATTTTACAGAATAGTTCCGTTTTTCCGAAAAACAGCAGAATTTCCGTTATTGATATTTTGAAATTATAAAAACAGTAAGTTTTCAGTAAATTTTTCTGAAAACAGAGGAGTTCCGTATTAAAGCAGCATAAATTCCATAAATAACTCCAGTGTCGTCATCTATATCTGGGATAGAAAAACATTATAAAGTTGTTTTATGAACAACTTTCTATAATAATTTTCTTTATTTATTTCTGTTTTAATAATATAAAGCTAACATATTTTTACAATATTAAAAAAATAATAAAATAATAAAATTTTATAATTCTCTTTTAAGTTTGAGATTAATTAGTTAGTTTATTTTCAGTTAGTTTATTTCCATTATCATTTTAAAGTAATGTTTAACACATTTATAGCATATTTTTTAAAGTGTGCGTAGGGTAATGGAAAAAAGTTCTACTTTTAATTTTAATATATCTTAATAAAAGCAATAATAAAATATTAATAAAATAATTTTAATTTTAATATATTTTAATATTACTTTAAGAATATCCTTTCAAAAATAAATAAGTAAATAAATATGAATAATATTACAATAAACTTTTAAAAATCTCCTTAAAATGAAAAAACAAAACAAAACAAAACTTTTTAATTCATTCAACTCTTAATACATGTAATGTTTTAAAGTCTAAAATTTATTTTTTATAGAACTGAAATTAAAAACTAACTATTCGAAATTATGGAAATAAAATCTGTTAAACATTTAGAACTGTGCACTCATATAGAAAATAATTCTGAACAAAAATTAATGCCGCGTTCAACATAAGGCCTTTGCTTTATAAAATCATTCGAAATAAGTAAAGATAGTATTTGCAAGCACTGTATGCGTTACTATGGCGTAATGGTATTACACTACTGCAAGCTGCCATGGGGCAGGTGCTAGGTTCGATCCCCACAGAGGGTAAGTGACATTTATTCACTGTTGTTTAAATTAAATTTATGTGTTCTAATCTGATGTACCTTTGTCTAAAGAATAAAAAAGCCAGTTTGTCCTTGAAAATTCTTTTTTGGCTTTCAAACGAAAATTTTTATATAAAAAAAATATGAAAAAAACGGAAATATTTTGTAAAAAACGGAAATATTTCTGAAAAAAAGGAAATTTTTTTCCGTTAAATAACGGAAATAGTACTGGCGTCTATATTACCAATACTATTTCCGTTATTTAACGGAAATTTTTTTTACAGTGTAGAAGTTATCAGCATTCAACCTTGAATTATAAATTTGCTTCATTTTACGGTTCGTTTATGTGTAACCTAATGTTATTTTTTAGGGACGATGACACTTTAATTGTTACCTGAAATAAATTGCTTATCAAAAGACTAAAAATAATGTTGCATATATAATTTAGAATAAAGCTGGGCATAAGATTAATTCTTTCTTTTCTCAAAATCTGTCTAATATTGATTATAATGGAAACATTTTAATTATCTTCATTACGTCAACTATACGCATTCACATAATGACTGTAATCAACCTACTTGTTAAATTAACAACCGCAGAAACGAGGTTATTAATTTAACATATTTTTGGTAATTAAATAAACAGCTACCAGAAAAAAAAAAAAAAAATGTTTCTAATTGATTTCATTGATACCTGTCACGTTCAGTGGTAAACAATACACTTCCCTAAAATGCAAATTTCGATCGAATTACATTCGAGTCCAAGAATACAATAAAGTAGTTGTGTAAGTTTGATTGTTTTTGCAGACAGAGAGAGGAAGAATTCACGCCTTCGAATCAAAGAATGCCGCCAGGTCGGCAGGCTTTTGATATGCAAATGGCCCAGTTAGTTCTAGGGAGGAAAAAATCGCCAAGAATGCCAGACATCTGAAATTAGCTGCTATATTTCACCAAAAACAGTGGTTTGTAAACAAAGAAAAATGGCTTCTTTTTCCATCTTAATGATTTTTTTTACTGTTGTAAAAATGTCGTTATGATGCATTGCTTTACAGCAAATGATACCCAAACTTTTTTCTTTCACGTATCCTTTTCTCAGGCTTTTCATTTCTGAGTACCCCTATTTCTTATAAACACGCCGCCTCTGCTTCTAGCTAGATATATCACAAACTTATTTTTTTTGCCTTAGTAATCTTTTTATTACAATCTTTTATTAAATCGATATAAATTATATGGTCATTTCTAATATTTTTGTAAGTTTTTAAGATTCCGTACTTAAAAAATAAAAGCAGAACCATAATAAGCAGTCCTTAATTACCGAATAGGCACGAGAAGCACGTGCTTCCCTGAGAAAATTTTGAAGGGGCCCAAGATTGAGAAAACGGGGCCCCCAAAATTATTTATTGAATTAATTGTAATGTTAGATTGTAACATTATGTTTATTTTACATAACTGAATATTAGTATATTAATTCTTATTTAATTTGGTTTGTACGCACAAGGTAAAATATTAATAAATTAAGCTATTGCCAAAACTGAAAAAATACTTCAAAATATTAATATTTTATACATGCTGAATTCAAACTTTTTATCCAACTTAAATTTTTACACTAATAACACTATGGAAAATCATTTTTTCATATTTTTCTTGATTGTATCCAATTATTGCGCATATACATATATGGAACATAAAAAAAATTCTTTAATGAAATACATGTGAGCAGAACTGAGCTACACTATGTTAGCACCGGTGAATTTCCCGGTATGCGGAACATAAAAAACATTTTTCAAATGAAAGGGGGCCCCTAATTGACACTGTAGTTCACATATCTTCAGAGATTAGTGATGGGCAATTCTGGAAATTTTGAGAATCGATTAAAATCGACATCGAATAAAACAGCATCGATCATAAAAAGAATCGATTTCTTAGATCTAGAATCGATACTAGAATCGATATTTCTATATTAACAGATAAGCTCGAAATTAGTAATTCCAAAACTTATACAATCAGATGGACCATAATTACCGCCTTGCACACCAGGGAGACGGTAGGGAGGGAGGGTTAGGATGGATGTAGAAAAAAATAGTGGCAACAAAAAAAGAGTGCCGACAGAAGTGAAAATTTAAACAATTATGTGTGTATTTTTTGAATCATTACGTCATATTTTTTGAATCGCCAGAAAATGTTTTATTGTGCAGGAAATACTTTTAAATGAACAAAAAAATTTGCTACAATATTAAAGAACATATCAATATCGTTAAAAAAAAAAAAAACTTTACGGTACCATATGTCCAGCTATTGTATTTACCTCACTATAATTACTTTCTTACATTTTAAAACGCAATAAATACGCCGACAAAAAAAAAAAAAAAAAAAAAAAAAAAAAAAAACCGTGCTATCGATACTTTTGTATTAATCATATCACCTTTGCATCATTTTCCAAGTAAATCTTTTTGTATTCATGACTGTTTCAATACCTGTAGATTACTTTTTGAACTATTCAAATGGGACATTCCATTCAAAAGATATTACGAATTTAAAAATGACAATCTAAAGAAATAATAGCGCTGCTGAGTGCTCGGTGGTCAATAAGCTTAGGGATTGCGTTCTCAATCAAACGGTTGCGAGTTCGAAGCCCAATTTCGCTGACATGTACCAATGTTTTTGTTTTTTGTTTTTTTTTCTGAAGAAGTTTGAAAAATTTAAATTTTAACGCATTATGGGTCCGTAACGTGACCCAGAATGATGGGGGGAAAATTCTTAATGCTAGATTTGTAATGTATGAGGCATAAGCTTTCAATAGACATATTATACCAAAAAATGAGAAATCCCACCTGCCCCCCCCCCCAAAAAAACGGTCCTATGGGGAAAACTATAAAACTGGAATAGCAAAAAGAACGGCGAAGAAAAGTTAGCTATAGTAGAATTTTTCTCCCCACTGTAGCTCCCATAGAAGCAAAGTTATAGCCTTTTAAAGGTTGAAATGAAGTGAAGAAATGAGCAAAGTTAGGTGAATAACTGATAGAGGGGGGGGGGGGTTCCACAGCCCCGGGGATGCCATGTAGTTTAAATTTTTAAGTTAAAAATGGTAGAAAATTAAATGAGCGAAATTTTAAGGTGTGTGTTGAGGAGGATGCAAATCCCCCGCCTCCCAATAACAATTTGTTGTTTCTTTTGAAGAAACAAACCATATGCTTCCCGGCACGGCGCATGTCAGCCTCAAATGGGCGAAAGGGCACCCCATATGTATCTTTTGTCAAAGATTCAAAATGTCTATCTATAATAAAATAGAACGAGAAATGGACATTTTAAAAACTTCATGCATATTTCGAACTGTCCTGTAAGTTAGGATTGACGCGAAAGGGGGGGATTAGAAGGGACGAGCGTGAAAAACAAAACACATTAAATTATTAATCCAAATTGCCAAATAACTGCGCTTCTAAACAAAAATATAACGATTGTATCTAGTGTCGAATTCATGGGGTGCCCCGCAGGGGACATCCCCCTTAGAAGTTTTGAGATTTTATGCTTTTTAAAGCACAAATTGCAATTTCCCCGCCTTTACAGAAGTGTATAACATTCATTCCTTCTGAGTCGCAAATAGCCTTCACGGTGAAAAATACCCGCATTCAACACTCATTTAGCCTAGAAAGAAAAATCGAAATCGAAATCTATAGTGAATCGATCTGTGCTGTGACGATCTTATATGGGCAGAATCGATTTTACGTTTTTACTTTCTTTTGTATCTTTACAAGAAGAAAGTATTACATTCGTGAAAAATTTCGACTTCCGGTTTTTGATGGATTTATATATTTTAGAGGATTTTTTAACACAATTTGATGGTTTTTAGAATATTTCTGTCTATCAGTCTGTCTGTCACTCTGAGTCTGTATGTGACAAAAGTTTCTGACAGCTCTATCTCAAGAACAAATGTACGGAATTTCACAAAACTTTAGATTTAGTTTGACCTTGATATAAACTGAATCTGATTAATTTTTAGTGTACATCGACTGACAGGTGGCTACATTTTTTGAGAGTTATGCAATATCTGAATAATTAATGCACGGATTTTCATCAAATTTCAGATTCAGTTAATTCTTCATATGAATTGATGTTGTGCGCATTTTGGTGCATATCATTTCTCAGATGGCGCTGCTATGTTGCATTTTTCACAATTTCCACTCAGCGCCATGCGAAAGGTGGGGGTGGAGTTGAAGGGGGCGATCGTCACGGGCGCGGAGATTTAGAGGGCGCGAAATGTTTACTACAAAGTCATTTTTGGCCTATCTCAAGAAAAAGTTAGTGTGTGTGTGTGTGTGGGGGGGGGGGCGCTAAACATTAACTCTAAACCAGGCGCAATTTTATGCCCCTGTTTGCACTTTAGCTCTATTCCAAGAACTAATGCACAGACTTTCATAAAAATTTAGATTCAATTAGTTTTTGATATGATTTGATGCTGATTACCGTTTGGTGAAAATCGCTCAAGAAGTGGCGCTGCTATACTGCATTATTCATGATTAACGCAATAGCGCTATATCAAGAACTAATTCACGAATTTTCATTAAAATTTAGATTTAATAAATCCCTAATATAAGATTAGTGTTGTTTAGTTTTTGGTGTAAATTGCCCTACAGGTGGCGCTGATATGCTGCATTTTTCATGATTTCGCAATATCTGTATAGACTATGAAAATATATAAAATGTTATTTCGCGAACTAATGCATGGATTTTCATCAAAATTCAGATTCAGCTGGCACCTGATAAAAATTGTTCCTGATCAATTTTTGGTGTACATTCCCCCCCCCCCCCTAAAAACCGCTTTTTTTTTTTTTGAGGTTTTTTTAATTGCTTTATCTTAGAAACTAATGCACTGATTTTCATCAAACAGTTAGATTCAGTTAGAAGTTAACATAAGTTTTGGTATAAATCACCTAACCAATGGCGCTACTATGCTGCATTTTTCATGTATTAACATAAGAGATAGAAGAATGTTTTAAGTGTATCCCATCTGACTAGCTTATTACTTTTTATTTTCTTTACAAAAAGAAAGTATTGGATTCATTAAAAATTTTCTTTTCCGGTTTTTGAAGGATGTATCGTTTTCGAAGTCTTCGAAGGTCTAGAATATGATTTGACTTTTTTTATAAATTGTCTGTCTGTCAGTCTGTTATTCTCTGATCAGTGCCTTTGTTTTTGTCTTCGACAAAAATTTTATGGGCGCTATTTTTCATTAACCCTTTCCGGCACGGACAAAATCTATACTAAAATAAGAAATTATCGACTGGCACCGGAATTCACAAACGAATTTTTTAAATATTTTGAATTCCTTAATTTAAGCTTTCATTGTAAAAGCAAAATTTCACTAAAATATCACTATTGCCGTTTGCAAGTTTGGAATTAAAATTAAGTATACCAGACCGGGCACAGTGTACCGGAAAGGGTTAACTAATGCTTGGAATCTGTTGAAACTTTAGATTCTGTTAGACTTTCGCATAAATTGGCGCGGAAATATTTTGCTGAAAATCGTTCAACAGGTGGAGCTGCTATGTTTCCTAATTACTGCAATATCCCTATCTTATGAATTAATGCAAGAATTTTCTTGAAACTTTATATTTAGTTAAACGTTGCCATAAGTTGTTGCTTAGGTTTCAGTGTAACTCACTCAAGAGGGGGCGTTGCTATGCTGCGTTTATCAGCATTGTTGAACCCAGACATTTTTCTCCGGGAGGGATTTCTGTGACTCCGTAGATTGACATTCTAGACTTCAGAGAACGCTAGAACGTTTTGTATATTAACATAAAATCTCAAATCTTTTGGAGGGATATTTCAGTTTTTTCGGATGAAGATGTCCTTCTTCGGGGTACCACAAAATTCAACCGTTTTACACGATACATATGATTTTAAGGATTATATCTCAAGAACAAATTAACGGAATTTCATCAAATTTAATTCTCTGTCGGACATTGCCATAAGTTGTTCTTGATTAGGCTATCGTGTAAAACATGACAGGTTATGCTGCTATGCTGCTTTTTTAAGAGGTGTTGAATTCAGACATTTTTCTTCGGGAGAGATTTTTGCGGTACTGGAGAGAGACATTCCAGATTGCTGTATATATGTGGGAGGGACAGGGGTTGGATTTTTCTCCATGAAGCATTTAAAAATCTGAAATCTTCCTGGCGTACCATTCAATGCTCCGGGATAGGGATGTCCTTCGGTACAACACCCTGAATTCAATACTTTTTTTCACGATGTTAGCGAGAATATTTCAAGAATTAATGAGCATAATTTTATCAAACTTAATATTCTGTTAGATGTTGACATAAGATGTTCCTGATTAGGTTTTCGTGTAAATTGTGTAATAGACTATGCTGTATTTTTTACGATATTTGTGATAGTTCTATTTCAAAACTTATGCATGGAATTTAATCAAACTTCATATTCTGTTGCACTATTACATAAATAGATCCTTAATAGGCTTTGTATACTGCCCAAAAGATGTCGCCTTTATGCTCTTTGAATTTCAAATTTTGATTGTAGACATCTAAAAGCGTATGACCCGAAATTCAACAATTTGTTTGGATAATGAAGTGCTAATATTTTGTTTTAAAATGCACATTTTACGTCAATGAGCTTAAGCTTATTGAATCCTCATGATGGACATAAGTTATCATTTAATTTTGACGCCGTGATAGTGAAGTTAGAAGTTTTAAAATGTATGAAATAGAAATTTTGGGATTAGCACATTCGAATATTTTATCTTCGACATTTGAAGGAAAATGAAAATGATATTTCCTTCAGAGGAATCGATTAAAAATTTTAAAGTATCGAATCAATCGAGTTGATCATAGTATCGATTAAATCGATTTAAAAAATCGAAATCGCCCATCACTATCAGAGATTAATCGGACCCTGATAATAAGATCACTCCTGTGTCTGTCTCTCAGTTTATCAAAGCCATTTTACTTATAAACTATGAAACACGTAAACTTCAAATTGGGGAAGGTAATAAATACTTTTGAACTACAAATTTTACAGATTATTGAAAATTCTCAAATAGATTTAGTAAAAAGTAGAAAAACTAATAAAATTACTTGGAAAAAAAAATAAGAAAAGATTTATTGATAAATATTGTGTGGGATATCGTGTGAGAGCTTTTGTAAGGCTAAACTCAAAAAAAAAAATATATATATTTTTTTTATTTTGGGTATTCTATTTCCAGAGATATAGTCGAAAATTTAATGCAAAAATATGCCCCTCCCCCAACTATTTCCGAATCTACTGAAAATAAAATTATGAGAAAAGTAGCTGTAGTAGATGTCAATTCAAAACACTGCAGGAGAACTGTGGCGATTATCTTAACCCCTTGGAATGAGCGACACGTATGCGTGCCGCAAAACGGGCTTAGGAATCCTAGTTTATTCTTACCAATAAAATTATACTGTAAAATTTGCCTTATTCAATCGGAGCATTTTCTCGATTAAATAAGGCACAAATTTCTGTTTTTAAAAACCGGTGACAAAATATTAAAAATTTCGTAAAAAGCTCCCGTTGCGAAGGGGTTAAATCACATAGTTTTTTGAGAAAAGCGCATTTTTCCGTTCCACATAAATTTCGATTTCTGGGTATTCAGCAAGCGTGTTGTGGATCACTGGAGATACCGACCGTAACAGAAGCATAAAAGATTGAAGTTAATGATTTTCGAAAAACATCGTCGGATATTAGCCGAGATATTCATCCTTAAAATTACAGATGGTTTGGATATATATCTAATAACATGGGCGGCGTATTTTAAATACCTTCAGCTTTTAAAGCCTATAGATAACAACTTTAAATGATATATTTGTGTGATGCAGTAGTTCCCAACCTATTAACCCTTTAACGTTCATTGGTTTCGCCACGAAACCACAAAATTTTAATTCCGATACGCAACACTGACACCGGTATTTTTATCTAAAAAAAATCTCTTTTATTTTGTATGTGAAAACTCACGTTTTGTTATTTAGAAATATATTTGTTCTTAATTACCGGTGTCATTCATTTATTTCAACATCTTAGCAATGAAAATGCTATGATCGTTAAAGGGTTAAAGGGCTACTTCATTCAAATGAAAAGACCCGTTCGCTAATTCTAATCCTATGGAAGAAATTTATACAGATATCTCGGTTGCACTTCAATATTTTTTAAATGATTTTTTCGCACTGGATAGCCGAGATGGATCTGAATGCAGGCCGTTTTTTACTTTTTCGATTTTGGTTCCAGATATTTTTTAGAAGAGTGCTTTCGCTTTGCAAACCGGTTCCGAAAATGGAAGCGTCCTCGTAAAAAATATCTGTAAACGAAATCAAAAAGTAAAGAACGGCCTACATACAGATCGATTTCAGCTATCCAGTGCAAAAAAAAAAAATCATTTAAAAATATTGAAATGCAACCGAGATATATTTATAAATTTCTTCCATAGGATTAGCATTAGCGAACGGGTCTTTTCATTTGAGTCTGTAAAATCAAGATCCCCCGCCCTATCTTACACTACACACATTTCGAAACATGCATATCTTATTGGTTAAAAAGTGAGCTATATTTTCCTTAAAGAAACCTGGCGGAGCTTTAATAATAGCTATTTATTTTACATTTTTTTTTAACTTATCAAAGATATTAATTTCCTGTCACATGCGTGATTATAGCATAACTCTATAAATAAAGCGACACATCTTCACTTTTTTACCAAAAGAGTTCTGTTGTATCTTTTTTCCACTTTCCTATTATTTAACAATGTGCATTTTTATTTTCGCAAAATACTTGAAGAGATTCTTATATTTAGCATAAAAACTGATAACATTGACACATTTTATAATTCTTAAAAGTTGGGGAGATTTTTTCTTTATATTAAGGGATGATAATTTTCCGCGTTTTTCCCACCAGTGTAATTTTAGAGAAAATGTTATTTTACTCAATCGAAAAATGCTCCGATTTAAGAGAACAATATTCTCTTTAATATTATACTAGTACACCGAACCCGGGGTTCCCGGGTCACAAAGTAAAGGAGAAAAACTTTTTTAAAATTTAAAATTGGAAAGTCTAATAAATTTTTTCTGCTTAATAGGCTTTTTAAACTGCCAACTAATTCCAAATATCAATTTTATATGAAACCTATTATTTATGTAATCATATACAGCTTTAAAAATTATCGGTACTTCCGTATTAGCAGGGCCGTAGCTAAAAGGGCGCTATGGGCGGCTCAGCCCCCCTAAAATATTTTGAGCCCCCCCCCCCCCCCCCCCCCCTGGAAAATATTCCAAGGTCACTCAATGAATTTCTGTTCCGAAAATTCAAATGAAATATTGCTTAAAAATCTAATTTAGTTTTGAAACCTTTTCACAGTTTTGCAGAGTTACTAAATTGTATCTAAAATAAGTGTTTCAACACTCCCTCATCCTATTTGTACATATGAAGCTAACATGATGGGCTATTTTGCACCAGTTATACACTCAAAATTCCATCATCATATACTTTTCTAAGCATAAAATGAAGTTATTTTAACAGTTTAATAAGAAACAGAGAACCTACAATATGAATATGCACTAATTTATCTTTCTGCGTCAGAGAGAGAGAGAAAAAAACCTATGACCCCCCCTACATTCTCTTGGGCCCTCCCTATTGTTTACTACGGCCTTGCGTATTAGACGCAAGATAGCAGTTATTAGCCAAAGATTTCGCCAAAGAATAAAATTGCATTCTCAGTTTTTAAAAACAACTAAGAAAATGTGACACCCAGATATTCTTTAAAATACATTTTTGTAAAGGTTAATTGATGTATCTTTTGTAAAGTAAGTTTACTAACGAACTAAAAGTCACTAAATTCATAGATAAAAACGAAATAAAACCAACAACATTCACCGGGTTTTATAGCCGACGATATATTGACATAACAGGTTTTTAATTACTATTTTTTTCAGTTGCTATGAAAAAATGACAACTAAAATATACAGTGATCTGTTATTTTCCATGGAGAAAAGAGATAGATGGAGGTGCAATAGGCGATTAAAACGGTTTGATGGGCGTTATTCTTCCAATATAAGTCTCTCATTCGATCCAAACAAAACAATCACATGGAACAGAGACCAAATTTTTTAACATCTTTTTTTCTCTAAATGAAAAAGAACTTAATATATTTTAGCATTATAAAATAGCATTTCATTGCATTATGAATTAAAATTGCATCGCTAAAAGTTTTTCTTTTTTTGTGAAAGCACGCCGTTGTGTTTGATGCAATGCAGCGAATTTTAGAGTTACATTTTTGGCGTCAACTCCAGCCACTAAACTGCATCTCTATTTTTTTTTCTTTTTTACTCTATGGCTATTTTTACTCTTTTTCCCGCAAAATTCGATACTCAAGTTGCCACCATTAGAAAAATTGAACCAAAAACTACAAAAAAATTAATATCTCAAAAACAAACTGAGAGACAGTTTTCTAACAAACGGCATTTAAAAGTGCATTTTTTTCTCTAAACGATGGTATAAAGATTGAAAACGTGCAATGTCTAGAAGTTTAAAAATTTACAATAGCGAAAATTGCAAAACCGAAATTTCATCTGAAAGTGTTGCCATTCAAAACATGACGTATGCGTTACGCACAGATACGTTTGGCCTTTATTATATAGATTGGTATGGAAAAAAGCGGAAAAATCTCATTCCTATTTATATGAAAAACAAAACACACAAGAAAAACATTTCAAGATTTTTCTTCAAGGCTTTTATCAAATTTATGTTGCCATTATTCTACATGAAACATATTTAATATTCGATTATCATTAATTATCTGCCATATATTATCTAATTTTACAATTTTATTTTTATTTGTTTTTTGTTTAATTACTGTCTAGGAGGGGCTGCACTACAGCCATCAATCGTCATAGATTTTACAATGTTTTTTAAGATTTATAATTTTTTTAAAATTGTTATTAGCAGATTTAGATATTCTCAATATCTTTTAGGCTAAACATGTTCAAGATAGTAAAATTTAGATAGGCCCGTAAGTATAGTTTCACGTACGTAAGTTTCTTTATGTTACATTACAAAAGCGCTAAAAGAAATTCCAAAGTCATTTAACTCCATAACTCCTTCGCGACGCGACGCGACGGGAGCATTTTACGAAATTTTTAATGTTTCGTCACCGTTTTTTAAAAACAGTAATTTGTGTCTTATTAAATCGAGAAAATGCTTCGGTGAAATAAGGCAAATTTTACAGTATAATTTTACTGGTGAAGATTAGAGATGGGCAACATCGTTCCTTTTAAGGAACCGTTCCAGCCGGATTCGTTCACCAAAATGAACGAGTTCTTTGGACTCGTTCCTATTGGAATCGTTCCGAAAAAATGGAAGGATTTTGAGAAAAAGGAACGAATTCGAGAAAAAAGGACGATTTCAAGAATAAAAGGAACGAATCCGTAATAAAAGGAACGAATCCGATAAAAATGGTACGAATCCGAGAAAAAAAGGAACGACTTCGAGATAAAAAGGAATGAATCCGATAAAATAGGATGGATTTTTTTAAAAAAGGTTCCAAGGGAAAAAAAACGCGTCCGAAAATATTTTACGAAAAAGGGAACGAATCCGGAAACAAGGATAACAGATCTCCGAGAGACATGCAATCCCTAATATTTATTATTTATTACTAATTTATTTTCTTATGTATTCATTTTTTTTCATATCATTTCTTATCGTTTGCTTTAATTTTTAAACATTTTGGACAGATCATTTTGTCTTTAAGCGTTCATTTTATTCATCTGTGTGCGCTATTAATTAGCATAGTTATTTCTAATCCCCATAATATGAGTATTCCCTGACTTTATGATTTGTTGTATTAAGCATAATTCCTCTTGAAAATTTGCATTTGGTTGACCTTTCATTTATCGCTATAGTTAATCCATGAAATTTTACTGTAGCTTTGGTTTTGGTCATTAGGCTATTGCGGCGGTCTATTAGATTTTCAATGTAATCATTGCTTTCCCCTCCAAAATCTGTCGTCAATTGACCTTCTATTTATTTTATTATTTTTGCGTAGGAAATTTCTTTATTGATCTTATATTTGACATCGGGGTCTATGATTTGTTTCCTCTTCAAAATTCACCCTAACGTAATCTTTAACTTGTATATCGGTCCTCATAACCGGCCGTTTTCCAAGTTGGTCCATTTCAGTACGATTCATCAGGAATCGGGAATTTCGGAGTCTGCCTATTTCGAGAAAATTCCTTGAAGTCCACCTATTTAGGAATTAAGGATGTATTCGAAAAAAAAAATATTTTTCCACCTTCAACAGCTCGAAAATTTCCGATACAATTTCAGACACATTTTTAAAAGTAGCTACGTGAAACTTGCTGAGGTGATTTTTAAAGAGATGTATAAGAGGCCGCTTGATTTCTTTTTTTCGCTCAATTCGTTAGAATTTGATTTATAAACAATTACTTTCTCAGTATGACCATTTTTTTCATTCGCAGATCTCCCTCTTCAGGAAATTCAGTTCAAAACGCCAAC
The DNA here is from genome assembly GCA_964019185.1 of Maratus speculifer. Taxonomy (NCBI): domain Eukaryota; kingdom Metazoa; phylum Arthropoda; class Arachnida; order Araneae; family Salticidae; genus Maratus; species Maratus speculifer. The sequence continues at coordinate 176,062,028 of OZ025300.1, read as the reverse complement.
TTTGACAACAGTTTTTTGCAATATTTTTTTGTAATTGAAAAAAATAAAATAAAATAAAATAAATAAATAAAAAAAAAAAATAAAAAAAAATCGACAAGCACGGCGCATTGTGTACTTTCTAAGAAAGAGAATTGCCAGTTTGAAATGTTTGAGAGCAAAAATGAATTTAAGAATAAATCAGACAATAAGCAGATTGGATTGGAATACACCCTTAACCCCTTCGTGACGGGAGTATTTTACGAAATTTTTAATGTATTGTCATCTGTTTTTAAAAACAGAAATTTGTGCCTTATGAAATCGAGAAAATGCTCCGATTAAATAAAGCTACTTTTACAGTAAAATTTTACTGGTGGGGATAAACAAGGATTCTTAGGCTTTTTTGCGGCACGTATACGTGTCGCTCGTCCTCAAGGGGTTAAGGTTAAATATGAATAGAATCTTTTATATAATCAAATTCAATATTTATCGATTTGGAGAGACATAACTGGTTAAATGGAGTGCATATAACAGTCTTAGTATGTATATAACAATGTGCTTCCTAACTGAATCATCAATGCGGAGCCGAAACCGAAATGCCTACACCTAAAATTATAAAATTTTAGCTGTTACTACCTACTATAATATAAAAATCCATTAAAGAAATATTTTCTGAAATTCAACGCTTAGTGAGCTGAAAATGGGATTGTACGTTTCTGAAAAAGGATACAAATGAAAATCCAGGATATTTAAATTTAGAAATTGCACATAATTAAAACTGTGGTTTTATGTGGTAAGAAAGGAAATCATAACTATTTAGTTCAATAACGTAGCTAATTTTCTTCAATTATATATTTTAATACAAATAAGTTTTGAAATACATAAAATAAGTAAAAAAATAAAAAATACAAAATACAATGTTGTTCAAAAGGATTTTATTTCAAAAATAGGAGCACACAAAATTTGCTGATTTAGTGAAATCATAAAATGATACGTCGCAATAAGAGCAGGGCTAAAATGGTAGTACAACAAACAATTCAACATTATTTTTTTTATAGTAAAGAAATTTAACATAAATAATATAAAGCTGTCAGGAATAGTAAATTATTTCTAAAATGTTCATTTATTAGCGGTAATCAAAATATTTTAAAAACAACCAAATTTCTTTAATAATTTTTGTTTATTAAGTTAGGTTACATAAGCTAAAACCTTTAACAACGTTTAAACACGTAAATATGTACAATATCATGACATGAAGAAAAAAAAAAATCCCACAATGGCCGTTTCGAGGATTGTGTGGATCCCCTTCCTCAGTGCGTAAAAAATAAGATAAAATAAAAGATCAAAATGGATACAAAGAGCACCTCGGTTATAGCCCCGAGTAAAACTCTGAAAACCCTTGGTATAATCCCGAAAAACTCGGGACTATAACAGATGTTAGGGGGCTACTTCAGTCAAATGGGTTCACTCAAAGGAAGGCCAAATGGACCCGTTTGTTAATGCTAATCCTGTGAAAGAAATTTATAAAAATATCTCAGCTGTATTTTAACATTTTTTTTTTCATTGGATAGCTGAGATCGATCTGTATTCAAGCCGTTGTTTGCTTTTTCGATTATATTTACAGATATTTTTTATGCGGAGACTTTCATTTTCAGAACCCGTTTGGAAATGGAAAGCACCCTCATAAAAAATATCTGCAATCAAAATCGAAAAAATAAAAAACGGCGTGCATTTTGATCAATCTCAGCTATCAAATGAAAAAAAAAATCATTTAAAAATATTGAAATGCAACCGAGCTATCTTTATAAATTTTTTCCATAGGATTAGCATTAGTAAACGGGTCTTTTCATTTGACAGAAGTAGCCCCTTAACGGGGCTAAAAAATATCGTTCTCTTTTAATCCTTTAATTTTTTTCCATACTAAAAATGGAGTTCCATGAATCCTCGAAATTGACGTATTTGATTTTTGTATCATGGTTTTTAATCATCTTGTTCAGGAGAGAAAAACAAGACGCCAAACTATAAAGTGATACATGAGCACTATTAGCTGGTCTTATTAGGTGCGTTCGTAATTATATAATACGTAGCACCTATAGTGGTCGTTCAGTCCGTCCGTCTGTCCGTCCGTCTGTCCGTCCGCATATAACAACGCAAAAACTACCCAACCGAATCGTTTGAAATTTAAAATACATAATTATTACATAATTTTGTCGAGTCATTTCAAATTTTATGAAAATCGGATGGATAGATCAATTACAGGGACAATCAAAAGTATTCCATTACATTACGGTCAATGGGGAAAAAAGTTTCAAATGCATTTTAATCGTTTGAAATTTAAAATACGCAATTATTACATAATTCTGTCGAGTTATTTAAAATTTTTTGATAATCGTGTGCATAGATCAATTACAGGGGCAATCAAAAGTATTCAATTACATTATGGTCAATGGGGAAAAAGTTTCAAGTGTATTCTATACGTTTGAAATTTAAAATACATAATTATTACATAATTTTTTCGAGTTATTTCAAATTTTATGAAAATCGGATGCATAGATCAATTACAGGGGCAATCAAAAGTATTCCATTACATTACGGTCAATGGGGAAAAAAGTTTCAAATGCATTTTAATCGGTTGAAATTTAAAATACGCAATTATTACATAATTCTGTCGAGTTATTTCAAATTTTTTTATAATCGTGTCATAGATCAATTACAGGGGCAATCAAAAGTATTCAATTACATTATGGTCAATGGGGAAAAAGTTTCAAGTGTATTCTATACGTTTGAAATTTAAAATACATAATTATTACATAATTTTTTCGAGTTATTTCAAATTTTATGAAAATCGGAAGCATAGATCAATTACAGGGACAATCAAAAGTATTCCATTACATTACGGTCAATGGGAAAAAATGTTTCAAATGCATTTTAATCGTGTTACACTCATGCGAACTTAATAAAATTTATATGCAACTATAAAGTACATATTATAATATACATACATTATATACTTACATAATTTGTGGCGCAAAGAACATTTGTTATTGATTTACAAGGCCACACAAAAGTATTCCATTACATAATGGTATAGGGAGAACATTGTTTGATGAGCGTTTTAATTGTAATTCACTATTTACAATGTTAAGAGATTGATATATGAAAGTAATATTTTTAAAACTTCGTCATCGTTCGAACGCACCTAATTTGCTACGCTTCACGTGCAATTTCCAACTTGTTTTTCTTTTGACAAAGAAGATTCTCAAATTCAAATTATACTTGAGGAAAAATAGCATGAAACCAGGGTTCGATTTAAGCGGTATCGCATCGCAATTTGCGATTCAAATTTAACTAAAATGCGATCCAAGAAATGCATTAAATCGCAATCATTGCGATGCATATTTCCCACACCCTTTGTTATGTTATGTGTACACTTAAAGTTAAAATTTAAAGATGTTTTACATGACAGACGTGTTTTCACTCTCCCCAAGTGTTTATTTACAATGGAAGTACAGCGAGACGCCAATGCTGGGTGCAGTTTTCCCAGTAAACACATGAGTTGTTCCCCCCTGACGCTGTGATTGATTACTGAATAACTGTTACTAGCTAATCACGGCGTTTCCTCATAGAAGTTTGACGTGCATGTTGTAGTGGTTCTAAAATGAACATTCACTGTTACGATCCTTTTACTTTATTTATGCATCGAAATAGACAGCGCAGATTCTGTTGTTTTATATCGTTTTGGTTTTGTACGTTACAGTAATTTGTTAATTGTTTTGCGAATTGTTAATTATTTAATAATATGACTACAGTTAAACTGGAAAGATTTATGCTTTAGGTTAAATATTGCTTAAAAAAAATTTTTTTTGTAAAGTTTCGATTTAAAAGTTACGTTAGCTATTTTTTACTTGCTATACAAAAGTGTCTAACTGCTATTCAAAACTGACTTTGTATAGCAATTACTGCTATGCAACTTTCTTTTTCTAAATCGACCCCTGCATGAAACTGAAATATGCATAAAAATGCGTAACTATTAAAATAATCGAAAAACAGTTATTATCCCATTAAAGTGCAATTTTTATGACATGATGATGTATTTCTTATATTATTCAAAACCGTTTCAAATCAGTTTTTTTTAAAAATCTTGTATTTCTTGAAAATTCATTAAAATATATATATATATATATATATAATATATATATCATTTCGTATGATATATTTACCAATTAGAAAAAGTATTAGTGCATGTATCTAAGTCTATATGGTGTTCCATTACCTTCGGATCTTGGTACTCAATCGATAAAGCACGTCAAGGTTCTCTATTCGAATCCTAGCTGGGGCATATTTTTCACTCAGATAGAAAAAATCAACTTCGTAAATTATTTCTTTTAGATCAATTTTACATGAAAACGTCAAATAGTATTGTAATTAAGTCACAGATGACAGTAAATAATTTGTAACAGACGATATCTTAAATGAAGTAAAATAATATACTTCTATTCTTCTAAACATTAAATTTAAGAGGATATAATGCGCAGTTGTAGTTTATTAAACGTTCATCCCCTCCAACAACTTTAATTTCTTTTCTCTTTCTTTCGTTTTTCTTCGTCTCCCCTCGCCCCCCCCCCCCGCTTTTTTTCATACACATTTGAAGGATATTTGGGCAATACACATTGCTTTAATAAATCAAAATATATCTTATTTTAAAATAAAATAGCGTATTTTAATTTATTAAAACTGGCCAATCTACAAGAACAAGAACCGATTTTTTCGGAATCGATCCATCTCGAACCCAATCCAAGAAATCGGTCTTTTCGGACCGAATCTGATGAATCGGTCCTTTTCGCAGTCGGTGCATATCGGAACGAGTCCGAAGAATCGGTCCTTTTCGGAGTCGTTTCATTTCGGAACGAGTCTGAGGATTCGGTCCTTTTTGGAGTCGTTTCATTTCGGAACGAGTCCGAGGATTCATTCCATTTCGGAGTCGTTTCATTTCCGAACGAGTCTGAGGATTCGGTCCTTTTTGGAGTCGTTTCATTTCGGAACGAGTCCGAGGATTCATTCCATTTCGGAGTCGTTTCATTTCCGAACGAGTCTGAGGATTCGGTCCTTTTCGGAGTCATTTCATTTCAGAAGGAGTCCGAGGATTAGGTCCTTTTCGGAGTCGTTTCATTTCGGAACGAGTGAGAGGAATCGGTCATTTTCGGAGTCGTTTCATTTCGGAACGAGTCCAAGGATTCGGTCCTTATCGGAGTCGTTTCATTTCGGAACGAGTGCGAGGAATCGGTCCTTTTCGGAGTCGTTTCATTTCGGAACGAGTCCGAGGATTCGGTTCTTTTCGGAGTCGTTTCATTTCGGAACGAGTCCGAGGATTTGGTCCTTTTCGGAGTCGTTTCATTTCGGAACGAGTCCAAGGATTCATTCCATTTCGGAGTCGTTTCATTTCCGAACGAGTCTGAGGATTCGGTCATTTTCGGAGTCGTTTCATTTCAGAAGGAGTCCGAGGATTCGGTCCTTTTCGGAGTCGTTTCATTTCGGAACGAGTGCGAGGAATCGGTCCTTTTCGGAGTCGTTTCATTTCGGAACGAGTCCGAAGATTCGGTCCTTTTCGGAGTCGTTTCATTTCGGAACGAGTCCGAGGATTTGGTCCTTTTCGGAGTCGTTTCATTTCGGAACGAGTCCGAGGATTCATTCCATTTCGGAGTCGTTTCATTTCCGAACGAGTCTGAGGATTCGGTCATTTTCGGAGTCGTTTCATTTCAGAAGGAGTCCGAGGATTCGGTCCTTTTCGGAGTCGTTTCATTTCGGAACCAGTGCGAGGAATCGGTCCTTTTCGGAGTCGTTTCATTTCGGAACGAGTCCGAAGATTCGGTCCTTTTCGGAGTCGTTTCATTTCGGAACGAATCCGAGGATTCGGTCCTTTTCGGAGTCGTTTCATTTCGGAACGAGTCTGAGGATTCGGTCCTTTTCGGAGTCGTTTCATTTCGGAACGAGTGCGAGGAATCGGTCCTTTTCGGAGTCGTTTCCTTTCGGAACGAGTCCGAGGAATCGGTCCTTTTCGGAGTCGTTTCATTTCGGAACGAGTCCGAGGAATCGGTCCTTTTCGGAGTCGTTCATTTCGGAACGAGTCCGAGGATTCGGTCCTTTTCGGAGTCGTTTCATTTAGGAACGAGTACGAGGAATCGGTCCTTTTCGGAGTCGTTTCATTTCGGAATGAGTCCGAGGAATCGGTCCTTTTCGGAGTCGTTTCATTTCGGAACGAGTCCGAGGATTCGGTCCTTTTCGGTGTCGTTTCATTTCGGAACTAGTCCGAGGAATCGTTCCTTTTCGGAACTAGTCCGAGGAATTGTTCCTTTCCGGAACGAGTCCGGGGAATCGTTCCATTTCGGAATGGTTCCGAAAAGTAACGAATCCTTTTTACAGAAAGGAATCGTTCGTTCAGTTCCACCGCCGGAATCGTTCTTCAGCAAATGACACATCTCTAGTGAGGATAAACAAGGATTCGTAAGCCTTTATTTTGTGGCACGTATAAGTGTCGCTCGTCCCTAAGGGGTTGATTCTAGCACCTGTGAATTTCACGTCTGATTTGGCTGTTTGATCTTTTATTTTAATTAAAAAATTTACAACTTACACCAGAAATTCTGAAAGAAGAATGTTTAATTCGGGCAATCTTCAAAATGTCTATCCTTAAACAAAGAAAACAGTCATTCTGTATGGGTACGTAATTTCATAGTTAAAAAAAAAGCCAAACTGGCAACCTTTTTTTACGGGCAATGTAGATTGCATTTTTTTAAATTGAGATTGTTTATCTCCACCATATTTTTTTTTTTTTTTTTTTTTTTTTTTTTTTTTTTTTTTTTTTTATAATACTGTGATTGACTTTAATCCCGCATCGTTTTATCTGCCATTAAATAAGATGAATATTTTTCCTACTTCAAAAAAGTAGTAACAATCAAAATCATTTTTATTCTTTTTTTAAAAGTAATCTACGCTCATTGGGAGAAACGCTTAACTCTTTAACGTTCATTGGTTTCTCAATGAAACCACAAAATTTTAATTCCGATATGCAACAACGACACTGGAATTTTAATTTTAAAAAATCCATGTCATTATTTATGTGAAAAAAAATCACTTTTTCTTTTTCTTATTTACAAATACATTTGTTCGCAATTACCGGTGTCATTCATTTTTTTAAACATCTTAGCAATGAAAATGCTTTGACCGTTAAAGGATTAACCACTTAATCGTCGTGCCCGAGACATTCACGGGCTGCAAGCTTCACGGATTTTATTCAGAATTGTTTGATTCCCACCAGTTTTATAAAATAGTGTAATTGGTTTTGATCTCGTGTCATTTTACTTGCCATTAAATAAGATGAATATTTTTTTTTCAAAAAAGGGGTGGCAATAATGGATTTGAATTTTTAAACCGTAATTTAATGAGACCAATAAGTGGTTAAGAAGTTAGTAAATAATCGAAAAGGTTGAGAAAAATTATAAAATAGAAAAGTTACCAGAAAAATTAAAAATATTTTTATATATAAAAGCGGGATGCTAAAGTAACTAGCCCTTCAATGACAAACTCCCTCTCTATGAGGAAGGATCATTCCATTTTTTAGCAGGTGGGAAAATGTAGGAGGGAGTGATCGGTACAGAAAGGTAGAGCAGTTAATTGAAATAGTGGCTTCATCTATCAACTTGAAATTAAAATACATTAGCGGAACACTGAAGATGTCATTTTTGTTTTATGTTTAATTAATTATTTGGTTATTAAAATAAAATAAATTTTTTTAATTGAAATCGGATTTTTAAAATTGAAATCTCACTAATTTTATCTAGTTTAAGTGCAGTGCTCCTTCTTATTAAAATTAAAAAAATAAAATTAAAGCAAAATTGCTTTTTTTTTTTTTCCGCGAAAAATAAAAATAACGTATCGTAAAAGTAACGTAACACAGATTATTAAAATTTTTTTCTTATTCGGTTTCACAATTCTTTAACTTTAAACAATCTTAAAATTGGCGAAAAATAAAAGTAAGTAACATATCTAAAGCCATATTATTGAAAATTTTTTGTATTAGATGTCATAATTCTTTATATCTTAAAATTGTGTCATTTGTGCCTCCCCCCCCCTCTCAAAAAAAGTAGATAAATTAATAATCGTCCAACTTTATTTACAAGCTTTCGAATTGTTTTGATTTTTTTTTTTTTTTTTTTTTTTTTTGTAAGCAGATACATCTTAAGTAATAATCATGAAATACTAATTTATGGAAAAATTCAAAAGAAAAAAAAGAAAGATTAAACCAAAGGTGACGAGTCCTGGTCAATATTATCCACCGGCGTCAATACATTATCCGTATTCATGCAATCTTTAGCCAAAGTCCGTTCCAAATCGTCAACATCTTTTTCTGAGGTCAATATTTTGTTCCTATAATCGTTAGCCAAATTCTGTTCCGAGTCGTCATCAAAATTAGTCGAAGTTGGCCTTCAAAAAGGCCATTTGTTTGTAAGTAAAATCATTAGACATAGCGCAGGCTTAACAAATTATCAAATGGAGCCAAATCAAAACAAATCGTACTACATTCATTCTCTTCGTACCGCGTGCAGCGGCCGCTATCACTCCTTCCTACCTTTCCCCACCTGCTAAAAAATGGAATGATCCTTCGTCATAGAGAGGGAGTTTGTCATTGAAGGGCTAGTGCTAAAGTATCTATGAATGTAGCTCCTGTCATTCGTCGCCTGAGAATAACTAGGTTCTATATGTGTTTTTGAAAAAAATTGACTTGTCGATATCATAGCTGCCAACTTTTACGCATTTCTCCTGACACAAAAATTTTATAGTAAATACGGTCTTATTTAATCGTCGAAATATTATGATTAAACAAATGGAAAATCTCTGTACAATTTTAGTGGTAGCAAAAATGCGTAAAAGTTGGCAGCTATGCGATATGCAAATATTATATTTGTGTCTATGAAGGCATTATTTCTGGGTTAAAATAATGTCATAATATAATTGTAATGCTATATAATTATACGTAACATCATTTTGATGCAAAATTGCCTTCATAGATAACAAATAGAACCTTTCTATATCTATAAGTCATTTTTTTTTCAAAAACACAGATAGAACCTTATTATTCTCAGGTGACGATATGTACTTTAGTGTTGGACTTACTTTCAGCATTTAATGAAGATTTTTTAAAATTCAACAACAACATAAAAATTAATACTATTTTTTTATTTTGCAAGTATTCTTTTATTTTTAGTCTAAAAAAACATTTTTTCAAAAAACCTGTTCCAACCCCCCCATGTTTTCATATCTTTAAGTGCAGGAAAACACAATAGTAAACCTACGAGTCAAACACCAAAATCGGGTTTTCAGTTGTTTTCCACCAAGATATGACTTAGCAAATTTATTGCGTTTTGATATGCGAATCGAGCTTTAATCCCTTAATGGTCGCATTGAATTACGGTTTAAAAAATCAAACTCATTATTTCCACCACTATTTTGAATATATATATATATATATATATATATGCATCTTATTTAATAACAAGTAAAACGATGTCAGAATAAAACCAATGACACTATTTTATAAAACTGGTGGGAATCAAACACATCTGAATAAAAGCCGTGAAGCTTGCTGCCCGCGAATGTCTGGGGCGCGACGATTAAGTGGTTAACTATTTCTGAAATTTCATCCATGAACTCGATGAGGTGGTTGCCGATGCTGCCACCTCCCAGTCTAGTTATAGGAAGAATAAATTTTCAAAAGCACAATGGAAAATACGACAGCATAAGGACTGTTTTAATGTTTTATATTTGATAAAGAAAATGAGAATATTTTTTAACTCTTCGGACTCCGGTGCCTCTTACACAAATTTTATTCGATTAGTACCACTTTTTTAAAAGAAATTTCCTTGAAGTAAGCAATTTAAAAAATTCTCTGATTAAATAAGGAAAATTTTATTTTCCTTTATTACTGGTGCCAAAAACAAATTTTGGAAGGAAAGATTATGTCTCCGCAGCCGAGACAACGGAGTGCCAAGAGTTAAAAATCCCAAAAGAATGTAGTGCTTAGTTAGGTTTTATTCATACCTTCTGTTTATCGAAAATAAATTCTTTTCTTTTTTAAGAAAATGGCATGATGTGTATGTGTGTGTGTGTAGAGTGAGAGGGAGGGAAGAAAAGAAAGAAAAGAAAATGCATCGAAGTGCAAGTCAAAACGAGTTGTTTTATAATCGTGACAATACTGAAAAGTTCAAATGCCTATTTTGGCTCAGTTTCCTGCTTTTGAAACGTGACGAATTAGTCAAAATGATTATTTTCTTCTGACTTCTGAAAAATTACCTCAGAGTATATAGCAGAGCCAACAGCTAAAAAAATGAAAGTTTTAAAATAAAGGAAACGCCATTTTTTTTTTTTTTTTTTTTTTTTTTTTATTCCATGCTTTTTACTGTTAAAAATGTCTGTATCTCAAAATTCATCATTCATTTAAAATAAAAAAGAGTTTTGGATGTTTTTTAATATATGGCTTTAGGCTGTAAAATTATCTCGGATTATAGAAGTTCGTCATTCATTTAAAATAAGAAAGATCTTTATGTGATTTATATGTATACAGTCTCAGCAAAAAAACCTTGACACTTTCGATTTTAGACGTTTTGTTAAATATCTAGAAATATACATAAGGAATTATTCCAAAACTCCAGTTGTATAAACAAAATAGTACACCTCATATATTTTTGCGAAGAGTTTCCCCCAAAATCCAACAGGGGACTGTCAACAAATTAAAAAAGAACGAAGATATTTTGGATAACCCTCTCAAAACTAATGAAGCAAAAGAGTTCAAACTGCAGATTATGATTTCGTATAGCTTATTGTATAATAAACCGTGTTCATTTTTATGAATATAGCATGTATACTCGTAGAAAAATTAAGGTTTTTATAAAAACGGTCCCTAATTTTTCCAAGTTTTTTGCTTATATTTTGCGGAGTTCTTCATAAAATACAATGTTCTTTTCAGAAAATATGACAATCAACATTGTACATAACACCCTATAATCAGAATTTAAAAATTATAAAAATTGATTGACAAATGAGCAGGGTTACTAAATATTTTTTACCGCGCATACGTCGAAGCTATTAAAATTTCATTTGCATATTATGTTAGTTGAATGTATAGAACAACTTTTGTGAAAGTCTCAAAAACATAGCTTGAAAATTCTCAAAATTTTCGTCGACAGAATAAAATATAAATCCGTTATTCACAAAATAAAGCAAAAAAGATAAGGAGCGGTATCCAAATACAGTAGTACGTGCAATATTGTGTGGGCACTAATCAATTGAATATGGATACAGCCCCTCATCTTTTTGCTTCTTTTTGGGAATAACGGATTTTGATTTTATTCTATCGACGATAATTTGCAGAATTTTCAAGATATGTTTTTGAGACTTTCACAAAAGTTGCTCTATACATTTATCTAACATAATATTGAAATAAAACTGTTGGAAACAATGATCATATTAAGAAGTGTTTTTGTAGATCATACTAGAGAAGTTTCATCCAAAGCTATTACAAAATGTGTTGGAAAAGCTTGTTTTATCTCAAGGTACATTAACACAGTTGAGAAATCACTGAATTATCGAATATTTTGTTACTAAAAATCACCTTTTAGCCCAAAATTTTAAGACTCTTATCGAAGTTATATTCTGCTTTTGTACATTATTAATAGCAATTAATGATAAAATTGGAAGTTGATAAATATTCATTTGAATATCTATATATAATATAATAAAGATGATAATTAGGTACCAAAGGAAAAAAATAAGCGGTAAAAAAAATGTTTTGGGTGTTGTTTGCTGATTTTTACAGTTTTTTACTGGTTTACAGTTTACTGATAATATGAAATATTGATAATGTGAACAATTTTATTTTTCCTCGAGAAGTTCATTTTAACGCCTGTATACGGATTTAGGCCGTAAATCTGTCTATGTGGATTCCATAGATTGGAACTTATATCGTTTTCTCATCAACACTCTAAAAAAAAATGTGTAAATTTACACACAAAAATGTGTAAATCGATGATACAAAAACGACATGTCTATATGTGTAAACTTGTGTGTAAATTGCGCCAAATGTGTAAATTTCAGAATACACATTTTAATGTGTAATTTGATGATAAGTCCAAATGTGTAAAAGTTATCTGATAACTCTTGAAATACACACTTTAATGTGTGAATTGCACTGAAATACACATATTTCTGAGCACTATTTTTACACATACATATGTGTAATACTCTTTTTTTACATATATTTTTGTGCAATAGGAAAATACCTACAATGTTGTGTAATATGCAAAATACACATGTTTTTGTGTTATGTACAGAATGCACAGAATTTTGTGTAATATTCTGTTTTTACACATATGTCTACGTAACATGGAAAACACATTTTTGTGTAATATTTAAAATACACAGGTTTTTGCGTACAAAGATTTACCTTATTCTTTGATGTGTAAACTGCGAAAAAGTTTTTAAAATAGCAAAACAAAAATACATGAAGAACAAATTCGTATATGCTTGACTTGTTTCTAAGTATGCGATCGTAATTATGTAAATACGTAATAACTATAGTTGTCATTCAATCCGTCCGTCTGTCTATCTGTCCGTTTGCATACAACAACGCAAAAACTACTTATCCGAATTGTTTGAAATTTAAAATACATAACTCTTTCATAATTTTATCAAGTCATTTCAATTTTTATGAAAATGAAATGCATAATTCAATTACAGAGACAGTCAAAAGCGTTCCCTTGCATAACGGCCAATGTATAAAAATAGTTTCAAGTGCCTTTTAATAATGTTACACGTTTTCGAACATAATAAAATTGACATGCATCTATGAAGTATATACTACAATATAAATTCTGTATAATCTGCAGTGCAGAGAATAGTTTTTATTAATTTACAGGGCCATACTGAAATATTCCATTACATTATGGTAAAGAAGGAAACATTGTTTGGGACGCGTTTTAATTTTATTAAAATATTTCACATTTTATTAAATTGATGTTTATGTTGCTGAGATTTGCTAAAGATTACTTATTTTATAATGGAAAGCAGATATATAGTGTTTACAAAGAAGACAAAGTACAGATTTCGGTTACTTAAACAGTATCCGAAGTACTGTGTACTATTACACCAAAATCTGAATATTTCTTTTTAACTTCGTTATAGTACGAAACGCATCTCATTTGCTTTTTTAACGCGCAATTTCCAACTTGTTTCTTTGTAACAGATTTGTAATCTTAAAGCAAGACCACGAATCCTTTACGCTTAATCAAGGAACAGGGTCGTCTCAAAGTAATCTATCATATTTCTGTTATTATAATCTATTTTCTTGAATTATTTTCCTTCATCTATTTTCTTTCTGAAACTATAATCTATTTTCTCCTTGTGTTTGCAGATATACAACGTGATGACACAAAGGTTTAATTCATTTTACATAAGGATTTGCAAGCAATAAAAAAAAACTTAAAAACAATTTTTTGATTATTAAAAAAATAACTTTAATAATAGATTGTCGATATTACATGCTTATTTATGAAATTATAAATTTAAACCAATAATAACTTTTGATACATGATTTAAAAAAAAAACGGTCATTAATTGTCCATATCTTACAGCAACTGAATGTACTCTATTTTGCCTATATTGATAAATTTTTATGTTTTTTTTTTTCAAAGATGTAATTTCTGGCTGAATGTCTGTTGCCAAGGCTACTATAACACCGATACTATCATAAATAGTACAAGGGATTAGAATTATTACTATCCAATTTTTAGAATAAAATGTGGAGAAAAAATTATTTATATCAGTGTATTAAATGCAAATTTTAATACACTGTAATTTGTACAGGTTATTTTTTATAAGACACAATAAAAAAAGAATAAAGAATCCAGTAATGGAACCCCACAAAAGTAATAGATTTTTATAAGAATAATTAGAGCCAAAATTTAATGAAGGCATACTACTAAAACAAAATAATTACTTCAAATAAATTCAACGAATTAGAATTGCAATAATTAATTAAATATTTTGAGAACTGTTCACTAGGGTGGGCCGAAAAAAACTTTTTTTCGATTTTCGATTATGGCGGGTGCGGAAAAGTGGCCACTGGTGGCACTCAGTTCACACAAAAAATTTGAGATTTTTTGGACTTTTCCTTACCCTGCCGCAAATGGCTTGAAAATTTGCAAAAATGCTGATTTTTGAACTTTTTTAGGTAAAAAGTTAAAAATGTTAAATTAACTTTATTTTGGCTGTATTTGCTTGAAAAGGCAGCTTTAACGTACCAAATGCTTAAATAAGTTCTGATAATGCATTATTTAATTGCTAAGTGTATTTTAAATAAGCGGATTTTCATAGCTATTTCACGTATAATAGGCAAAATATGTATTAGTATGAATCGTTTGTTAATTTCTCTCTTATATATGTTCCTTGGTCTTTAAATTTTTTCTATGCTTCAAAGGTCATATATTTGGGCAGCGGACAGCAGTATAACTCAAAGACAAAGCTGGAAGGTGAGAAGGGGTGAAGCAGGACTCAAAGAATACGCAATGCCTCATCGTAATGTTGAGGGAGTTAAGGAGGAAATAAAAGAGAAGAGAAAATTGCGATAAAAGATTGTTATTATTTTACTATGCTCAAAACCTGCGACATATGTTCAGTGTGGACGTAAAACCTTTTTCTAGAGAGATGCGGTACTTTTTGGATCATTTGACGTAATATTACCAGTGTTTTGTGCGTTTTATTACGACGAGCTTAGAAATGGCTAGTATGAAGGTCCATGGCAATGTAAAAGACACTCGACAGCATGAAAAGTATCCTTTTTGGGGCACCATGCTTATTGAAAGAATTGCAATTGCCAACTTATACTGATATCACCTTCATACTAGCCATTTCCAAACTCGTTCTAATAAAACTCACAAAACACTGTAATGGTACGTCAAATGATCCAAAAAGTACTGAATCTCTCTAGGAAAAGGTTTCACATCCACACTGAACAAATTTCTCAGATTTTGAGCATGGTAAAATAATAACAATCCCTTATAGCAATTTTCTCTTCTCTTTTATATCTTCCTTCACTCCTTCAACATTACGATGAGGCATTGCGCACGCTTAGTGTCCTGTTTCACCCCCTTCTCACCTTCCAGCTTTGTGTTTGAATTATAATGCTGTCCGCTGCTCAAATATATGACCTTTGACGCATAGAAAAAATTTAAAGACCAAGGAACATCAATAAGGGACAAATTAACGAACGATTCAAACCAATACATATTTTGCCTGTTATACGTGAAATAGCTATGAAAATCGGCTTATTTAAAATACACTTAGCAATTAAATAATGCATTATCAGAACTTATTTAAGCATTTGGTACGTTAAAGATGCCTTTTCAAGCAAATACAACCAAAATAAATTTAATTTAACATTTTTAACTTTTCACCTAAAAAAGTTCAAAATCAGCATTTTTGCAAATTTTCAAGCCATTTGCGGCAGGGTAAGGAAAAGTCCAAAAAATCTTAAATTTTTTGTGTGAACTGAGTGCCACCAGTGGCCACTTTTCCGCACCCGCCATAATCGAAAATCGAAAAAAAGTTTTTTTCGGCCCACCCTATTGCGTATTCTTTGAGTCCTGCTTCACCCCTTCTCACCTTCCAGCTTTGTCTTTGAGTTATACTGCTGTCCGCTGCCCAAATATATGACCTTTGAAGCATAGAAAAAATTTAAAGACCAAGGAACATATATAAGAGAGAAATTAACAAACGATTCATACTAATACATATTTTGCCTATTATACGTGAAATAGCTATGAAAATCCGCTTATTTAAAATACACTTAGCAATTAAATAATGCATTATCAGAACTTATTTAAGCATTTGGTACGTTAAAGCTGCCTTTTCAAGCAAATAACAGCCAAAATAAAGTTAATTTAACATTTTTAACTTTTTACCTAAAAAAGTTCAAAAATCAGCATTTTTGCAAATTTTCAAGCCATTTGCGGCAGGGTAAGGAAAAGTCCAAAAAATCTCAAATTTTTTGTGTGAACTGAGTGCCACCAGTGGCCACTTTTCCGCACCCGCCATAATCGAAAATCGAAAAAAAGTTTTTTTCGGCCCACCCTAATACGCAATGCCTCATCGTAATGTTGAGGGAGTTAAGGAGGAAATAAAAGAGAAGAGAAAATTGCGATAAAAGATTGTTATTATTTTACTATGCTCAAAACCTGCGACATATGTTCAGTGTGGACGTAAAACCTTTTTCTAGAGAGATGCGGTACTTTTTGGATCATTTGACGTAATATTACAGTGTTTTGTGCGTTTTATTACGACGAGCTTAGAAATGGCTAGTATGAAGGTCCATGGCAATGTAAAAGACACTCGACAGCATGAAAAGTATCCTTTTTGGGGCACCATGCTTATTGAAAGAATTGCAATTGCCAACTTATACTGATATCACCTTCATACTAGCCATTTCCAAACTCGTTCTAATAAAACTCACAAAACACTGTAATGGTACGTCAAATGATCCAAAAAGTACTGAATCTCTCTAGGAAAAGGTTTCACATCCACACTGAACAAATTTCTCAGATTTTGAGCATGGTAAAATAATAACAATCCCTTATAGCAATTTTCTCTTCTCTTTTATATCTTCCTTCACTCCTTCAACATTACGATGAGGCATTGCGCACGCTTAGTGTCCTGTTTCACCCCCTTCTCACCTTCCAGCTTTGTGTTTGAATTATAATGCTGTCCGCTGCTCAAATATATGACCTTTGACGCATAGAAAAAATTTAAAGACCAAGGAACATCAATAAGGGACAAATTAACGAACGATTCAAACCAATACATATTTTGCCTGTTATACGTGAAATAGCTATGAAAATCGGCTTATTTAAAATACACTTAGCAATTAAATAATGCATTATCAGAACTTATTTAAGCATTTGGTACGTTAAAGATGCCTTTTCAAGCAAATACAACCAAAATAAATTTAATTTAACATTTTTAACTTTTCACCTAAAAAAGTTCAAAATCAGCATTTTTGCAAATTTTCAAGCCATTTGCGGCAGGGTAAGGAAAAGTCCAAAAAATCTTAAATTTTTTGTGTGAACTGAGTGCCACCAGTGGCCACTTTTCCGCACCCGCCATAATCGAAAATCGAAAAAAAGTTTTTTTCGGCCCACCCTACTGTTCACTGTTTAAATCAATCATTGTAGCTATCACAATATCTTAAATTTTAATTATTTTAGATACATTGTTTAAACTTCTAAATGTCGGATGATTACAGTTATCAAATTATTTATACATTGGGAGGTAAAAGAAAGGTGGGTAGGTAAAAGAAAATATGAAAAAAAGTTATTTGAGCATTCGTTTATTTCCCTCTATTTTTAATAGTTAACACGTTGAGCGCCACTCAGCTACCGGTAACAGATACAGTCGATGCAATTGTTTATACAAAATACAATTAATTTTTAACTATTTCTATGATTGTTTTTTCTTTAAATGGGAATTATTAGATTTAAATGGCAACTGAGCGACCCCTCCCTCTCCCAACCAGTATACAAGGTAGAGTTAATAAAAATATTTTTCGATTAAAACATTGAAAATTTTATAAACCACACGAAATTAATTAATAGCAGTTATATATATTTTTTTAATGTTTTTACGGTATAGTAAGTGCAATTTAAATATTAAATTGAATTAATTAGATTTTCAATTAAATTTAACGATTTTATTCACTATGAACAATACTGTAATTGCCCTTTTAACTATGTCAACATTAGATTGCTCTGTACTGGAAATTGAATAACTAAGCATTTCAATAACACGCGCTTCTTAAATTCTTAAAAATAAATGAAATTTTGCAAATAGTCATAAGTACATAAAATTCAAAGCTTTCTTTCTAACGAAACATAAACATATGCAAATTTTGCAAGGAAAGAAAACTTACAGTATTACTTTATTAAAGGAAGCCAACTCTTAGCATATTCATTAAAATTTTCACTGAAAATCGATGGAACTTTGAAATATTATTTTCGGCATATTGATTGGATCGATTGGGAGCATAAAAAATAATATAGCTTTTAAATCATGTAAAGAGAAGTTATGAAAATATATATATAAATTAAACTGTTACTAAATATTTTTTTATTAACCAAAAATATTGAATCTTGTCTATTACCTTCTCATCTAGTCTATATGTATCTCATATGCATGATTTACATATCATATATTTCATATTCATACATTTTATAATGTGATATGATTCATATACTATGAGTTAAAAACTCTGTTTAACATTGAAATTATTGGGATGTTATAATGCATGTTTAGCAATTATGTTAACTATTGATTAAATTACTTTTAAAACCGCAAACTTTTAAAATCGAAAGAAATTTAACCACATAGTTTTAAAAAGGAAAAAAAAATCTGATTTAAATGAATGAATCATTGGCATGCGGCCGTTTATTTCAACGAAATAAAAATTAAACTTATTAAAGTTTATTGAATTGATAAATGTTAAGTTAATGTTAATCATTGCTTTTATAAAATGTTTATGTGCAATTAAGTAAAACTAAAACTATTAACTAAAAAAGGAAGCTGAGAAAATATTTTTTTCTTACCTATTTCTTATCAATAACTCTTTGTGTTAAATTGGGATAATCCAAAAATAAATAGATCCTTTCGTATTCGTAGAATTATATCCGAATCCAGTACAGTGACATTAATGAGCTCTATTAACTACATTACTGAAACTGTACCTTTTTCGGACTGTTATGTAAAATATCCTTTGGATGAATTCTTGTAACATTCTGGAATTTTTTTTAAAATTCATGTGAACTATATACGTTTATAACATAACAATATGTTCGAACGCTTCGAATGTTCTTGGTCCTTGGTCTGTTTCTATTCTAGAGAATAAATACACACGCTTGTGATCGTCTGCAGGGCAGGTGAAATTTTGCGCGCAGATGTTCTTATTTATGCAATGCTAGATTTGAAAGTTTATATTTTCATGAGAGTGGCTCTGATTAAAATTTTCAGTTTGAAGAATTTTTTATGCACTTCATTTTTCTTTTTATTTAATTTAAAAAAATTCTTGCTAAAATGAACTTCAAAGTTTCTTTTTTTATATAAATTATTAAGTTGTATTAGTCATAATATGACACATAAATTAAAAATATGTGAACTTTTAGAAAATATAGAATCAGTTTAATGAGCAATAATGCATCAGTTATAATAAGTGACACATGTTTTTGTATCACATGTAATAAATGACAAGTATATTCCTTAAAATAAAATGGGTTATCTGGGAAATAAAGTTATTTTTTAAGGTATTTTTACATGTATTTTTAAAGATAGATTTTTTTTTATTTCGGTGCGCGCGTGTTTGGGGGGGGGGGGGGGGAGTTAAATTAGGAATCATATGTCATAGCACACATTTTGTACATCTTATTTTATAATGAAAAATGTTAAATTTATTCAAAAAATGTGGGACAAATAGTAAAATTTATTTTTAAAGAGTCGAATAGTTAAACACTAACAGAAAAGAAAATATTTTTTGAAAGTATACATATGTCATTACTATAATAAAGCATACTAGACCCCCCCCCCCACACACACACACACAGCGAAAGCTTGATTTTCTCCACCAGCGTATTATATTTTGTCGTTTCTGAAATTAAGAGCAATTCATAATTAATAAAACTAGGGGAGCAAATGCGGGCTTCTAATATTTTTGAACAGCCCTGTATTTGATCTGTCAGTTAATAGATATACTATAGAATAGGGAAGTTTAGTTTAGCAAGAAAACGCCTAACTAATGAAATTTTTTCTTTAGCAATTTATGCTGGAAACATACTTGAGTATTTTGCTCAGCCCTGTACTTTAACTAGTACCTTTATTACACGCCAATATTCTGCTAAAATTAAGTTCTTACAAAAATACTCTTTAAACTACTTAAATCACATTTCCAAAAATTATTATTCATAGGCGACCCTGCATCCATTTTTTTTGCGTGACCCTGTAACTCATTTTATCTGTATTCTAGAAATATTCCTTAGTAAACTAAATGCAGTTCAATGTAAAAATGCATAATTTATTTAAAAACAACTTTTAAGTAAATTACATCCATATTTAGTAACCTCCCGAGCAAAGCTTAGTAAATTCCGAGCTCTTTTGTGTAGCTCAGTATATCTAAATTATGTAACTTTTAGCATTTATAACGCCTTATAATGTGCATACATTTAATAAAACTTAAAAGCGCTTATCATAATTAAAAATGCATTTCATTCATTTACAGCCATCATTCGTAATATACAGTTCTTCGGATAGAATATACTATTTAAAATATTTGCGTTTCCCTGTAAACGCTATGCATTTCATATTATGCGTGAAATAATTCAGCTTCAGTGACACATATAAATTTGATTATATTTTTCCATAATGAAAATGTGTCGCAAACAATTCCCCCCTGAGTTATTATGTCTTTTAATGAAATAATTATGCTCTGTAAATGAATTATAACTATTCTTTTCACTGCATATTTTACAGAATGCATATTTTAATGCATTTCGAAGATGCATATAATTTTGAATATGTTTGACCGGGTGTAATACCTTTAAAATTCATTTTAACCGATTTTTCCCCATAGGCCGTAATGTAATCGAAATTTTTTAACTGTCCCTGTAAATAAACTAATCATGATAGAAACTTCATTTTCAATAGAATTTGTGCTAGGGAAATGTCAATAACGTTAAAAAAATTCATAATAATCCGAGTATATTTGCGAGAGTTAGAGCGGGGCCAGACGGACTGACAAACCGAAAGCAAACACTTTTTAAATTTGTTGGAAAGTGTTAAAAATGCACTTCCAGCAATCATCTCTAATATACAGTATACCTTGAACTGTAAAAATATAAACGGGCCTGTCTCGGGCCGAACTTATGATTTTTACGCTTGCCCACGCTGGGCCAAGAAAGATGTCATTCGGGTCGCGCCGGGCCTGGAAATTGCAGACGGTGCAGACTTCTAATACACTTAAACACTGTCCTTTAAGATTTGCACATTTATAATTATGTGTAACACTCCAATTCGTGTAAATTCACGTAATATTTTACATTTACACACTTTTGTGTGTCTATCAACTGATAAAAACAGACAGACTCACTGTCATAAACGAAATACTCATAAAAACAGTTAATGTTTTGAACAAAATGTGTAAATTTTATGACAAGTGGGTGATTTCCGAAATTTACACACTTTTCTGTGTACACATAATTATGCTTAAATTAGAATGACACTCCATTTCGTGTAAATCCATGGATTTTTCAGAATTTACACACTTAAATTCAGAAGCTAAATACACACAAAAACAGGTATTTTTTGGAAAAAAATGTGTAAATTGTATTACAAGTGTGTAATTTTAGAAAATTACACACATGTGTGTGTAAAATTAGCCAATTTACACATTTATTTTTTAGAGTGAAAAAGTTGAAACTTTTTTTTTATATATACTCTTTACTTAAAAGATTTTGGTTTGCATTTCGTTTAGAAAATTCTATATAAAGCAAAAACGAAGTAATGTGGACGCTATATTGACTGTGGCAATAATGTAAGCAATCCAATTTGCTCTTATTGGAAATTTATTAATATCTAAACATCGTATGATTGAAATTTTAACACTGTCAAAAGAAAGAAAAAAACGCACTTTTAAATTAAATTTGCTTCAAAACTTCATTTTAGTTTACTTTTTTTTTCTTTAGATAATTTGCAAGCAAGAAATTTTGAAAATGCTATCTCAATTGGATGTTGCACAATGGCATATGGCTAACCCTTTTGCTCTTAAAACAATATAAATAGTTCAACATTTATTTCCGTCTAATATTCCATAACAAATTAAAAACTTTACCAATAAATGAATAAAAAACATAATATAACTTAAATGAGACACGAAATTAACATATTATGTAACTGAAATATGCACTTAACCCATTAGTGCCTAGCGTCCCTTTTTAGGGACGATTATAAAAAAGGCAATAAAGCACTTTTCACACCAGTAAATAGAAAGATAAATAAGCACTATTTTACAGGACACAATTTACTCAATAAGCTAAGATAAAAGTTATTTGTCTTTTAAAAATGGTGGTAAACCCAAAATTTCATTTTTAATGAAGAAAATAATTTGGGCATTAATGGGTTAAACAAGGAAATAATCAGAATAAAAAAAGGTCCTGTAATTAACATATAACGATTTTCGTACGACAAAAATATGCAACTCACCCACTAAAAATTCATAAGCATGAAAAGCTCAAAATTAGCTTATCATAATAATGAAATATTAAAAATCCTACAATGGACCTTATGCACGCAGCCTGAGGTTGAGGCTAAAATTCGGCTGCTAGAGGTATTTACTGGTGGTGTTTAGCATAGCAGTCTATGGAGTGCGAGTTATTAATGCTTGTTTGTTAAAAATACCGGAAAAGGATTTTTTGTTGTAGCAGCATATACTTGATACATTTTAATATGAAATCAAAATTGTTGATCTGCTTGCGAGAAAATTATCTAAATTTGTAATTTTTCCGTTAAAATGTATCCATTCAATATGGATCAAGGCTGAAGTCGTCCGCTAGGGATGTTTGCGCCTGCGCATACTGGCATTTTGGCGGTGCAGTGGCTAGAATAACAGATTAGCATACCGCCAGCTCTGTCGTCTGACGTCATGTGCATAAGGTCCATTGCCATTATAGGCAGCGTTATAGGAGTGAAATGTGTAAGTAGGAGTAATGAAAATCCATTGTTATTACATGGTTTGTACGGGTTCTGGAATTTACAAATCAGCAAATCCTTCTGTTACCACTATTTATGTATAGAAAATCTTTCATTAAATAAAGCGAAATTCCGAGTTCCTATAAATTAGGTTTATTTTCTATAAAACTAATATAATATAAAACTAGTATAAGCTAACATAAAACTAATTTTTCTATATCTGATCTGGAAAACAACGGTACCCATACGAACCCTGTATTAACTGCTTCCCTAATTTGCCCGCACGGGCATACGGGCACCATGTTTTTGCCAATCATGATTTGCCAGTAACACGTACGGGCATTCATAGTCTAATCATAATTTATTATTCTCACCAGTAAATTTTTATTATAAATTTTGCATTCTTTAATCCGAGCATTTATGTGGCAAAAATTTCTGTTTTGAAAGACCGGCAGTAAAAAATTAAAAATTCTGTAAAAAAATGGGGGAAAAAAAGGAAAAAGAAAAAAAAAATGGCATTTTTTGAAAGTTTTTTTTTTCAAAAAATATTGATCACATGATCACATAAGTGGTTAATGGAAATAATTAAGGAATAAAGTAAATGTCTTTATAAATTAGACATCTTGTTTTTTAAGGGTTTCATTGTATTCTCTAAATTCTATTAAATTCATATTCCGTTGTCTCATGATGGGATAAGTTTCTCCCCTGTAAATTCGTTACCTTGCAGAATGCAAGTCGAAATTGGAAAACTAAATATTGATGAGCGCCAAATTCTAGTGCAGTGATAAAGTTGAGTGTTTTTTATAACGTTATTGCATTTTTCTCGATATAAGATTAAAGAATTATTTTTTTAGCTGTTATGTATATATCGACCTCTTTTTTCTTATCTCGATCTTCTTTTTTTCTTTCGAGGTAGAGGATGTTGCTCCAATGAAGTAAGCTCCCTCTGAGAGTTACTTCATATAGTGTTTGCAGCATACAATTTTTTGTTAGATGTTCCGTAATATCCGGCGTATAATCCGCAGATCAAACAATTTTTTTGGACCCAGAAACATTATTTAGTGATTGAAGACAATTTTTTTACGGCGGTCTGATAAGTTATATTCTCTATTAAAAAATTCTGGGTCGAAAAAAAGTTTGATCCGCAGATTATACGCAGGAAAATACGGTATTTGCTTGAAAAATTGTTTAATTCTACATTAGCAGTGTGTTATTAAATTCAGCAGAATTCAAAGTTTTCTTCAAGTGAGCCGAGAAGAATCATCTGCAATATAAAATTGGTTTCCAAAGTTTAATTCTATTATACTATTTTAGATCTGTTAGGGATGGAAAATATATTTTTACCTGCGCTCTAAATTTTTGAATGCAAAAAACATTCTACGCATTATTATTTTTTTTCTAAATTTGGGTTATGATGCTCCCTAGCCTCGAAAGTTTTGAAACTATCTTTAAACCCATTGACCGCAGAGGAAAAAAGCAAAATTGTAATGTTGTTTTCTCTATTATATAGTTTAGGATTTTCTTAAATAAAAAAAGGAACTTTGTGACACATGCTTCAATTTATTTTTCTTCGGAAATGCATGAAAAGAGCAGGTGTTGTTATTCAGAAACTGTCTAATTGCACTCAATTTTCTGTTTTTTAAAAACACGATAGATCTTTCATAATAAGCCTTCAAATTTGACATTTTTGAGCACACTTCCCCACGAAAGCGGAAAAACCGGTCGAAAAGAATGATAAAAACAAGTGATCACGTGATCGAAATAGCTTACCACTGGATAGGTAATTTAATTGTCATAAAATGGAAAAGAAGTTCGATTCGGAATCACTTCCATAGTCAGGCATTCCAATTTTATATCTTTCTGTTGAAAAATGAATTTGTAAATGTGTCTAAACGTTTTGCGGTTGTTGAACGGAGCAGTTGAGAACACCCTTAAGGCTGTTCTCAAATGAAAAGCGCGTTTTGGGCTCTACTTTGTGACACTTAAACAAAAAAGTTTTTGCTTTTATATGCTTCAAGAAATTTGAGATGGTAATTTTGTTTCTTTAAAACTGCACTCATTTTTTATTTTTCTTTTGAAATCAATACCTTAGGCGCAAAAAATTGTCAAAGTTTGACTTTTGGCACTTTTTATCCGAAAAGTTTGTGACACTTGCATTTGCATAAAAATATACCAAGAAACATTTTTTTCAACTTTTACATACTCATCAAAGTGTTTTTAATTGCCTACAATCCTCGAAATTTCGATGCAATATCTATTTTTTCTTTAAATTCTTAATTTAATTGGAGCTATCAAATTTTCATTCATTTTTTTCCTGCAAAAATCCGTAACGATAGAACGGAAAGTATCCGTAAGGATATAGATGGCAGCACTACCGAAAAATACCATTCCCAATAATTCGATGCTATTTTAGCTGTAAAATGATGCTTAAAAAAATAGTTTTCCCAGCCTGATTAATTTTTTTTATTACGTATATAGATATATGAGCCTTAAAATTTACATCTTGGTGAATGGATACACTATATGCCCAAAGGTGACCGGCCACTTGCGATTTTAGACATTTTGTTAAACATCTAGAAAAATACATGAGGAACTATCCTGAAACTCTAAGTGTGTGTAAGCATAATAGTACAGGTTATACATTTCCGTGGAGATTTTTCCCGAAACTCCATAGGAGACCGTCAACAAATTGAAAAAGAACAAATATCTTTTGGATAACCCTGTCAAAACTAATGTAGCAAAAGTGTTCAAACTGTAGATTATGATTAAATGGCTTATTGTAATGAACTATTTTATTTATGCGGATAGCATGTATACTGATTGAGAAATTAAGGTTTATTATAAAAAAATCCCAAAAATTTCCAAGTTTTTTGTTTATAATTTGCAGAGTTGAAAATATAAAATAATTTTCTTTTCTGAAAATATGAAAAACAACATTTTACACACTGCCCTCTAATCATAATTAAAAAAAAAAAAAAAAAAAAAAATTATGAAAAATCAGCAGGTTTACTAAATAATTTTTCATTGCGCATGCGTTAACGATATAAAAATTTCACTTACATATGGTATTAGCTAAACGTATATAAATTTTGTGAAAGTCTCAAAAACATAGCTTGAAAATTCTGAAAGTGATCGTCGATAGATTAAGCTCAAAATCGCTGTTCTAAAAAGTAACGCAAAAAGGGGGGGGGGGGTTGTATTTAAATAGAGTAGTACGTGCCATATTGTATGTTTTATATTGACGCTAATCAATGGATAAATGGATACAGTCCCTCTTCTTTTTGCTTCATTTTGGGAATAACGGATTTTGAGCTTATTCTATGGACGATCACTTTAAGAAATCTCAAGCTATGTTTTTGAGACTTTCACAAAAATTGCTCTATACATTTAGCTAGCACAATATGCAAATGAAATGATGCCCGTACCACATACGGGCATCCATATTCCATTCATGATTTATTATTATCACCAGTAAATTTTGTGTTATTTAGTGCGAATATTTTTCTGAATCAAATTAGGCAAAAATCTTTGTGTTGAAAAACCGGGGATGAAAGATTAAAAATTCTGCAAAAAACATAAAAAATGGGCATTATTTAAAAGTGTTTTTTTTTTAGAAAAATATTGAACCGTTAAGTGGTTAATTACCCAAAATTGGCTTTTAACCTTTGAGGTGCAGACAGTGTTCTCGCTGTCGCTCGCCATTGCGCCAAATTGCGACTAAATTCTTCATTTGGCGAGTATTACAAGCGAGTAAATTCGCCAAATTGCTAGTGCTCAATTTTTGCTTTTTCTTTCTTTTCCTTTTCATTTTTTATACATATGCATACATGTATATTTTTAATATATTTGCAGCGGATAGTTGAAATTAGATTAATAACAATCGTTGTCGTAGTTGTAAAAACATAGGTTACTTTAGAAATATTGAAAAAAGGGGGTACATTAAAGGTTTAACGATTTTTTTTTTTTTTTCGTGTTACACGGCGAATTTATTTTGCTAATACTTTTTCATTTGGCGAATGTTTTTCATTTTTAATTAGCCAAATTGCTAACGTTGGTCAAATATCAGCGAGAATACTGGGTGCAGAGCACTTCCCTTTCCGAATATGTTGAAATGAATTAGTAACACCGGAATTTACATATAAAGTTATTTGAAAAACAAAAAGAGCTATTTTCTTCATGCATGAAATACTGGAAATATTTATACCAGTATTCTGGTATCAATGTCGCGATTTGGAATCAAGTTGGGTGTTCCATGTAAAAAAAAAAGACACTAAAACTAGGGCTCCCAAATGGTCCGCGAACTGAACACCAATATTTTTAAACAGAAAATTTCATCGTAGGCTGCTACAGCATTTGTGCTATATAACTGACCTCCGAAGGCGATTTCTGCGCTGTTTGCAAGAAAAATATAAAACGAAAATATCTTTAACCCTTACCGGCACACTGTGCCCGTTCTGGGATACCTAATTTTAATTACAAACTTGCAAATGGCACCAATATTATTTTAGTAAAATTTTGCTTTTATAATAAAAGCTTAAATTAAGGAATTCAAAATATCTAAAAAATTCGTTTGTGAAATTCGGTGTCAGTCGATAATTTCTCATTTTACTAACAAATTTTGCCCGTGCCGGAAAGGGTTAAGAAAACATTGATGTTCAGTTGGCGGACCATTTGGAAGCCCTGACTAAAAAAAAAAAAAAAAAAAAAAAAAAAAAAAACAACTTTAGCAGTACAAATATTTTCTAACATTATGTTAATTAATCGTATAACATTTTTTACTCTTACTTGCGTTTTTATAAATAAATATTCTACATCTTCCCTTATTGCCGATTACTATTTTCGGAGACATTTCCACAACTACCGTGTTCTTAAAATAAGTGAGCATAATCTGAAATATCATTTGGTTATAGCAAAAATGGAAAAGGTTATTTAAATTTATTGGTATCGGAATAACGATATTTGCATTTTTTATGCATTTACAGATGAAAATAAATTCGTGAATGTATCAGAAAGTCAATAGCTTAAATTATAAGAACGAGCTTAAAAACAGTCACGAATAGTACATTACAGTGATTTATACTTCGAAATAATATAGATTTCGAATTATTCCACAGTAAGTTACAGACAATTATTATCAATCGGTAATATGTGTTTCCATCCATCGTTTGATAATTTTACATGGTTAATCGTTTTCATTCTGTATATTGAAAATTCTGGCATTTTTAATGAGTATAAGATAATCTTACAATTGATTCAAAGTTGAGAAGATATCGAAGGAGAAAACAACCTTAGATGATACTAAGCGTTATATAGATAATTCGTGCAATTGTAGGGCGTTTGTAATTCAGGCATTCAAATTTACGGGAGCTCAAAAATATTCCCCGTTGTTGTACTACCTGAATACGTCATCCAAAGAAGCTTTTTTGTGATCAAGGGGTGAAAGTTTTTGCTGCCATTAATCTTAGTAGCTTCTGCTATCTACCGCAAATTATAAACAACTATCTACTAGCATGTCTCCATCTAATTACTTACTAATTCTATGTGGGATAATCTTTTTCATTCTAAAGATTCAAAACTCTTATAATCTTAATAAATACAAGATAATCTTACAATTGATTTAAAGTTGGGGGACGACGAAGGGGAAAGCAATCTTCCAGAATATGTCAAAAGTTACATATAAATGTATCTTACAGAGATATTAGGACGCTTGTAATTCAGGCATTCAAATTTACGGGAGCTTATAAAAGATTGCCCGTTGTTGTGCTACCTGAATACGTCATCCAAAGAAGCTTTTTTGTGGTCAAGCGGTGAAAGTTTTTGCTACCATTATGCTAAGTGGCTGTTGTTATTCTACCGCAAGTTAAAGACAATTATCCACTGGCATATCTCCATCTAACTGCTTACTAATTCGATGTGGAATAATCTTTTTCATTCTGAAGATTCAAAATTTTTATAATCTTTATAAATACAAGATAATCTTACAAATGATTTAAAGGTGAGAAGACGTCGAAAGGGAAAGCAATCTTAGATAATATCAAACGTTATTAAGACGAATCGTGCAAAGGCAACACCGACGCTATTAGCGTCGGTGTTGGCAGAGGTAGGGTACTTGTAATTCAGGCATTCAAATTTACGGGATCTCAAAAAGATTCCCCGTTTACACAGCATATGAGTCCGGCATACAAAGATGATTTTTTTTTTATGATTAAGGGTCGAAATTGTTCTTGAAAATTTTTGCTGACATTATGCTAAATGGCTTATGTTATTCTGTCGCAAGCTATAGACAATTATTGTTCCCCAGCATATCTCCATAACATACAAATTATATGGATATTTTTTTTCATTCTGAAGATTCAAATTCTCATAATTTTGATAAATACAAGATAAACTTATAATTTGGTTCAAAGTTGAGAAGATATCGAAGGAGAAAGCAATCCTCCAGAATATATCAAACGTTACACAGACGTATCTTACAGATATATTAGGGCGCTTGTAATTGAGGCATTTAAATTTACGGGATCTCAAAAAGATTCCCCGTTGCACAACATGTGAGTCCGGCATAAAGATGACTTCTTTTTTGTGGTCAAGGGGCAAAATTGCTATTGAAAAATTTTGCTGACATTATGCTAAATGGCTTCTGTTATTCTGTCGCAAGTTATAGACAATTATTGTTCCGCAGCATATTTCCATAACAGTTTACTAATTAAGTGGATAACTCTTTTCATTCTATAGATTCAAAATCCTTGTAATCATAATGAATACAATATAATCTTATAATTGGTTCAAAGTTAAGAGATGACTCTTACTTATAATATCAAACATTTTATAGACAATCTGTGTAATAGCAGAACGTCTGTAATCAGGCATTCAACTTTCCCTGTTTTGCACAACCTGATTCTGGTATCCAAAAAAAGGTTTTTTATGAGGTCAAGGGGCAAAAATTTTGCTGGCATTATGCTGATGCTGGGTGTCTTCTGTTATTGTACCACAAGATATAGACAATTATTGTCCATCTAAACATTTACAATTATGTGGGCTAATCTTTTTCATTCTGCAGATTCAAAATTTGTGTAATCTTAATGAATATTCAAGATAATTTTGCAATTGATTTAAAGCTGATTAGACATGGGAGGATAAAGTAATCTTCCAGGTAATATCAAATGTTATAAAGACAAATCGTACAAAGGTAGGGCACTTGTAATTCATCCATTCAAATTTACGGGAGCTCAAAAAGATTCCTCTTTTGCGCAACCTGAGTCCGACATTCAAAGAAGATTTTTTTGTAGTCAAGGTGCAAAATTGTTCTTAAAAATTTTTGCTGTCATTATGCTAAATGGCTCCTGTTATTCTATCGCAAGTTATAGACAGTTTATTGTCAACCGATCTAAGACATACATGTCGTCTACATGTGTCTTTAGCGCCATCCATGTGTGAAACCCCAAAACTTAGTAATCTTAATGAATATAAGATAATCTTACAATTGACTTGATAATCTTACAATTTGACAAGTTGAGAAGATATCGAAGGGGAAAGTAATCTTCGAGATAATATCAAACGTTATAAAGACGAATCGTGCAGAGGTAGGGCGCTTGTAATTCAGGCATTCAAATTTACGGGAGCCCAAAAAGATTTCCCCGTTGTTGTACAACCCGAGTCCGGCATCCAAAGAAGCTGTTTTTGCGGTCAAGGGGCGAAGTTGTGCGTGAAAGTTTCTGCCGCCATTATGCTAAGTGGCTTCTGTTCAGCCGACCTGACCCCGGAGAAGATAGCCCCGTGGGTGAGCTGAATGTATATATACATAGTTAGTTTCTAGAGAGTAAACTTTGAAAGAAGCGTTGTGTTTTCTTATGAATTCACGATGAAAATCATCGTCACAGAGTTCAAGTCGTGATACATGCCTCTGACCGGAGAAAAAAGAAACGCGAGGTTCAAATTTGTGAAAAGTGGTCGAATATTTTTCGACGTTTCATTCAGTTTTTGATTTGTTCCATGATAAAAAAGAGTTGACATTAGCATTCATTTATCCTCAAAACTTTCTGAGTTCGATTTTTAAAGTCATTTATTAAGGTTATTTATCGTGACGTATTTAAAACTCACTATGTTAAGGAGAAAAAAGTGTTTCGTCGGTTACCAATGTTATTTCCTTATTTTCATGTATTTTTTTTTTTTTTTTTAGTGATAAAGATTTCGTGAATGTGTCAGAAATTTGTTAATATGGATTTAATAATATTCGTGTTAGGTAATAATGCCTGATGAAATATTGTCATAATGAATAATGAATAATGTTTAAAGAAGGTTATTTAGTTTCTTGTTTTCACTAGGGCTTTGGGACTGCTTTATTTTTTATATTCTAAAAGAAATTTCTGTATTTTGCCAGCATACTGTGAAAATAGTGTTAAGTTCAGGGAGTATTCCTGGGGCGAAGGGGGGGAAACTTTCAACATGAGCAAATTCGGGATTTTGTGCACTGCAAATGAGTGAAACACTTTTGCAATACTGAACATAAAAATCAACATTTCTAACTAAAATCGTTTTTGATTCTGTTGTGAATGTGTTGACACTCCCTCACACATGTGAGGGAGTGTCACTAATAAAAACATTCTGGTGTTTTGTGTGAGATCGCAATGTTCTAACATGTGTGGCGCCCTCGATCTACAGTTAACTGCGGTTTTTTGAGTTTTTATGCAAATTTCTAGCTCAGTCTTCAGTTTACAAAGTATAAAAGCTGTAGGTTGTGAGTTGGAGGGTGTATGTGGTGTGGTGAGTTGGGAAGAGCCTCCAGCGACGAGTAGTAGAGCTGACGTGTAACTAATGAAAGTAGAGAGCCTCAGTACAGGAGTTCGGTAAGAATTATTTCAGAGTAATTTTGCACTGTAGTTGTTTAAAATAAAGGTATTTGTACAGCCATGGACTGTTTATTTACAGGTTAGTAAAAGTAATCCGCGACCTGAAGAGAAGAGCCGAAATAGTGATTTAAGCCGGACTTAGTTGTAATGTGAGTACAAGCTAAGGTTTATACTCATAGTAGTGTGTTTAATTGTCCAAAATACCGAACTTTGCTCTACTCCCCGTTTCCCAATTATAGTAAATAAATGTTTTGCGTTTTTAATTCTACTCAGAATATCTTTTCATTAGACCGGCACGCCACAAATGTATTGTACAAAATAAAAAGATTGTGCAAAAAGTGTTGTTAAAAATTGCAAGAGGAGAAAATGTGTTTTCAAAACATATTTCAAAACATTTATTTTTAAAATCCTGCAATTTTAAAGGCACCATGTAAAAAATATTTTGAAAGTGTTTTATATTTGTTGCTTTACAGTGCCGTAAATTGTATGGTATTTACAATGTGTTGTGCAGCACAACACTATTTTAAGAAAACATTTTCATCGACACTATTTACAACACTATTTCAACACAATTAACAAAGTTATATTTCGAACACATTTCTAGATATCAATTCATTGCAATAGATGAAGAACACATATCTAGAGAGTAACACTTTCGCAACATATTAAGGGTGTATTCGAAAAAACGGTTTTCCATCTTCAACAGCTCGAAATTTTCCGATACAATTTCAGACACATTTTTAAAAGTAGAAACATGAAACTTGCTGAGGGGATTTTTGAAGAGACGTATAAGGGGCCGTGAGATGTCTTTTTACTCACAATTCATTAGAATTTGATTTATAAACAATAGCCTTCTCAGTATGACCCTTTTTTTCGTTCGCAGACCTCCCGCTTCGGAAAATTCTATTCAAAATGCTGTTTTTGATTGTTTTTTTTTTTTGCAATATTTTCTACATTTATCAGAGAATCGATGATTACGGCACCTTGTGTACTTTCTAAACAAGAGAATTTGAAAGTTTGGTGCATTTGAGAGCGAAAATGAATTTAAAATTAAATCGGAAAATAAGCAGTTTGAATCGAAATACACTCTTAAGAACACAATCACAACACAGCAATGTGTTATGAATTTGGGGGCAAAAAGTGTTCCAAAATGTTTTTTTTTTTTTTTTTTTTTTTTTTTTTTGTGTGTGTGTGTGTGTGTGTGTGTATGCATGAGAATTTGCAGTGTTTTACAATGGTCAAAAAGTGTAATTCACCTCCCTCCCCGCATTTCGTTAATGTCCCCCGGAGGCACAGAAATCCTTCTCGGAGAAAAGATGTCTGAATTCAACATTTTTGTAAAAACGACATATGTTCTTTAAACTTATCCTTTTAAATAGCATGTTCCGAAAAATGTTTTTTTATCTTTAAAACCTCAGAAAACAATTAATTTTCAAAATTTTAAAGAAGAGTTAAAAAAATAAAATAATATTTTTTAATTAACTATCCGTAAATATCGGAAATATTTTCGGGTTGATTTTACAATACATTAATCCGCTTTCTCTAACCGGAAAAACGGTTGCTATCACCTTAAATATAAATATAAAACAATTTCGGCTGCTTAACTGAAATTGTGCATAGAATAGTAATGGGAAATTATTGATTTTAATGGTATCGTTGTGAATGCTATATGTTATACAGTTAAATATGTTTGCTGAACATAAAAATAATTTGAGAACTCATAGAATTCAAAGAACTAGTTTTCTGGGCAGAGAGAACGGATTAATGCACTACAAGCTACCCGGAAACATTTTCAAAAACTACACACAGCCAGTAGAAATTTATTTTTATAAATTCTTTAAATTTGAAAGATAAATTTTTTTGTAAGGTTTCTAAAGATAAAGGACCGCTTTTCGGAATCTTAAATGGCTCGGAAGTGGTTATTTTATTTTTTCCTTCACGATTATGGTACATTTTCGTAAATTAAGTAACATCTGTATTTCTTATCCCTTTTTTTTGAAATGCACACGTATTTTTACCATTTTTTTTTCCATCTGAAGTTAAGGATAAATAAATAAATCAATCCCAAAGCTTTTGAGAAAATGAAAATTTACCATTATCTCCAAGATACTTTTCTCAAATACATCTTTTTTAACACATTCACAAAATCCCCCACTGAGAAAATAATCCTTAAAATACAGAAATAGTACTGACAATGACAATCAATGATTTCTTTTATTCAAATTTAATTTAAATAATTTTTATTTTATTGTGTGGTTTTGCTTTTTATTTGTTTAATATAACAGTCAATTGAAATTCAAGTCCATAAAATTTGGCTTAATGATTTTTTTTTTTTTTTTTTTTTTTTTTTTTTTTTTTTTTTTTTTATCTATTGACTTAAGTTATTGACTTTTCGGGGTGTAAGAGTTAACAAAAGCATTAATTTATCTTAAAGCTTTTCAGTGAAATTTTAAACTCGCCTCCATAGCTTTTCTTTCTTTCTCTTTTTTTTAGGTAGATTTTGCATGAAATACTACCTATTGCATTCTCACCAATGTTGAAATTTCTGAAAAAAGTTTGTAGATCTACGCCGATCATGACCCCTTCACCTCAAAACTACCATCAGTAAAAAAGTTTCTCTCTCTCTCTCTCTCTCTCTCTCTCTCTCTCTCTCTCTCTCTCTCTCTCTCTCTCTCTCTCTCTCTCTATCACTTTTTTATGGACACGATAACTTCTATACTTCTGCTCCAATCTCCACCAAACAGATACATAAAATCAAAGGGCATAAAATCTCGACCAAGTTCGTTAATGGACAATATCGAACCAAGGAGGGCGAAATAGGGGCGTTTTGTGAAAACAGAAAAATCCTCATAATGTATTAATGAAAATAGATATCGAATCAGTTTAAAGTTTATATTACCTCTAAATAATGGGTCAAAAGTATATACATGACAGATTTTTGATAAAGTTAAAAATGGGCTCAAGGAGCGAAAACAATATGGTTTTGGGGGAAAAAATCGTAACTTTGTCAGTTCTCAAGATATTAAATCCAACTAAATTTTTTATAAATAATCTCAAAATCATCTAAAACTTTTGTATTTACAAGTTTTTGATAGGACCGGGGTTTTTGATAGGATAGGGACTCTTACCGGGAAATTGTTTTTTAAAAGAAACTAAAAAGGGGGAGTGGAAAAAGAAAAAAAATCCATAATTTCGTCAATTCTTAAACTATCCAATCCAATTAAATTTATTTTACATCTTCTCAATAATATCTACAACTTTTGTATTGACAAGTTTTTCATTAGGCCAATACTTATAGCAAAAATAAATTAAACAATAATAGGAGTAGAAGAAAAAAACCCCAAATCCAGACTGCTTATATTCTGACTCATTATTAAATGAATTTTTGATTTTAAACGCATCCAAATGGCAAGTCCTCTTATTTAGAAACTATACAGTGTGATGGCCTGTTTCTTGATAAAGGCAGAATTTATTTTTAAAAAGGCTGCCAAAATGAGTATTTTGAACAGAATTTCCCGAAGTGATCGTGATTGAAAATTGCAAGAAATATTCATGTAACAAATTGCGTTTTCTCTGACTCATTTTTAAATCCATTTTTGCTCTCAAACGCATCCAGTTGACAAATACTCTTATTTAATAACTGTATAATGTGCTGTATTGGTCAGTGTTTTGATAAAGGTAAAATTTATTTAAAAAAAAAGCCGCCAAATTGAGCACTTCGCACAAAATTTTCCGAAGCGATCGTGATTCAAGAATTGTTGATGTATTGAAATAACAAATTACTTAATTTATGACTCATTTTTTAATTCAATTTTGCTTTCAAATGCATTGTTTTTTTCTTATTTAGAAACTATATAATGTACTGTATTGGCCGATTTGTTAATAAAGTCAGAATATATTTCTAATTATGCTGTCAAACTGGGCATTTGAGCCGAATTTCGCTTAAAATGATTCTGATAAAATTAGTTCTTATAGAAAATTGAACTTACAAATTTTTCAAAAGCGACCAAATAAAGTTGTTAAACTGGATTTATCGCTAATCCTATTTTATTTTTTGCTATTAAAATGAGTATTCTTCGAAATCTACCTCCGCCTATAAACCAAGCCATCAAGTTTTTTTTTTTTTTTTTTTTTTTTTTTTTTTTTTTTTTTTTTTGTATGACGTTTTTGGAATTTACTATTTCGAATTGAAAGAAAATTGAAATTCAAGCATGTGAAATATGCGGTTGCGTATTCTTATCATTGCCCTCCATCTAGTATAATCATTTGGTAGAAAGAATTTGACAGCATTCACCATTGATAGTTCGATTTTAAATTATTTTTATTAAGATGGTTTCTGTGATGCATTCAAAACTTGTTATTTATTTTTTCTTATCTTTTTCACTGAACAGGTTTATTTTAATAACTCAATCGCGGTTCAAATATGTGAAACATGTCTGAAAAGATTTTGAAGTTTCATTCCATTTTTGATTTGCTTTTTAGAATAAAAATTGACATACTACTTTTTTCTTCTTTAAAACCTTAGAAAGCTGAGTTTTTTTTTTTTTTTTTTTTTTTTTTTTTTTTTTTTTTTTTTTTTTAGTTGGTTTTTAATGGCATATTTATAACTCGTTGTTTATTAGTGTCTCTCTAGTGTCTTGAAAATCGAAAAGAATTTTTTGACAGATTTACAAGTTTTAGACATTGGAGATTCCGAAAAAAATATTTTTAGAAAAAAAAAAAATTGCTGCAAGTCTGCCTGTGTGTGTGTGTGTGTGTGTGTCCGTCTGTCTATAAACGTTCTATCTCCCGAACAAATTGAGATAGAGACTTAAAATTTGGTGTGTACTTAGCCTAAAATAATGGAATGAGTAATCTCGATTATTCGGAACTGTTTTTTTCAGACTCTCGAAATATTCGTTCTGATGAAAGGTATATAAAATTTTTCGAATATTTTTATTTTAAGTAACGACTGTAAAAGACAATAAAAAATATAAATTTTGCATATGGAAAGAAATCGATCGAATAATTAGTTGTCGAAATATTTATAATTCTATTTTCCACATTCTTCGATTTTTCATGACCATGTATTTCATTAAAATTTCAATTCAAATATATATTTTAATTGGAAATAAGACACTTGATTCGAGTCAGTAAACTGTTAGTTAATAAATTTATCAGTTTTGGAGTTATAAGAATGTTTCTTTTACTGCGTGATTATTACGTCGAGGGTCGTACTGGCATGACAAAAAGGGCTGTAGCAGTTTAGATTAAAAATGCGTCAACTTCTAATCAAAAGGGTGCCAAATACTAATTAAAAGTATAAACATTAATTTTAAAGAGCTTACATAACGACTACAGATTTATCTCTCTATAAACACATTTCAAATTTTATGAAAATCGGAAGTATAGTTTAGTTACAGGGACAATCAAAAGCATTCCATTACCTTACGGTCAAGGAAAAAAAATAGTTTTAAGTGTATTTTAATGATATTATACTCTTACGAACACAATAGAATTGATATGCATCTATGAAGTATAAACTAAAAAATACATTCTGCACAATCTGTGGTGCAAAAAAATATTTGTTATTAATTTACAGGGCCGCACAAAAGTATTCCATTACACAATGGTATAAGGGGAAACACTGTTTGGAGCGCGCTTTAAAACTATTAAACTATTTCACATTTTGTGTAATTGATATACATTACTGAGGTTTTGCTACTAGTTTCTTCCTGTATAATAGAAGGCAGATAGTATCTACAGGGACACACAAAAGATTTCGGCCACTATACTCTATCCGGTGTACCGGGCGCGTCATAAATTCGTGCAGACTTTAAAAATCCAAAATAAAAGAAGTAATGCTCGAATAAACTTTCAGTTTGCACGAGTATGATCAGAAGGATATTGGATTTTTTCCCCTTACATAATAAAAATGATTCCAAAAATAACCGATAGAGGGCACTCACACGTCATAATGAGGCGTCTTAATGCAAATCAGACAAGCAATAAACTACCTGGCTGGAAATGGATTCATCAGTCGATCTCGGAAGCATGCTAGCGTTACCAGATCGAGCACTTGTGGTTAAACATTTGTACCAGAATGGTGAAACAACAATTATAGCAGTGCGAAATTTTCACTCGGAAAAAGGACTTAGAGCGCAAAAAGCCCTATTTAATTGAAAAGAATATTCAATTTAGCGACATTTTGAGGAAACGGGGAGTTTGGAGGATCGTACACGTAGTGGCAGACCATTTTTAAGCATATTTCATTTGCCTAATACTATCTGGTGATTGTTTTCATGTTGAGCATCTTTTACTAAGTTAAAATAAATGCATAGTATCATGTTATTGTGGTTATGTCGTTGTTTCTTTGTGTTTGCCTGATTTGCATAAAACGTCTCAATGAGCCTGAGTGAAAGTGCCCTCTATCGGTTATTTTTTGAATTATTTTTATTATACGTGGGATAAAAATCCAAAATCTCTCCGACCAAACTCGCGCAAACCGAATTTTTTTCCGAGCATTACTTCTTTTATTGTGGATTTTTAAAGTTTAAATATTAAAGCATTAAATATTGAAATTTTTTTAATTTTAAAATACATTATTTTTATTAAAAGTGTGATTTCGCAGCTGTTTTAGTCATGGGTATATGATAGATTCTTAGTTCGATGCTTTTAGACATCGATTACGAAGCTTTGTGTTTTGTTTTTAAATTTGGATTTGGTGCCATCTATACGCAGTTAATATAGCAAACAATATAATATAGCAATACGCAGCAAAACAACTTAAAAAAAAATAGTAGTTTCTTATAGAAAATAGCAGAAGCAGGAGGCATTGATTTAACCCTTTCCGGCGCGGAGTAAGTTTAATTGAAATAATTATCTGCCACCAGAATTTATAAACGAATTTATTAGAGAATACGAACTTGCTTATTTTCAGGCATTTTATCAAAGGAAAATTTTAATTAAATATTCTTGGTGCCAGTAAAATTAAAATTAGGTGTCCTTTTTAAGGGACACCGCGCCGGAAAGGGTTAAATGAAAATCAATTTTTAAAAACTTCAGTTATGCAACTTTAAAAATTCAATCCGTAAATTATGAAAAAAAATTATTTCTTTTGTAAAATTTTAAATTAAATGTACCAGCTTTTAAAAGCTTAGATTATATCGAATTCGAAATTTGCTTGCACTGTAAACGAAATTTATATTTTTTATCAAATGTCATTTAAATCTAAGGAATGTATAATATCATGCACTAAATACATTAATTACATCAAAGCAAGTAAAATTTTGATTTAAGAGCTTGTGAAAAAATAATTTTCAGTTACACTAATGCAGCCATGATAATATCTTATATATCTATTACAATTTGAAGGAGAAAAAAAGCTTCTTTTCTTTATAATAGAAAACAAAATTTAAAAAATAAAGCGGATAAATGCTAGCATCTTAAAAATAATTAATAAAACTAAATTTAAATTCAAATCCGCAAGCGCTGAGTAGCACAATGATTTAAAAATAGGTTTGCGAGTCCTTTGTTAGTTCATAGATGGCAGCACTAAAGTAGTGTGAGATGAGACATGGTCGGACTGACCTAATAATCGTCAGTACATGAAGTCTGGCCGTAGATGAGAGTAAAGCTGCTATTAGACACACGGACTTTAGGCGAGACAAACTTTTCAGCGGATTTTAACTCCAACATTTTCCCATTCAAAGGGGGACAAAGGTTTGCAACTGTCTTTGAAAAATTCGGAGGAAAAGCCGTAAAACCAGTTTCTACTCGTGCCAGGCGTTAACATTTATCGCCTACTCGTATCAATCGCTTACCTCTGATTCGTTGAAACGTTCGATGTTGGATGAAAAATCTAAGCTAAGCCAGATTTTTTTGAACGTGCGGAAAAAAGTCTGGGAGACATTGCAGTTTGCTATTACACTGGAAGTTGGGAGGATATTTCCCGAAAAGTTGGAGGAAATAGAGTGTTGGCTCAAAAGTCTTACTAAATGTTGGTGTATCTGATAGCGGCTTAAGACGGTGCATTGATCCGATACAATCTTAAATGATAAAAACTTATCAGTTCACACTTCCGCTGTTATCTTTATGTATTATAATTGGGCATCATAAACATGTTTTATATGAAAATATGCTGAACAAACATAATTTCAAGTGGAAGAAATTTTATATCATTTTAGCATCTGTTTTCAGCTAAGCCTAAAGTGGCGTTTATCTATAGTCGATTCCCAGATCAGAATGGTTCGTCCCGGAACCGTTTCTACACTTTTCTACTACCTATTGCGATCGCTCCCATGTTGGAATTTCTGAAAAAAATTTGCAAATCTACACCTATCATAACCCTCAGACCCCAAACCTACCATTAGTAAAAAAAGTTTATACATATCTATCTATCTATCTATCTATCTCTTTCTCTCTCTCTGTCTATATATATATATCACTTTTTTATGGACATGATAACTTCTTTAGTTCTGCACAGATCTCTTTCAAACTGATACATAAAATCTCGGTCGAGTTCGTTAATGGGCAAAATCGGACCAAGGGGGTAGAAATAGGGAGGGTTTTTGTGAAAATCGGAAAAACCCCATAACTTCTTTTTTTATTAAAATAGATATCGAATCAGTTTAAAGTTTATATTACTCCTAAAAAATAGGTTAAAAGTTTCTGCATAACAGATTTTTGATCAAATTAAAAATGGGCTCAAGGGGCACAAAAATAGGGTTTTCGGGAGTTAAAAATTCATAACTTTGTCTATTCTCAAGATATAAAATCCAATTAATTTTTCATAAATGCTCTTAATATTATCTAAAACTTTTGTAATGACAAGTTTTTGATAAAAACAACTCTTATTGCAAAATAAGTTAATAAATAAATAAATAAACAAATAAAAATAAAAAATAAAGTAAAATAAAATAAAAATAAAAATAAAATAAAATAAAAACGAAAACAAAAAGGGGGGGGGAGAAGAAAAAAATTCATAACTTCGTCAATTCATAATAGTATCAAATCCGGTTAAATGTATCATACATCTTCTCAATAATATCTACAACTTTTTATGGCGACTAGTTTTTCATGAAACCAATTCTTATATCAAGAATAAATTAAACAATAATAGGAGTTGTAGGAAAAATCTCAATTCAAAACTGCTTATATTCTCACTCATTACACTCTCAAACTCTTCCAATTGGCAGCTTCTGTTATTTAAGAAATATTTGATGTGCCGGATTGATCAGTTTTGTGATAAAGGCAGAATACATTTCAAAAAATGCCGTCAAAATGGCATTATGAACAGAGTTCCTTGAAGCGATCGTGATTGAAAATTGGAAAAGTATTCAAATAACAAATTGCTTATTTTCTGATTCATTTTTAAATCCCTTTTTGCTCTCAAACGATTTCAATTGACAGGTTCCCTTATTTAGGAATTGCATAATGAGCCTTATGTTAGTCCAGGTTTTTGATAAAGACAGAATGTATTTAAAAAAAAGCTATGAAAATGTGCAATTCGAACAAAATTTCCCAATTCGATCGAGAATGGAGAATTGAGGATGTATTCAGATAAAAAATTTCTTTTTTATGACTTATTTATAAATTCAATTTTACTCTCAAATCTATTCAAATGACAGTTTCTCTTGTTTAGGTACTATATAATGTGCCTTATTGATCAATTTTTCCATAATGTCAGAATATATTTCAAAAAATGCTCTCAAAGTGGGCATTTTTGCCGATGATTGCTAAAGATGATTCTGATAAAAGCAGCTCTTACAGAAAAATGAAATTAAAAGCTTTTCAAAAACGTCCAGCTAAAACAAGGTTTATCTCTAATCATATTTCACTTTTTGCTGTCGAAATGAGCACGTAACTTCGAAATCTGCCTCCGCGTACAGACCAAGCCGACAGGGATTTTATTTGCTTCATGTTTGTGTGATATTTTCCTAGTTTATACAACTTTAAATGCTTTTTTGAAATAGATGTAGTGATCACCTTATGGCTACGTCACAGACCGATCATCATTTTTATTTTCACATATTTTATCATCTATTTTCTCATCGAAATGCACTAAATCCTTACATATTCACGCAAACATCTTCATCAACATGTATGCTTAAAATTTCAGATATTACAAATAGATTATAACTATATATTATAACTGTATATTATGATAGCCAGATATTATAATTATAAAAATGTGCACAGAAAGTAATCGATATGAATTTAAAAAACAGTCTTGGATTTTTTTTTTACTCGACAAAACTTTACTCTGTTTATTTTAATTAATCGTTTTTCATAACAGTCATAAAAGAAAATATTTTAGTGTAAGCATAATCATCCCGTATCATTTTCAAGAATGAATGCTTATTCACTGTAAAAAAAGACCGTAAATTTTACAGTAAAAAATTGTATTTTTTACAAAAAAAAAAAAAAAAAAAAAAAAAAAAACAGATTTTTTATTTTTTTACAGTACAAAAAAGGATTTTTTATTTTTATATATAAATCTGTTTTTTTTTTTTTTTTTTTTTTTTTTCAGAAAAAAAATTGTTTTAATGAAAATTTACAGATATTTTCTGTAAATTAAACGATTTTCAATTGCACTAACACTGACGATTTTTTTCCTGTCCATTTGAGCGATATTTCTTTTACAGTGTGCGCTCTACCATTTTTCCTGTTAATTTTCACATCTTGAGTATTAGCAAACGACATTTTTACGACTATTTTGCTTAATTTTATTACATTGTCGTGTGAGGACTTCAACAAGCAAACAAATCACGAACTGCTGAATCTTAGCTATGAATACATTTTCATCTGGGTTGTGAACGTACGTTCTGTTTTAAAGAGGCTTTATGCCGAATGCGTGATGCCCAGTCACGGGCGGAGTGGGGAAAAAAAATTGCCACTGGTTTTACAACCACCCCCTTCGTGAGAACACAACATTCGAACTTAATTCACTTAGCATCGATTTTTAAAACAGTTCGCATACAATGATAAATTAAGGTGTTCTGGTGTAATAACGCCAGGCGGGGTAATAACGCCAAGTACTAATATTATGCATAATTATGAAATAATCTGGTAAATGACACCCATGTGCTCTGCGCAGAAGGGTTCTGAATCATATAAATCGCAAAAAACTGCTTAAAGTTAATTTGTTCTATTTGTAAGTCTTATTGCTTTTAGAAGCAACTAAAATTAACGCTTGATCTAAAATTTGCGATGTACGTTTTGTAATGTAAAGACTATTTTTTTTTTTTTTTTTTTTTTTTTTTTTTTTTTTTAAATCCGGAAATACTTTGTTTATTACATAAATTTGTAGAGCATTTCATGTACTTTCAAAATATTGTAGAAGATTTTGGATATCTTCTCGAGATAATTTGTAGTTTAAAATGTACCGCGCAATAAGTATACCGGGGTAATAACGCCAATCCTTGGCATTAATACACTGTAAAAAAAAAACCCGTTAAATTTACGGTAAAAAACTGGCAACTTTTGCGCCAGTTTAAAACCGTTTAATTTACAGCGAATAACCGCAAATTTTTTTACGATAATTTGTTCTTTTAACATTTTTAGACCGTTACATTTACAGCGATAAACTATTATTTTAACAGAAAACTCTTGTGATTTTTACGAAGAATACTTGTAAATTTCACGAAGAAAAACTGTAAATTTTATCAAACTTTCTGATTTTTTAAACAGTTAAATACTGTTATATTTACCGGGATAAACTGTTATTATACCAGAAATATATTGTAATTTTTACAAAGAAAACTCATAAATTTTACGAGAAAAATCTATTAATTGTAAAGAACTTTCTGGTTTCTTTACAGTTAAATACAGTTATAGTTACAGGGATAAACTGTTTTTTTAACAAAAATATATTGTGATTTTTACGAGAAAAACATGTAAATCTTACGAGAAAAATATGTAAATCTTACGAGAAATATATGTAAACCTTATAAGAAAAATATGTAAATTTTACCAGAAATATATGTAAATCTTACAAGAAAAATATATTAATCTTACGAGAAAAAAATGTACATCGTACGAGAAAAAAATGTATATCTTACGAGAAAAATATGCAAATCTTGCGAGAAAAATATGTAAACCTTACGAGAAAGATATGTAAATCTTACCAGAAATATATGTAAATCTTACCAGAAAAATATGTAATTTTTAACGAGCTTTGTGTTTTTTCTATGATTTTACATTGTTAAATTTACAGAGTTAAACTGTAAATTTAACAGAAAGAATTTGCAAATTTTATGCAAAAAATTTGTAAATTTTATTGCAAAGTTGTGCAAAATAAGGTAAAATTTAAGATTATGCAGATGAAAGGGTTTTTCCATTGATTTTCAAAAAGTTACACTTTTATATTTTTATCTGGTCCCAGAGGATCAAATTATGTTTTAAAAAGTATTCCAAATGTTCTGACAAGTACAATAGAGAATGGTTTATTTTATGGCCAAAACACACAGAGTTAAACTAGAATTTATAAAATTTCATTGCTTCTTGGCTCTAAAAACAAACATTCTTAATACTAGAAAACTGGAATTTGCTAAAATTTCAGGAATAATGTTTAAAGAACTTTTATTATAAAATAAGTGAATCATTACTGTTGTACTCTGGAGAGCATGGAGAAATTTTTTCTACATATATCTTACTTGACTCAGAAGTCCTATAAAAATGGTATAAGTAACTTTTTGAAAATAATTGGTTGAACAAAGTGATCAATACAATCATAATTTAAACTTTATTTTGAACTCTTCTGTAATTTACTTTGCATACACATTTCAATTGGTAAAAAATTAAAGCATGTTTCAATTTTAGGAATACCTTGTATGCTTATTTATATACAAATTGCAAACTTTGGCATAAAAATAAAATTTTTGCTAAAAAAAACTTTTTTGGTGAAGATTGCAATATATATATATATATAAAACATTTGTGCGATTTACTATTCAAGTTTAGTGAGGGCATCCACTTCTAATAAAAAAACATTTTTTTTAAATATAAGAAACACCTTTTTCCATACTCAGATAAGCAATGTTTAGTAAAATATTCAACTCTCTCACAAGTCTTTGGATTTGATCTATTACTCCTAAATAATAATATGTATTTCTTTAAT
Organism: Maratus speculifer; assembly: GCA_964019185.1. Classification (NCBI taxonomy): domain Eukaryota; kingdom Metazoa; phylum Arthropoda; class Arachnida; order Araneae; family Salticidae; genus Maratus; species Maratus speculifer. Next base: position 176,017,283 of record OZ025300.1, on the reverse strand, counting down.
AACAAATTCTGCGCCTAAAAATTATTAAAAATAATGATATGCTAATTTAATAACACAGTGCATTCATTTTGAAATATGAGAATCCTTGTTTCCAGTTGAGCATAAGTTTAAAAAACGAGAAGTCTCAACTTCAGGAGGTAATGTGTAAAAAATCTATTTTATAGATTTCCTGGAAATTTATTTCAATTTTCCCAGTTCAGATATACACGTAAATTAAAGAAATATACAGGATAAGAAAGGAAAAAAAAAAAATATTTTTTTTTCATTATTCAGATTGTAAAATTTTTCCAGAGTCTTTAGAAAGATCTTTAGAAAGATTAAATTATAAAATATTTTAAAATCTTAACCTTAATTTGAGCATACCACAGATGTCCCTATTATATGCATCACTACCATGATTGTGTGGCACTAGTAATTTTGAAAGGTTAATTCTGTAATTAAATATGAAGATTATTCTTTGAAATTACAAAAGCTGAAAAACTAGGCAACTGTTGACAATTGTTATGTACCTCATGTGCATTAAAATTTCAAATTAGTTTTGTTTATTTTAAAAATAAAGTATATAGTTATCTTTAAAATAAAGTATAATAAGTTTCATAAAAGTTTAAAATTTGAAAATACATCAAAACAAACAAATAAAACTATGACATTTATTATGAGCTTAAAAAATACAGAAAAATCAATAATCAATTCACAAACAGAAATTTCAAATATATACATCATTTTTCTTCACTTCCAAGTTTATCTTCAACCAGTGAGTGGGATTTATTCCAATAATACATCTGCAAAAGAGATATTTTTACTTTAGTTGTTAAAATAAAAATTAAATAACAAATAATTTGTGTACATTTGTGTAACCTGGGTGCAGGTGAAAGATTCAAGTGAACAAATATTGGTCTCATCTCCATTATTTTGTATTGAATTTTTTCATAAAAAAATATAACCTTTCTTTCATTATATATAAATACTTATCTTTTATGTAAGTTCATAGGTTTGATACAATTAAAATACATGCACGTCATTCACTTCATTTTAAATACAAAAATAAACAAATAGATAATATCAAAATTAAAATCCCAGTAGGTAGAAATCGCGCAGAACAGCAGCAGGCGCTGAAGATTATTTTAGACATTGCAGATTAATCTAAAAATTAAAAATTGCTAAAATTTAATTTGTCTTTAGGCTAACGCTATATTATTGTTATAGTACTTTCTTTTTAAACACAGTTTATTTATTTTATGTGTTACTACATGATAGCAAGCCAGATTTGACATTGTGGTGTCACATATTTGGTTTGCTGCTGATTGACACAGAAAATTCTGCTACTGGAAATCTAAATGTTTCTAATGTGAAAAAAAAAAAAAAAAAAAAAAAAAAAAAAAAAAAATTGCTATTAGCAGGATTTGGGAAAAGGGGAAGGGGGAGGGAATATTGGTGAGATTTGTGTTTGACTACTAAAAATACTAATTTTAATTATCTTTTACAATCAAATAATAAGACACATTTTAGCACACAAAATATCATAATACTGAAATAATTTCTAGCCAACTTCATGTTCTGAATGTTCAAGTTAAAACCAGAATTTGTAAATATAATATACATAAACTTCCAAAAACACCTGTAATTTTTATGTATGTACAACCCATATTTTCAAATTAGTCAATTTAAGATCTCTTTTAAATATTTAAAATATAAATATTTAAATAAAGTAACTTAAGGTAAATGCACCTGTAGTGGGCCATGTACCAATTGGGCCAATAATTATTAAAATTTAAAACCAAGTCTACAATATATTTCTGAAAAATGACTGACTAATATCCTGAAATACTTTTTTTCTGGCTAATTGTTTACTTTCTAGAATGTCTTCAAAAACAGATTTTTGGGTAAATCCTTAGCGATTTCACTAATACATTTTTTTATTTAGAAATATTTTTCCTTTCATTTTATATTTTATAATGAACTAAACTGCTATTGATATACACTATTACATTGTAAATATTTTGTTAGATATGCTGAAGGCTTTTTAAAAATTCATACCCCAGAAATTCACTAGGCTGACTATTAAAGCATAGAGGATATAGTTTTTCTTTTTTCTCCCTTGAGGATGCATTTTGAAACCTTAAATTTTTACTCTAATGCATATCTTTTAGAATTCACTAATACTTTAATAATATTTTTAAAAAAATGTCTTTAAGTGGATATTTATCTTAATATAAACAAGAGATGAACACCTAAAACATAGTAACATGAAAACTTAAACAACCCCCTCCCCCCAACTTATAACAAAACTGAAAATCAATTAATTAGAAACAAAGAATTTTCTGAAAAGTAAAACAAGCTCTACACACCAATGAAAACTCAAAATATAGGATTCAGTTTTAAGTGTGAAATAAGTTTCATTTTTCTATTGAAAAAATTCACATAAAAATAAACTTGTAAGCTTTATCTTTTTTAAAATACTGTGACTTGAACTAAACCAGAAGTAGAAAAATTCTTTTTCAAACATAAAACTTTTTTTTTTTTGGAGGGGAAGATAAAATGACCATTGTTGATTGCCTGAGGCACAAACTCTGACAACAGAACACTACAGTCTATGTACACTATGTACATATAGTGTACATATCTATTTACCCTATAGTCAGTTCAAAAGTTCATTTGCATGTTTTTCCCATGAAAATATAAAAAATATTGTACACAATATTTTGAAAAAAAAAAAAAAAAAACTTTATACATATGAAAATATCAAAAGTAATTAACATGATTTTAAAAAATAAATACTAGACAGACAGGTAAAGCACAGACAATAATATCTATTTAATAAAATGGGAAAGAGAAAATATACAGGAAATATAGTTTTATTTTTAAAGACTTTATTATTATAAGCTTCATTGAATTTTTTTTTTTTTTTTTTTTTTTTTACTTTTGTAAAAGGAGGCTTACGATCTGGATTTTACTGTGTATCATATATAAACTGGGAGGCAGCAGAGCAGATAATCATCTCATTGCGTTCATGGTTAAAGAGTTAGTTAAAATTCAAATCGCATATTAAAATGCAGTTGGTCTGCCAAATCTTTGTGGAAAACATCTGAAAATTTAAATAATTGTTTCTAAGCTTAATCCCTGTGTATAGTAAAAAACATGAAGTATGCAGTAGGTTTGTTAAAAGCATCATTTTTATCTTACAAATATATAAAGCATTTCTTTTAAAAAATTATATTTAAATCTAACATTTAACATACAATGTCATAATTTCCTTTTAGTAATCAAATTATTCATTTTTTTATATAAAAAGAGATATAGCAAGAATAAAATTTTTGCAGTAAAAAGTATTTTCTCATTCTACTTTTCAGTAATAAACTTATACTAAATATTGCTGCTAAAGAAGAATGAAAGATTGACATTGACTGCACCACTATTGTAAAGGAAAGTACAGAATAAAAAAAGAAATGCTTTTGTAAAATGTTAAATATAGCAAAAGCTTCTTCAGTAAAGTTGAATAAATGACTCATACACCAAATAAAAGTTATTAGGTATTAAAACAGCAGCAAAACCGTTTGAAACACTTACAGCTGAGAATCCCTACTGACTGCCAATAATGCTGTTGGTTATTGTTTTGAGGATTTCAGATATAAGTGGCTAATCCTCATATTTATTCTGCATGCGTTGATTTTGGGTAGTTAACTTATGCATGCATTTGTGTAAGTTTAGGTTATTCACAGCATAAATGCAAAATGAGCAGCAAATAATATTTGTTAGTTTTATTATTTGTTTTACTATCTAAAAGAATTATATAATTGCAGTTTTTATTAATTCTGTAGTTATTAGTTGTTTTTCTTAAGCTGCTATCAGATTCATAAACTTTATGAGCGACATGCTTTTCAGCCGATTTTAACCCCAACTTTTTCCCATTCAAAGAGAGAAAAAGGTTACAATTGTCTTAGAAAAAGTTTGGGGAAGAGTGGGAAAACCAGTCCTACTAGTACCAGCCGTTAATATTTATCACATATTCCTATCAATTGCTTATCTCTGATTCGTTGAAACATTTCATGTTGGATGAAAAGACTCATCAACGGAGACTTTTTTGGAACTGCGGAAAAAAGCTGGGAGACATTGCTGTTTGCTATCACACTGGGTGTTGGGAGGATATTTCGTGAAAAGTTGGAGGAATTCAAGTGTTGGCTCAAAAGTCTCTTGAAATGTTAGTGAATCTGATAACAGCTTTAAGCAATTTTTTAGAGCACTACAATTTGCCCGTTTTGAACTTCCAAATTCTACATTTTTCTTAATTTATGTATCCAAGACCCTGCAAAAATTATAGAACTTCATTTCTTTAGAAAAAATAAATAAATAAAATGTTATTTAATTGTATTTTTCCATTTGTAGTTCATAAAATCATTAAAATTAATGACATTTTACTCATCATACTAAGAAACTATACATTTTTTTTTTCTTTTATATAATTGCTAAACACATTACTAATATATATCCTCATGAAATAGTGTCATTTTTCGAAACTAGCATTCTCCTATTTCTTTCTAGAATGAATACTAAAGTATTGATTATCAACATAGTAATTAAAGTATAAAAATGTGTATTATGTTGCTGTTCCTAATTACAGAATTAATTGTTTAATAATAATTAACTTTAAGTGGTGTTGACAATTTAACATTAAATGTAGTTATTAATTTTGAATAATTATAAATATAATGTAATTGTATTTAATATAGTTTTGCATAATTATAATATTTTTGTATGTTAGTAATTAAAATAAAAAATGCAAATTATCAGAAATTATAAATTGCTGCTAGTTTGCAATTATTATAATTTCTGTAATCACTAACTAATAATTATAATTCTATTAAGTAAAGTGTAAAATCTTAGGTTAATTAGCAAGTAGTGATTTAAATGTTTTGGTAAGCTCAAAATTCTTCAATCAGTCACATGAAAAAGTGTGAAATTTTTTAGGCTGGGTGGAAAAAAAAAAAAAAAAAAAAAAAAAAAAAAAAAAAAAAAAAAAAATCAGAAAAGTTGTCAGACAATCAAGAGAAGAAAAAAAAAAAAAAAAAAATCAGAAATATTGCAGAATTCATCACATTCGGTTGTAGGAAAATACAAAATCTAGTAAAAAATTCGTAAAATTTGCTGACTGCTATTCATGGAAAAATATAATGAAATTTTACTGATAAATGAGGACACTAAACAACAAGTTTAAAATACATCAATACTTTAAAATATAAGAAAGAGATAGTTTATAGAATCTCTCAGAAAAAAACATCAAAATAATTTTATTTAATAAAACAAATTGAATATTGCTTAAATTATTAAAATATTTACATTATCTGAACAAGTATCAATTAATTTAGCATTAGAGCTGTTTTCTAAAATATGAAAAGTTGAAAAGTTAAACTGAGTTAATTGTGTTAAACTTTAATCTAAAAATAAACATCTTAAAAAATAAATAAATAACACTTTTCTTTTCCAAACAATCTTCTTGGTAGATTTATTGCAAATGTTATAAAAATATGCCATGAAGTTTTGTAATTTGGAAATACTGGTGTAAAGTATTCAACTGAAACATGAAAAGCATATATTTACCTATCTTTCGACGCTTTGTGGGCAGACAGAAACAATGGCTGCTCTAGGCTCCCTTACTTTCTTCATACTCTCATGATGAACAATGGCAATGTTTTTCTTACATTGCTTAACACCTCTTAGATTAGCATTCATTTTCTGAAAGAATCACAAGTAGAAATCACATATTCAATTTTGGCAGTATTCTTTATTTTCAAAAATCATAATCCATTAAAAAATAATAACAATAATCAGAAATAAACAAATATTCTACTGTAGGGGTGCACAATCTTTTCAAGAGCCACTTACAAATATATCTAGGTAGTCGAGAGCCACATCAATAACATGGAGAATTTTGAAGAGGTGATCCATCGACATAAAATTTGATAAAAAATATGGTTTCAGAGGGGAGTGGGAAGTTACCCTTTTAATTTAAGTTTGCTTACCCAGCCAAAATATCCAATTCAGTTGGTAAGGATTATCAGCAGTTTTTATGTTTGTATATATATATATAACAAGGATTATTTTCAAGATATGACAATATTCCTTGACTTTCTTCAGGATAGTAAATTTTGTTTTATTAAAAGTGCTAAAAAACAAACATAAGTAGCTAGTGTCGAATGAAATGTGAACTTTATAAACAAAGTGGCTGATCAATAAGATTTTTCTGTGACTGATCAACGATCAACAAAATTTTTCGAGACGTAATCATAAAATTTGTGATTTTTTTCTTGTCTCAATGACAAAAGTGGCGTTTTTCTTGAATGTAATTGACGAAATACTCATTTTTTCACTCCCAATTAACAAAATTTCATGATATTTATCTACTTTGACAAAATCTGTATTTTTTTTTCCCCCATCCCCACGGCAAGATGAAATGTGCAATTTTTTTCTCTTGATAAACTGACAAAACTCACGCTTGTTTCAATTTAAAAACTAACAATTGTTCACAATTTTTTTTTTTTTTTTTTTTTTTTTTTTTTTTTTGCATCATTGAGAATAAAGCAATTTTTTCGTGTCTGATCAAAGAAATTCGTGCTTTTTTTCATGCAATAAACTGAGAAAACATACGACTTTTCCATAGCTGATGAATTTGCAATTTTTTTTGTGCATCAACACCAAAATGGTGATTTTTTTCTTACCTGATCAATGAAATGTGTGATTTTTCAAATCCATTGAACAAAATTCACAATTTGTCTGTGCCTGATAGGCGAAATTTGCTACCTTCCCCCGAACATCATGGGCAAAATTTGTGACTTTTCCACACCTGTTGAATGAAATTTGCAATTTTTCTGAGTCTCATCAACAAAATTCGCTATTTTTCTGCATCTGATCAACGGATTTTGCATCTTTTCCATGTTTGATCTAAGAATTTTGCAATTTTTAGACAACTGACAAATTTTTATATTTTTCCACAGTAAATTGATGAAATTTACGATTTTTCCCCTACAACCTATCAACAAAAAATGCAATTTTTTCCAGAAGTAAATTGATGAAATTCACGGGCAATATGTTAACCTACCATGGGCCACAGGTTGTTATTCTATTCTACACGATACAATATGGCATTTTTTTTTTCATATGTACTATTCATTTACATCAAACACATAAGTAATGAAATTTTATTTAGCAATTAATCCACTATAATAGCTAAAACAACATAATTAACAAAAAAATTAGCAAAAACATTGTGATAGCCACCGAGCACTGATTTTAGTGCTAGTTAGAATTTTGTTTTTTCAATTTAATTGTAAATTTTGCTGTTTACATCTGCAATGACATATGAATTTGAAGGAGGTTTCTGTACAATCAAATTTTGCTAACATGAGATTCCAGAATCTAAGAGATCTTGAGGTGTAAAACATGCCCCCTCCCCTAGGACTGTGGAATATGTGTATAAAGTGACTAACTTTGTCTCAGGGATGGTTAATGTACTAGAATTCTTTGGGTGCCTATTTTTAGATTGCTTCATTGCTACCATTTGTTGAAAAGTGATAGCAGCTTTAACTTTGTAATTAAATAAATGAAATATTACTATTTTAAAATAAGTGGTAACAATCACTTCTTTCATTATAATGTAAAATAGATTGGGCCCAGAACAATTGTGTTCGCTGCAAGCATGACCAGAATAACACCTTTGTATATGTTGCACATAAACTTTTTTTTTTATCTAAAGAAAATACATTTTTATGTATTAAAAGAAAATAAATATGATTTTTTTTGTTATTCAATGAATTGTTATAGCAAAAAAAAAAAAAAAAAAAAAAAAAAAAAAATTTAAAAGACAGAGCACATTTACAGTAGTATAATATAGACGCACACGCCATGCTCAAGTTTTATGAACTTTGCAGAAAATTTTAGGAGAAAGAAGCAATCTTCATTTTTGTAAATTTCTTTTTTGTACAAAAATTTTTTTAAATATTCCGTCAATTCTGTATACGATTTATTTACTGTTAGTGCAAAAATAAAAGCATGTGAAAAATATGAATTTTGTCGATCAGCTTTGCAAAAATTGCAAATTCTGTCGATTGAATTTGTAAAATCGCAAATTTCAGCGATCTGGCGCTGAAAATTTTCAAATTTTGTCCACTGGCTTCATAAAAATTACAAATTTTGTTTATAGGGTGCGGAAGGAGTGTGATTTTTTTCAAACGGCTTCATAAAAATGGTGAATTTTCTAGATCAGACGCTAAAAGATGGTCAATTTTTTCGATTGGCCTCATAAAACTCGAAAATATTATATATCAAGAATGAAAAGTCAAGAATTTTCAGGATCAGCTTCGTAAAAATTGCACATTTCATCAATTTACTTCATAAAAAATTCAAATTTCATTGATTATGTGAAAAAATAGCTAATTTTGTTGATCATCTTTGTACAAATAGCAAGTTTTGTCAACTGACTTCGTAAAAATCGAGAATTTTGTTGATCAGGTGCTAAAAGATCGTGAATTTTCTCAATCAGCTTCATAAAAATCACAAATTTTGTTGATAGGGGAATTGCTTTATTGTGAAATTTTTCAAGTGGCTTGGTAAAAATCATGAATTTTGTTGATCAAGTATGGAAAAATAGAGAATTTTGTTAATCAAGTGTGAAAAAATCAAGAATTTGGTCGATTTGGCACGAAAAAATAGTGTACTTTATTGATCATGTGAGGAAAAATCGAAAATTTTGACGATTTGTTAAAATCAAGACTTTTGTCGATCGGCTTTGTAAAAATCGCAATTTTTGTCAATTGACTATTTAAAAATTGTGATTTTCATCGATTGGCTTTGTAAAAATCAGAATTTTATCGATCGACTTTATAAAAATTTTGCATTTTGTTGATTAGAAGTGGAAAGATCGTGAATTTTGTTAATCAGTTTTGTAAAGCTCTTTGTACTTGTACATAATGGCACAAACTGGTTGGCATAGAAAAATTGCTAATTTTGTTGATCAGGCACAGAAAAATCAGGAATTTTGTTGATCAGGCATGGGAAAAAAAGGCATGGAAGGCATCAGCCACTTATGTTTGTTTTTTATCACTTTTAGTAAAACAAAATTTACCCTCCTGAATAAAGTTAAGGAATATTATTACATCTTGAAAATAATCCTTTGTATATTTGTTACAGATACAAACATAAAAAATGCTGATGTATCCTTATTAACTGAATTGGATATTTTGACTGGGTACGCAAACTTAAAGGGATAACTTTCCACTCCCATCTGAAACCATATTTTTTTTTTTTTAAATCCAATTATAAGCCACAGATCACCTTCTTGAAATCGAATTTTCTCTGTGTGATTGATGTGGCTCTCGACCACCCAGGCATATTTGTAAAGGACCCTTCTTTTGAAAAGGTTGTGCATCCCTACAACAGTCTTAATAATGGGGAAATTATAAAACTTAAAATCAATAAAAGATTTTGATTCCATTTATTATCCTTTTAATTCATGTTCTTGCTACTAGGGCTGCTTTTGATTCTTTTTTCTTAAATTATTTTGTGGCTAATTGCTAAAAAATTCTAATTTTTTATACTTAAAACTCCCATTACCATTTAACGACTTTTCAACTTTTGCAATCGGGAAACATGATCACAATTTTCCACTGTTGCGACTCCATTATAGTCTCCTTTTGGTTTGTTTTTTAATTCCATCTGTTTTCAGCTACCATGTATTTGCTAAAAACTGCTTTATAAACTTGTAAGAACAATTATTTTAATAATCGTTTAAAAAACATCTCAGTTGTGTGTTTTACAATTGATAAATTTTCAAGAATTGTCCATCAATTCCTACATATCTTTTACCAAAAGAACATTATGGAAATTTCCTATTTAAAGTCTACTTTAAACAACTTTATTTCCATAACTTTCACATGCTTAGAATATAAGCTTACTTTTGAAAAAATCAAAACAGACCCTAAGAATTTTGGACACATGATGACAGATATGATGATTGGGGACAAATATTATACAGTAAACTCCCTCAAATCCGCAAACCAGAAATCTGCAACTCTCTAAAATCTGCACATATTTTATGGATGTAAACAATGAAACTTTCAGTTTGGATATCGGGAAAAAATTGATTTTTTTAGTTTTGTACCAATTCCATATAATTTTTAATTTTTAATTTTCTTAATAATACTCTATTCATGTTTTTTTCATGAAGGAAGAATAATTTTTTTTGGAAAAAAAATCAAGATATTTCTGATATCAATGGTAATCACAATTTTCTTACCAAATATATTACTGCAAAAATGATTTTTTGGTTATTAAAATCTGGCTAAACTTGAAAAAAAAATAAAAAATAAAAAAAAATAAAATAAAATTTTATGATTTTGATGTGAATTAGTAATGTACTTTTATGAAGCAAGTTTTGTTGAATTATTTTGGAAAAATACATTTAATCTTTATAATGAATATTTAATCATACACTATAGGTTATTAACTTCACCTTTGCTATTAGTGCTTTAATAACTTTAAAATTTTATTATTTTAGTTTATTACTTATTTTAATATTTTATTATATTGTAAGCATTCATTATAGTTCCGATTGCACTATTTACTGCACTTAAATTACTGTTTAAAAAATGTAAACAAAGCAATGACCAGAAATTTGCACAACCTCTAGTCCCAAGCTGTGCGGATTTGAGGGAGTCTACTGTATATGCATTACAGTAACATGATTTTTTTTCTAACGCCAATTGGATGAAAACCCCTTTTTCAAATACCAGTTACATATATACATAAAGGGAACAGCAATATATTAAAAAAAAGGTTTAATAACTATAGAACAGAAGATTTTATGCAATTAAATAATAAATAAAAGAAAAACAACAACATTCAGGCTACCATATCAAGCAAAATAACAACACATCGGCAGCAATTGCATTATAACCCAAAAGCTACCCCCAATGCATATGACACAGGCATAGGAAAAAAAAAAAAAAAAAAAATCAGACCAATATGGTGCACATATGATATCTGTGCCAGATTTTGAGTAGATAAAATGGTCTCTCCCCATTTCCTTGTTTTGTGTTAAACTTCTTGTGAATAAACAAAAATGCTGCTTTTAAGTTGATTTCAAATTATGGATTGTTCCATATATAAAGAAACTATTACATCTATGCATAAATAAGTTATTAATATAAAGAAAGGATAAAAGTATACGTAGAAAATTTAATTTTGAATTAATACTTCCCTTAGTAAAAATGCAAGCTCATACAGATCAATATTTTTTTCAACTGAAGATTGCTGTCCCACAGACTCGGATAAAAAACTGTCTGCAAACTCAATTTCTTTAAAGTTTTCTGCAAAAAAATGCTGTGCCCATCCTAGGTCCTATATTGCCACTCACAACTAAAATTTATAGTTATATGTGAATCGAGTACCAATAAGCTATATTTAAAACTTTATTAAAAGACAGACATGGTACAGGCTCTGCAAGAAAAAAGCTGAACTTTCACGACCTCACGGACTTTTGATGAAATTTGTATTTTTTTGCAGTGTTTTGACGAAATTTGCATTTTTCAGCAACTTATTTATGAAATTAGCTTTTTCCTGCAACCATTTAACGAAAATCACACTTTTTCCACAGTTTTTTCAAAGAAATTTCCAAATATTCACATCTTTTAGCGAAATTAAAGGTCTTTCCCACTCTCTTTCTAGAAAAATTGTGTATTTTTTGCAATTTTTCGAGAAAATTAGCTTATTTTCCTCGATGTTTATAAAAAATTCGAATATTTTCCTTGATCTTTCAGAAAATGTGCATATTTTCAGTGATTCTTCATCAAAATTTGCAAATTTTCAGTTATTTTTCTTCAAAATTCACATATTTTCCCGCAATCTTTCGTCAAAATATGCGTTTTTTCTTGCAATTCTTTGAAGGAATTTGCGTAATTTGAAGTGGTTTGCACTTGCATTTTGGTTGTATTTCATACGTTACCCCCCTTCCCATAAAAATGTCAAAAAATTTTAATGCATATTTGCATCGATCCCAGGGATAATAAAATTCATCACCAAAAAAGCGGAATTCCGCGTTTCCACGGAAAAGTAACATGTCTGAAAGATCAACACTTAAAATCTATTTTTTAACACAAAATGTATTTTTAATTCATTAAATTAATCTGCAAAGTCTATTATAAACTGCTACATTGCAGCACCCACTTCGATGCTACAATGTTTCTGCTACCGGACCTGGCAAGAGGAGGGGAAAAAGCATCATACCTGCCTCACTTATAATATTTTTAAGTATTAAACTCTTATGCACCGGGGCGCTTCTTGCAAAAAATACAGGTCCCATCATTGGCTGAGATTTTTTGCCTTTGAAACTGGTAGACAGCTGGGTTCAAATCCAGTTGCAGCCGTCGGCCTATTCACTTGGAATTTTCTGTGGTTTTCTTCGAACCTCAGATTTCCTTGCATAAATATGAGTTAGGTTCCCTTAGAAAGACCCACCCTCTTTAGAATTTATATCCTTTGTGCAGGTAACTGACCATTTCAAATACAACAGCAACCTAAAAATACTGTACCATGGCACATTAGAAATAATTTCTAGCGATTTTTTTTTTTCTCTAGCTGAAAAAAAGTCTGCAGACTTACTCAAAAATCTGCGATGTGCCAATTCTCTGCCAGGAATCTTGATAATTTCAGGAAATTGGTAAAAAACATCAAAACTGTCGGTAAACAGCATTCACATGTTCATCTGTATTATCTGACACTGCTGCCTCACTCTCTCCTATATATAAAAAAACACACAAAACTTTGATATAGAACTATTTTTAAATACTGCAAAAAATGATGAGCAAAAATGATAACCACCTATATGAATCGAGAAAATTCACAATTTGTTCACGCCTGATCAACAAAATTAACGATTTCTACAAAGCCGATCAAGGAAATTCTTCTGAACAGAATCGATGAAATTTGCGACTATTACAAAGCTGATAGAGAAAATTCACGATTTTTATGAAGTCGATTGAGAAAATTCATGTTCTTTCTGCATTTCATCCACAAAATTCATGGTTTTTACGAAGCCAATCGAGAAAATTTACAATTTGTTTGCGCCTGATTAGTGATTTTTACGAAGCTGATCGACGAAATTTGCAATTTTTCTTTACCCAATTTACAATTTTTACGAAGCTGATATAGAAAATTCACGATTTTTATGAAAAAGATCAAGAAAATTCACAATTTTTATGAAGAAGATCGAGAAAATTCATGATCTTTCCTCGTCCGATCAACAAAATTCTTGATTTTTAGGAAGCTGATCACCAAAATTTGCAAATTTTACAAATCTGTAGACAAAATCCTTAAGTTTTCCTCATATGATCAATAAAATTTGCATTTACTCTGTGTCTGACCAACGAAATTCACGTTCTTTTACGAAACGTATTGACGAAACATGTGATTTTTTATGAAGTTGATCAACGAAATTTGCGATTTTTACAAAGCCGATCGACAAAATTTTTGACCTTTCTTAGCATGATCAAAAAAATTTGCGATTTTCCTTCAATAGAATACATAATTTTATCATGTCCAATCGACTAGATTTTCGCTTTTATTCGCCTTAAACTGATGAAATGAGCATTTTTCAGTGGCCAATCAACAAAATTCCCAAATTTTATTAACTAACTTTGACAAATCTGCGTTATTTTATGCAACAAGTTGAAATTAGCGATTTTTTTCTCTTTATAAGCTGATAAAATTCACGATTATTTCACAGCCTATCATTGAAGTTTTCAATTTTTCCGTGCTTTATCAACGAAATTTGAGATTTTTTTTTTTTTTTTTTTTTTTTTTTTTTTTTGTCCTTGATCAAGGACAATTGTGATATTTTCGTGCCTGTTCTCGATCAATGAAATTTGTGTTTTTTACACAGGATAAATCAAGGAAACGTGATTTTTTTCCACACGTGATGTATTTAATTTGCAATTTTTTCATGCATCATCCACAAAATGGACAATTTTTTCTTGTCCAATCACAAAATTCACAATTTTTCCACGCTCAATCGGCGAAATTTGCTTTTTTTTTGGGGGGGGGGGGGGGCACCTTATGGGAAAAATTTGCGTTTCTCCATACCTGATGAACAAAATTTGCAATTTTTTCCAGCCTCATCGACAAAATTCACGATTTTTCCGGACTCTATCTATGAAATTTCTTATTCTTAAGTGACTGACGAAATTTTATTTTTTTGGCCGTAAAACTGACAAAATTTATGATTTTTTTTCTGCCACCTATGTACAAAAATTGCAATTTTTTCCAGTTGTAAATTGACGAAGTTTGCAGGCCACAGGTTGTGCATCCCTAATTTAAACATTTACAATATTAGAGTTACAATATCTTAAAATGCGTTATTTAAGAAACAATTGTTAGATTTATGCAAAATATTTTTTAAAATCATAGTAAAATTTTTAAAGATGAAAGAACACAGTACAATGAAAATTTTTTGCATTGAAAATTAGGGATACAATAAAATACACAGGGTTTCAATCATTACTCATAACAAAGCTCCACGGATTTTGCTAATACCCTGCATTTCTTGCTAAATAAATGGATTATGAAGTCGGTTTCTAATTCCTACACAAATGATGCTAATCTCTACCAGCTCTTAAACATTGCTCTATACTAGGGTGCACAACCTTTTGAAGAGAAGGGCCACTTTCAAACATATCTGGGTGGTCGAGGACCACATTAATAACATGGAGAGAATTCGAGTTAGAGGAGGTGATCTGTAGCCTAATACATGTGGTAAAAATATGTGGTTTCAGAGGAGAGTGTATGTGTGTGATTGGGGGGGGGGTACCCATTTAAATTCACTTACCCAGCCAAAATACCCAATTCAGTTAAGGATATATCAGCAGTTTTTAAATTTTTATATATGACAGATATAGCAAGGATTATTTTCTAAATTTAAGATCCTTGACATAATTCGGGAGATTATGCTTTGTTTTATTAAATGTGTTAAAAAAAAGAGCATAAATGGCTGGTGCCAAAAAATGTGAATTTTATGAATGAAGAAGTTAGAAGGAGCCGATTAAAAAGATTTTTTTTATCTACGTTATTTTAAAATTTTCCACGCCTGATCGATAAAACTTGCGATTTTTACCTTGCCGATCGACGAAATTCGAGATTTTTACAAAGCGATCGATAAAATTTGTGATTTTTACAAAGTTGGTCTATGAAATTTGCTATTTTCCATCGTATGATTGGCAAAATTCATGATTTTTCTGCGCATGATCGACGAGATTTGTAATTTTTCCGCACCTGATCGAGAAAATTTCCAATTTCAATGCGCCTGATCAAAGAAATTTGCGTTTTTCTGAACCCAATCTACGAAATTCTCGTTTTTACGAAGCCGATCAATAAAATTCGCGATTTTTACAAAGTCCACTGATAAAATTTGCTATTTTCTTTCGCACAATCGACAAAATTCATGATATTTCAGTGCTTGATAAACGAAATACACGATTTTTACAAAGCCGATCAACGAAATTCACGATTTTTCCACGCTTAATCTACGAAATTTGCAATTTTTACAAAGGCGATAGACAAAATTTACGATGTTCATGAAGCCGATCGACAAAATTCACGATTTTTACAAAGTCAATAGACGCAATTCGCAATTTTTAAAAAGTTGATAGACGAAATTCATGATTTTTGCAAAGCTGATAGACGAAATTCACAATTTTCCTTCGCATGATGGACGAAATTGGCGATTCATCCGAACCTGATTGACGAAATACACGATTTTAATGCGACTGAATAATAAAATTCGCATTTTTTCTGCACCTGATTGACGAAATTCGTGGTTTTTCCGCACTTAATCGACGAAATTCGTGGTTTTTCTGCACTTAATCGACGAAATTCGCGATTTTCTGATTCGGATCGGCAAAATTTGCAATATTTCCGAAGCTAATCGACAAAATTCGGGATTTTTACGAAGCCGATCAATCAAATTTGCGATTTTTACGAAGCCTATCGCCGAAATTCGTGATCTTTGCAAAGCCAATCAACGAAAATCGCGGAATTACTCCACATGATCGATGAAATTCGCGATTTTATTCGAGTCTGATTGACGTAGTTAGCAATTTTTCCGTGTGTGACCAACAAAATTTGCAATATTCCCATCTCTGACCAAAGAAATTTGCTATGCGAAATGCGATCAATAAAACTTGCAATTGTTTGGTCTTTGATTTACAAAATGTGTGCTTTTTTCGCTGTAAATTGACAAAATACACATTTTTCTTCGACCGAGTATCAATATTCGTGATTTTTGTAATAACATTGACGAAATCTGCATTTTTTTATGCGGCAAGATAAAACTCGCAATTTTTTTCTCTTGATAAACTGACAAAAACACGATTTTTCAGCAGCTGAACAACGAAATTTGCAATATTTCCACGCATCATCACTTAATTCACGATTTTCCCGTGTCTTATCAGTAAAATTTGCTTTTTTTTTTTTTTTTTTTTTTTGTCTCTGATTGACAAAGTTTGCGATTTTTTTCTGCCTTATCGACGAAATTCACTTTTTTTTTAATGCGATAAACCAAGAAAATATGCTATTTTTCCATCCGATGATAATTTGCAATTTTTTCGAGGAACAACAACATTTATGATTTTTTTCTTGCTTGATCAACGAAATGTGTGAGTTTTCGTGTCCATCCGACTAAATCTGCGATTTTTCCATGCCTGGTTGAAAAAACTCGCGATTTTTTCTTGACCAATTGGGAAAATTTGCTCCCCCGATGGTCTAAAAAAAATTTAGACCATCCACTACATCCATGGCTATGCGCACAAAGCAGAATGAAAAATAGGTGGTACCTAATTTTACTTTTAGCCTAAAAAAAAAAAAAAAAAAAAAAAAAAAAAGGGAGGAAAAGATGTAATAATATTTTTGAAAAAGGGGGAGTTATGGTGCATTCTTTTTCACTTTTATGAAACACATAGAAAAAGGAACATTGGAACTATTCAATCGTAATCAGAAACAGCTTTCTATGTTATGTTTTTATACTATTTTTTTTTAAGTATAATTCTTATTATTTTTTCATAGGTTTTTGAGGATATTTATAAGGATATTATCTCTGTTTCAGATATAATCAAGATCATACAATGCAAAACGGGACATTTGTAACTAACAGAAATCTAGAAAGCGTGTGTTTTGCATATTTCTTCGGAATTTTGAAACGATAATGGCTATCATAATTTCAAATGTGGACTAAAGACAGAAGTGCATTTAAAAAACTGTCCCGTGTATAATACTCAAACTCAAAATCTGTGCTGCAAAAAATACTCTTTTATCTTAGAATCTCAAAAATGCAACCGCTACTGCTTTTCAACAACAAATCAACATTTAAAAACAATATGCAGCATTTAATTAAATCTCTTTCTTGAGTAGAGTTTTATTTAACAGAAGCACAGGTTCATATAAGCCAAAAACTTTTAATATTCACAAAGGATGCATCGAATACTGATTTTGGACGAATATATCAAGAGCCAAATTTATTCTTTAACATAACCTCATTTATGAAATTTTTAAAAATATATCTCTCAATCAAATATTATCAATATATCAGACAATGAGAAAAGGGGGTTAAAAGGTAATAATTTAAGTAAAAAAAAAAGTTTTGGAGAATTAGTACATAATTTTGTCTCACTATTTTTAATATTTAAACTTTCAGATACTAAAAGGTATATTATTTGTAGTAATATTACAAATATGAAAGAAATGATGCTATAAGTTGGGCATTTTAAATGCTAAATAAAGTATCAGGTAACCAAGAAAGTTTGTGTGGTTTTTGAGAACAACTACTTTTGTTGTGTAGGCGTGGTCATACTGATTCTGATGATATCATTTCTGTACATTGCCTTTAAATTGCAATTAGTAGAGAATTGTTTAACGTATTTCACGTTTTGATATCAGTTTTGTAGAAAATACAATCGTTGACATAGGATGTCGTTGACAAAGGGGATTTTGAGGCCTATTTTGCTCTACGAGTTCAAATTAGGAAACAAAGCTGCAGAGGCCGCTAGAAGAATATGCTCCGTGTTTAGAGAGACTTCAGTGAGTAAACGGACCGCTCAAAAGTGGTTCAGCAGATTTTCGTCCGGAGACGAGAGCCTCGAAGACAAGCCCCGAGTTGGTCGTCCATCCATCTTAGACAAAGTATCAAACAGAATCCTGATCTAACATGCCAGGAGCTTGCGCAAAGGTTTGGAGTATCTGACTAAACCATCCGATCGCATCTTCATAGCCTTGGGATGTCATGAAAACTTGATAAGTGGGTTCCTCATGTCCTGTTCGAGGAAAACAAGCTCCAACAATTGAACATCTGTTTGTCATTGCTGTCGCGCCACAACAAAGCCTCTTTCCTGGATCAGACATTGACATGCGACGAGAAATGGGTAATGTATGATAACTGAAAGAGAAAACATCATTGGTCAACTTCTGGTTCCGTCTCATTGATGCTAAACCGGACATCCATCAAAAAAGATAATGCTGTGTATTTGGTGGACTAGCGCTGGTATAGTTCACTATGAATTCTTAGAAAGTGCGAAAACAATCACAGCCGAAGTTTACTCGTCGTAGGTAAAAGGGTTTCAGCTGCTTTGCTCGAAAAGCAACCAGTGCTGGTCAACAGGAGAGGAGGTCTTCTCCTCCAGGATAACGCCAGACCTCATATGGCCAAAGCGACCAGGGACGTGATAAAAACATTAGGCTAGGAAGTTTTGTCTGAGCCACCTTGCTCCTCAGACATCGCCCAATCGGACTATTACTTATTTTTGGCCATGGATAATCACCTGCGGGAACAGCAGTTACAAACAGGCAACCCAGCGACCCACACAACAGCAGTTGTGTGGGTCGTATTTTATGTCTGATGAGAACCGCATGAACTTTCTTGGTTACCTGATAATTTCTAAATAAAACTGTAGAACTGATGTTTGAGGCTGCTGATCAGCAGATTTACTAGTCTCATAATATTGAAACTAGTTACATATTGTTATTTTATTTTGCATTTTTTATTTATTATTAGTTTTTGTTAGAGAGGAATTATAAACATTTAAGGCAAAAAAAAAAGGGGGGGGGGGTGTTTAACACCTTTTGTAACTTATTTTAAATAGTGAGGTATTAAGCCTCATGCCAAGGAACTCCTCTTTAACTGTGCCCTTAAAATATATATTTATTATTTTCTGCTTTTTGGCTGGTTTGATTGTCAGTGTATACAAGTTACAAAACAGAGATAAACATTTAAAACAGAAAAACAGGGAATAAATTTTAAAATTTTATTGATCAGATAAAATAATTGAAAAGCACAAGCAGCTATTTATAAAAAGTTTTGGTATTATAACATTTTATTTAATATAATTTAAAAATTAAAGCAGATTATTTAGGTTTACATTTAAGCAAATTTTTTTATGCAAAATAAACATTACTGAAATTGCATTTTTAGCAATGTCAACATGGGGTGTTCATTACTGGAAAATAACTAATTAAATATCACAGAATGATAGCCCTCTTAAAACTTAAAATAAATGAAATTTTATAATTGACTTTTATAAAATAAAATTAAAGGTTTCCAATGTATACTAAAAATAACATTCGAATTTTGCAAGAAAATAAAGAATATATAAACTTATTAAACGAAGCCACATTTTAGCATGTTCATTAAGATAACTGAAAAACTGCGGAACTCAAAACATTATTTTGTTTCCTGATTAATTTGATTAAAAGTATCATCAATAATGAAATATTATAAAACAGGCAAAAGGGAGTTATGAAACAATAATAAAAGCTATATTTTTATTGGTTATTTCTTTATAAACCAAAAACATCGAAGGGGTGTCTATCTACTCTATTTTTCTGCGTATAAAGAATAAAGTCTGTGTGCTATTTATTTATTTTTTTCATGAGTATGCGATGAATATAACATTATAACTTAACTAATAGAAGATAAAACTAAACAATAAATAAAACTTACTTTTTAAATCGTGATAACGTAAGCAGCCAAGTACTACACAATAATGCTTACATTTCCAATTTCATGAATCCCGCGCCGCGTGTACGGTGTTGTAAACAAACTCGATTCTCGATTCGCCGACGTGTTGCCAATTTACGATTTCGTAAAAGTGCAAGGATGGGGGTTTCTTTCCATGGAGCTAAGGTTCTTGTTCTTTTTCTTCTTTTCTGCTTTCAGTTTCGTTATGAACAGAAACAGAATTAATGAAAAGAGATTCATATATGAATCTCTTTTATTAATTACTATAATTTTGAAGTATGGATTACTTAAAAAATTTAAATGAAAAATGTCTAAAAACTAACATTTGAAATTGTAAAGTAGAAACATACTTAAAAAATGAATTTCATTTACACAATTTATTGGCAAATAGAATTTGAACGGCCAATATTCATAGCCAAAGTTATTAGACACATTTTAAAGTCATATATGACATTTTATGTAGCATATGGCACGACACGCACCTGTGAAACATTGAATGAAAAAACGTGCGACATGCGACAGTTTCACCCTGATAACAAAGAAAAAACTGGTTTGACTGCGTCATGTTGCACGATTTTTGACGCATGTCTCTATAGTGTGTGGCGGGCCTTAGACATATATGCATCATATATGCAGGACTTGCATAAAACCGCTTTAAGTATAGGAAGGCTGACGTCACACAGAGAGCCCCCTATTACTCAGCCATTTTTATTAATCTATTTTTTGTAACACTAAAATGTTTTGAAATTTTATAATGAAAACTTTGAGTAAATAAAACACTATTAATATTAAATTAAAATTAGCTATCCATATCCATATGAAAGACTATTTTATTATATAGATATAATCAATTAATTTTGTCATTTATCAATGTAGAACTACACTCGAGACTATTTGAATTTCAAAATATGTTTTATGATTTGCTAATTATAATATAGTAAGAAATAAACAGTTTCGCAATCTTTTTTTCTTTCTCTCCTTTTTTTTTTTTTTTTTTTTTTTTTTTTTTTTATCCAGATTGTTTTTTTTTTTTCTCTGAAAAATTAGCTTTGAAAAATTTGGTGGCCCCTGCATATATGAAGTATATATGACGTATCAGTGACAATACGACATATAAGTCACGAATATTTTGTCAAGTAAATGATAAGTAAATGACATAAATATAAGTTTTGAATTATGTATACGGCTTATGTATAAAATGTATGTTATAGAAAGGCTTCGTGAAATCGTAGATGCATTTTGCAAACATTGGTATGACATGGAAGTTTGCTATCATTATCAGTTATACATATAATATGTACATTATCATGTATACATCAGTCTAATATATATTAACGTTATGATTATATAGAATTTAATACAAAATCATTATGACAGTAAAAAATCTTTTTTTTTTTTAATTATCTCTTATTCGTCTTTATTTCATATAATTTAAAAGTTCTGTAGGTAATTTTTTAAAAATATCTTTATTACACTCCATACCTCTAATGGATATTGCGGAGAATGTTAAAAAATATGTATAAGCAGCTTATGAAAGTTATCTAAATAGAGAGTTGAAAAAATCTACATAATGCATTTCCCTTTTAATCCTTTCACGGGCAAATAATTGTGTTTATAAAATGTGGAATTCACACCATAGTTTTCGAAAACTTTCATCTCACAATAATAAAATAATAATAAACAGTCTTAAGATCGTTTTCCCGCTCAATTTATCAAGATAAGATTTGCTAAAGCTTCTGGTTCAAATCTTGATTAAAATAAGGTGGAGTATAATAGACGCTTTCAGTGTGACCTCAGATATGACATTTTGCTTGGATGCTGACTCCAAACAAATGGTTGCTATGTTTCATTTCTCATTAGATATAAATCGAAGAAACAGTTACCACTGTATATAAAGTATTAAAACTCTTATCTGTAGATATAGTTGTAAAATATGGCGATAGTATAAAAAAAATAGAAAATCCAGCATAACAACGATTTGTTTGGAGTCAGTATCAAAACTAAACATCATATCTAACGTCACGATTGAAAGCGTCTAAATATCCCACCACCTCTGAAGGGATTAACCAGTCTTTGTCATTTTTCCCCTTTCACAAAAACCTATTTGCACAAAAAAGCGTGTGTTTTAAAATTTTCATCAGAAAAGGACGTAATTGAGTGTTTCTAGATCATATCTCAATATTTTATAATATTTTTCCAAACACTACTCCCCACACTGCTACTCTGGGAAAATCGAAAAATGAAACATCATAACTTAAAAAAGAATCATCTCCTTTGTTCACATTCTCAAAGGAAAGAAAATTAACTCTTTTGCGTCGTACAGTAGAATTTCCCTTTTATTTCAGAATTCAGTGGCGGTTGCTCCGGGAGCGAAAATTTAAGGGGTGCCAAATTTATACTACCAACGTCACTTTTGGTTTGTCACAAGAAAATGTTGGGTGGAAGGCGCCAAATTGGAACTTTGATCCGGGCGCAATTTTCTCTTCGCACGCCTCTGTGACCATGAGCTCTTCTGGGCTTAGGGGCCATAAGCCCAAAGCTGGTCCCCAGGGTGAGCGCCAACTGCCTTCTATTGTCTGAGTATGGGCATGCATATTGTGTCTATATCACCACTCTTTGCCACTAGTAATTTTTGGTTTATGCACCACTTCGCTTCCGGTAGACATGGATGATTATATTCCCCTATTACTACTCTTCCATAAAATAAAGGAGTTTTTCTTGTGCTCGATGACTTAGGGTTTTGTGCAGTCGGCTCTTGGACTATACGCTCGCAAGCGATTATTGCCGTTGTGCCTTAATTACTCGACCATTGAAGCCCCTGTTAAATTCTTTCGCCGGAAATTGTTGACATTTATGCATAATAAACAAAAAGAAAGATTCTGGATTCACTGAGGCTGAATGGTTATGACACGATACAGTTAATCACTTGTGAGCATAAGTGTCTTGCGGGTTTACTCCTGTTGGCTCCGTCGCATACTCTTTATGCAGGTCTGTGATGTATTTCTCTTGTGTAGGGAAATTTTTTGTGGCTATATCGTCCTAAGAAACGCACACACCAGTGAGATATTTAACGTAAAACCACGAGACACGAGACAAATTTTCCCTGTTAACAAAGGAAAAACCGGTTTGCACAGTAGAATTCGTCTCCTGTCTCATGATTTTTGTCGCATGTTTCCTTGGTGTGTGGCGTTCCTTATATCGACGATGACTGATAAGCGGCTATTTCATATCAAGCACACAAGTCGGATGTATGGGCGATATTACGGTGCCTCACTTAAGATCGACGTAGAGACTTTCGATGTAAACAAAGCGCAAACGGTATTACGGTAGCAGCGTAACTTAAGGCAGCTCGAAAGCAGTCGTAAGTTTGAACACAAATGGATGCGCGCGCAACCACAACAAAAGTGACTACGGCCTCTGATGGCTGAGAGCAAGAGGACTTACGCTTAAGCGCGAGGACTTACGCTGAGGCACCGTAATAGGAAGTTACAATCGATCGCAGGAACACCTATCCTACGATCGAGCATAAGATAAGACAGAGCGAGGCACCGTAATACCAGCCTAAGTGTTCTATAAATAACACTCTCAAAAAAACTTCCGTCTTTTCACAGAAAATGCACTGGCAGCACTGCTGCCAGAAATTGTCTGTATATTGACGATTTTCTGTTTATTTTTTTCTCTGTCAAAAGAGGAAAAATATCCGTCACTTGAAAAAAGTTTGGAAAAAATCAATGCGGAAGAGGCGGGGATCGAACCAAGGACCCCAGGATTACCAGACCAACGCTAATCCACGGCGCTACGGCTGCTCATGATGATTGTGCGTTAAAATAGAACCGTTCATTTCATATGGTGTGGGTTGGTGCATTTCGTTAAAAAGCTTTTAATTATGCAGTTAATCTCGGAAAGATTTCATCTTTAATGAAACTGTGGCTGGGTTTTTTTTACGTTTAGCATTAATATAGTATAAAAATGTGAATTTTAAATATATTACGTAGAATGTTAGAGAAAAAACATGGATGTTCTATTTGTGAGAATTTTTGAACGAATAAAGAAAGTAATTGTTATTTATTTTTAAATTCGAAAACATTTTTGTCTTTTAAAACTAAATTAGACATTTTAATCAATAGAATATTTTTGTTTTTCATTTTAAAAATAAATTCGAACTTATTACTAACAGACCCAATGCGCATGCGTGCTGGATATAAACGGAAACTTTTCCTCATTTTTCGACGCTCGGAATGAACTCACAGAACAAATACGTTTTCTGGGAGAACAGAAATTATTTGTGAAAAAATAACGATAACTTAGTGTATATTGACGAATTTTTCTGACAGTGAAGGGAAAGGCAGCTGACGTCACTGTGGTCGAATTCGAGGGTAACGAGAAAGACAGGCAAACGTGGTGCATTTTACTTATCTCTTTTTACAGACCGCTGGAGTCACGTGATGGTCGAATACACCAATACGGGTGCGAATAGACCACTACGTCATTCTAGCGGTCTGTAAAAAAAGGTACTTCGGACGAACCGCAATAGCCTGTCTTTCTCGTTAGCCTCGCAAGGGATCTGTAAGCAGACACCCGACGTCAAGCACATCAGTCAGACATATATTTATGTGTAAACAAATAAAAATAAACTGTAAAAAATTTCACCCGTTTGCTGCATTGTCACTTCACCGCTTTTATAAACAACGATTACTTCAGCCTATAAGGAAAGGGCAGCTGACGTCACTGTGAGCAAAATTACTGTGGATCCACAGTAATTTTCTGCCCGTCTTTAAGATCCTACTCTACACAAGAAGTCAAGACGATCTGATTGGTCTACGATTTTTCTGATTCGTCTACGATTAAAAGCGCTGTTGTGTGATTGGTCAACGTCGTCATGATGATTCTTGTTATGATCGCTAAAGCAAATATGTGATTGATAAATTGGTTGAAGGAAGCGTTTGTTTGTAAACATGCCCTTTCCTTATTATGGAGCATCTCATAGGTCAAATAAGAGATATTCTATTGAAGCGGGGGAGTGACGATGCAGCAAAAGGGTAAAAATGTTTACAGTGTAAACTTCTGGCTGTAATTCTCTAGTGATGTAAATCTCCTTGTGCTATCCCGTCCTTGTATAAGGAAAGGGCAGCTGACGTCACTGTGGACAAAACTACTGTGGATCCACAGTAATTTCCTGCCCGTCTTTAAGACTCCTACTTTACACAAGAAGTCAAGGCGATCTGATTGGTCTGATTTGTCTGCGATTAAAAGCTCTGTTGTATGATTGGTCAACGTCGCCAGCATGATTTCCTGTAATGATCGCGATCCTGTAATCATCGCGTAGTTGGTAGATTGGTTGAAAGAAGCGTTTGTTTGTAAACATGCCCTTTCCTTATATTGACAATGATTTATAAGTGGGCTTTCATGTCAAATGCCCAAGTCAGATGTATGTGTTCAATAAATAAAGAAATAAAAACAAACAACTACACTGTAAAAAATTTGACCCTTTTGCTGCATCGTCACTCCATTGCTTTTATAAAAAACGATTACTTCACCCTATTAATTGGAGCATTCTCATGGGTCAAAAGAGAGATATTCTATAAAAGCGAGGGAGTGGCGATGCAGCAAAAGGATCAATATTTTTACAGTGTAGGTATAGACCTCATGCATTTACGTCCCAGTAACGACTTGTACACATATGGAGCCCACACAGAACGTCATAACACCTCGTTTGCCGTTTAAAGCACGTGTGGTCTTTCAGTTTAATTTTGATTTTTTTTTTATTCTTGCATTATTTTTCAAAGAATTTGAAAAATGTAGCGGAAATCACTATGTTTACAAGTGGAAAACTCCACATTTGCCTTGAGTTTGAGAACCAGATGAAGTGATGTCAGTAGGACAGTTTCATATGACGTCACAAATCAACCATTGGAGGTCAAACAATTGTTAAATGGCAGCTGTGATTGGTAGCTGAGAGGATTATGGGTGTGACTGGAGTTCAAACGCGAAGATTTGATTGGCGGATGAAAAGTAAATCAGCTGATTGCAACTGCTCTATTTTCGCCGCTAATCACTTGTGAGCATAGGAGGTTGTGGGTTCGAATCCCACTGGTTCCATTGCAAACACTTTTTGTGTGGTGTTGTGTTCCGGTTGTGTTTTTCTCGTGTTGTTGTAAAATTTCCTTGCGTCATCTATTTCGTCCCTGTATATTGATGATGATTTATAAGCAGGCTTATAAGTCAATATGCTGAATAAATAAATAAATAAATAGGTGCATTTGAAATTTTGATATTTTAAATTAGAGAGCGGTGGAGGAGGGAGGGGTAAGGCCCCTGTCCTCGCTTGAGGAGACGCTCGCAAGCTAATGCTATTCCTATGGGAAAGCATTTTTCTAGTAACTCTTTCGTATTTTGATAATTTTGAATTTTTTTTTTTTTTTTTTTTTTTTTTTTTTTTGCATTGGATAGCTGGGGTGCATGCCGATAGCGCACCTTTTTTACTTTTTCGATTTTGGTTGCAGATATTTTTTACAAAGTTAGTTTCACTTTTAAAACCGGTTTCGAAACTGAAAGTGCTTTTTAAAATTGGATCAATAAATTACCTATTCAGTTACAAGCATGACAAACACGCATGACAAACGCATGACAAACGTTTGATCGCATGACAAACACGTTTTTCTCCTATGTTTGAGTGGTTAATCTTTCTCCGCGCGGGAATTCAGTTCAAAACGCCTACTTTGACAACATTTTCTAAAATATCTATTGCCATTGCAGAAAAAAAGAAAAAGATGGGTAAATAAGTGCGACTAGGAACTTTCTGAACAACAACAGCTGCTACTTTCATGCCAAAAAAAAAAAAAAAAAATTAAATTTAAGTCATAAAATTGCCCTCTCTGATTTGAGACCCTTAAAGAAAAATAAATACTGTTTTACTTTTAATCTAAATCGGATAAAAAATGCATGAATTTTACTGTAAAAATTACTAAAATCCATATTTTTTACAGAAAAAAAAAAGTTTTTTTTGGGGCAAACAAAATATGTGGAATTTTTTTTGTAAAAATTACAAATTCCAATTTTTTTTAAACAGTTATTTTTTGTCAAACAAAAAATATGGATTTTTTTTTTTTGCAAAAATGACAAATTCCAATTTTTTTACAGTAAAAAATTGTTTTTCTTTTAAACAGTTTTTTCTGTAAAAATTACAAAAATCCATTTTTTTTTACAGAAAAAAACTGTTTTTTTTTCTTTTAAACAATTATTTTTTGTCAAACAAAAAATTATGGATTTTTTTGTAAAAATTACAAATTCCAGTTTTTTTACAGTAAAAAATTGTTTTTCTTTTAAACAGTTTTTTTCAGTAAAAAATACAAAAATCCATATTTTTTACAGTAAAAAATTGTTTTTTCTTTTAAACAATTATTTTTTGTCAAACCAAAAATATGGGTTTTTTTTTGTAAAAATTACAAATTCCAATTTTTTTTACAGTAAAAAATTGTTCTTCTTTTAAACAGTTTTTTTCAGTAAAAAATACAAAAATCCATATTTTTTACAGTAAAAAATTGTTTTTTCTTTTAAACAATTATTTTTTGTCAAACCAAAAATATGGGTTTTTTTTTGTAAAAATTACAAATTCCAATTTTTTTTACAGTAAAAAATTGCTTTACTTTTAAACAGTTTTTTTCTGTAAAAAATACAAAAATCCATATTTTTTACAGTAAAAAATTGTTTTTCTTTTAAACAATTATTTTTTGTCAAACAAAAAATATGGATTTTTTTTGTAAAAATTACAAATTCCAATTTTTTTTACAGTAAAAAATTGTTTTTCTTTTAAACAGTTTTTTTCTGTAAAAAAAAAAATTATATATTGTAATTTTTTCAGAAAAAAACTGTATTTTTTACAAAAAAGAACTGTTTTTCTTCAAAACAGTTTTTTCCTGTAAAAAATACAATTTTTTTCTGTGAAAATTACAATTTTTTTTTTACAGTGTACCCCGGTTGATTCCCAACAGTGGCCGAACTACATCCTAAATACTGATTCAAATAAACACAGTTAAAACCGTGCAATTTTTCTAATAATTCTATTTAAACGGTCCTTTTTAAGTAAAAAGTAGCTTAGAATCTGATATTCTTTTGCCTCCTCCCCCCCCCCCCCACACACACGCACCACACCTTTATTTTTCTTACACTTTTACAAAAAATTGACCATTTTCAATA
Organism: Maratus speculifer; assembly: GCA_964019185.1. Taxonomy (NCBI): domain Eukaryota; kingdom Metazoa; phylum Arthropoda; class Arachnida; order Araneae; family Salticidae; genus Maratus; species Maratus speculifer. Next base: position 175,989,043 of record OZ025300.1, on the reverse strand, counting down.
GCTTAGAATGCAATTTGTCAATTTCTAGAGCTGCAGAGTTTGTATTTTTCGAATTGGGCAATCTACATGCCATTATTCCATCTTATTTTAAAGTTTTGTTTGCATGGCGTTATTACCCATATAGGAGGGTAACAACGCCAAATAGCATTGGTCAAGAAATCACGCCATTGCATTTTATAAATACATATATGTTAATTTTTATATATATATATATATATATATATATATATATATATATATATATAGATAGATAGATAGATAGTCAATGAGTTGGTGTATTAAATCCTATATTTGTTTGAAAAATACAATCTAAAACTAAGCCGTGAAAATTGGTAGAAGCTTAAAGTGGCGTTATTACCCCAGGACACCTTACTTGTTTAAAGAGCATTTATGTGTGACGTATAATGTGTAAACCATTTGTTTGATGTCTGTGTGACATTTTGCTCGTTCATTATAGTTTTAGATGCTAAAAAAAGTTTATTAAATCCATTACATTTTTTAAATCACAAGATTTTAGGTACTTCACCTTTTATATAAACATTTTAATAAAAAATTTATATTACTTGATAGAGGTGTCACATAAAAAAAAAAAAAAAAAAAAAAAAAAAAAAAAAAAAAAAAAAACATTGATATGTCTTGGACCCGTGTACTATAAGATTCATAATCATAATAAAAATAAAAATAAAATTTAAATCGTTTCACGGTCAATACAAATGACACACGATTAATGAGATATAAACAAGAATTATTATAAATTATTTTTATATCATGCTCTATTTTAATTTAATTTTTTACAATAGAGCGCGTGTTTTTGTTATTTATAACTCATTGTCGCATGTCATTTGAATTGTCCGTGAAACGATTTAAATTTTATTTTTATTTTTGTTATGGATCTTGTTAGGCGAATCCGAAACATGCCAATGTTATTTCTTTTTAATTTTGTAACGCCTTTCTCAAGTAAAATAAAATTTTCATTTAAAAAGTTTTAGATGCTTTTTTTAATTAGATGTACACAGATCACTTCTGGCTACGCCATTGACTGATCATCTATTTTGTTTTCACACATTTTAGCATTTGTTTTCTCATCGAAATACGCCAAATTCTTACATGTTCCGCTGACAGCCTCATAAAAATGTATGCTTTAAATTTTTAGGTAATTATAATCGATAGATATCTATAGAAATGAGTACAGAAAGTAGTCAGTATAAATTAAAGAAATATCTTTTTTTTTTTTTTTTTTTTTGATTTGTTAAAATTTTGGTCTGGTTATTTTAATTAACGAATCGTTTTTCATAGCGAAGTCATAAAATACAATAATATTTCAGTGTGAATAAATATCCAATATCATATCCAAGAATGAATGCTTAGTTACTATAAAAAAAAAAGTCTAAATTTTACAGAAAAAGAAACGTATTTTTTATCCAAACGTATTTTTTATCCCATAAATTTAAGAAATATCTTTTTTTTTTTTTTTTTTTTTTTTTTTTTTAGCTTCCGATGCTATTTCTTTCAGACAAGCTAAAAATGTCGTGTCGTTAGCCCAAAATTTTCTACTCAACAGATTTTGATAATTATTTTTTAAAATGAAAGCTATTTATTTGTAGTTGTGCCCATTTTAGCTATTTTTTAATTTATTTCCATTTTTATACTTCATTTTTAATTTTAAATACTTTTTACGATATTTCTTAAATATGGTGGCAACTCAATTTACCCTTTCTCTCGATAATAAAAATTTATTTTCCATTATCACTTTCCACGAGTCAGAAGCTTTATTTCATCAGTGAACATGTCCTTGTATTTAAAAGAAAAAAGTCAATTGTTTTCGTAAAATCTAACCACAATAAAATGATTGCGTATAATTATGCACTAATTGAGGTAAAAAAATTATATTTACTGAGAAATAATAATAATAATGTAAATAAAATAACAAAATAATTTATGATAAAAGTTAATGTCTAAAGAAAAATTTCAAATAAGGAAAATGATGTCATTTAGCAACCAGATAAATATGAATTACAATATTATTACGGATGCCTTTTTCATATTATTAATAACAGTAACTTTTAAAAAACATTTGAAGAGAAAATGACATCACTATTTAAAACATTGCATTTTTACTCATAACGATATTACGTTTAAATATTTCTTTTCATTATGGACACTGAGTTGAGATTTTACTTTCAGATGACTTCAGTTAGTGAAAATAATGTCACAGTAAAAATGAAATTAGTTTTTTTTTTTTTTTTTTTTTTTTTTTTTTTTTTTTTTTTTAAATAAAACAATTTTTCTGTGAATGCATATAAAATAAAATTTCTGGATTTCGCCGGCACTCAGATTACAATTTTAACTGAAAATGTGCGAATATTTGCATGCAAAATTGTAACTGACAAACTTGACATTAAGTTTGGAAATATTCGTTTATTTAATGGTATTGCCTGAATAACTTTGGATGTATTTATAAAAGTATTTATATATTTACTATACATTGATTCAATAAAGTAATTACTTTTGATTTTTTTTTAACCAAATCGATCGGGTCTTTTAAATATTTCATTCGTCAAATTCGATGGGATTCCATTCGTTTTATTGTTAAAATGCATTTCCTTTTTCCCAACGTCAATAAAAAAGCGTTTAAATTAAAGAAAAAATCCGTTTTTGATGAATCTAGTCAATGAAGAAGTAGCACGTCAAATTGCATCTCTTTATTATTCCGCAATTCCAATGACTCAGAGAGAAATTGCTAATCAATTAAGGTATTTCACGCCGTTCTGTTTGCTATTATATTAATAAACACAAGAAAAATGAAGTTAGTTCATTGCATTCTAAACAGGGTCGCCCTTCTAAAAGACCCTATCGAATACTTTTTTTTTTTTTTTTTTTTTTAAATCGGAGGCGAAATTGAATTCTGCAATGGCAGAATCTATATTCAACTTGTTTTTTTTTTTTTTTTTTTTTTTTTTTTTTGTTAAAATTTTGGTCTGGTTATTTTAATTAACGAATCGTTTTTCATAGCGAAGTCATAAAATAAAATAATATTTCAGTGTGAATAAATATCCAATATCATATCCAAGAATGAATGCTTAGTTACTATAAAAAAAAGTCTAAATTTTACAGAAAAAGAAACATATTTTTTATCCAAAAGAAAAAAAGAACTATTTTAAAGATTTTTTTTTTTCTGTAAGACAAACCGTAATTTTACGTAAAAATATCTGAGTGTTTAATTTATAATATATCTGTTTGTTTTTTAAAGGAAAAAACTGATTAATGAAAAAATACAGATATTTTATATAACTTAAACATTTTTCCACTGGCACTGTAATTCTCGGTTTTTTCTGTCGATTTGAGTGATATTTCCTTTACAGTGTTTGCTCAATGCTTTCCAGCTAATTTTCACACCTTGATTATTAGCAAGCGACACATTTACGACTATTTTGCTTAATTTTATTACATTGTCGTATTAAGACTTTAACAGGCAAACAAATCACGATCTGTTGAATCCTATAGCTATGTATACATTTTCCTACGGGGTGTGAACATATACGCGCTGTTTTAACCCTTTGCGGCACAGGGGACATTCATTGCTTAAGTGTTGAAATTAATGACTGACACCGGAATTCGAAAACAATTTTATTTGTAAATAACAAAAGGCTATATTTCATGCATTCAATAAACCGTAAATTTTTTAAACAAAATTCTGGTGCCAATGTGGCATTTGGGAGTTAAAATAAAGTGTTTTCATAGATATACCACCGCGCCGCAAGGGGTTAAAGGTATGATACACAGTCACGGGGTGGCAAACATCTATTTTTAAAACAGTTCGCATCCAATGATAAATTACTTGTTTAAAAAGCATTTATGTGTGACGTGTGTGTAAATCATTTGTTTGATGTCTGCGTGATATTTTCCTCATTCATACAGCTTTACATGCTTTTTTAATTAGATGTGCTGATCATCTTATTAAAAAATGATCGATATAATAATTCTTGTTTGCATACATTTTAGCATCTATTTTCTCATCGAAATGTACAAAATTTTTACATGTTCACACAGAAATCTTCATCAACATGCATGTTTAACATTTCTAGATATTATAATCCATAGATACCTATAGAAATGTGCGCAGATGGTAGTCGGTATAAATTTAAGAACAGTCTTGGATTTTTTTTTCTTTTTTTTTTTTTTTTTTTTTTTTTTTTTTTGACTATTCAGAATTTTACTATGATTATTTTAATTAATCGAATCGTTTTTCATAGCAAAGTCATAAAATAAAATAATATTTTAGTGTAAGAAAAAAAAAAAAAAAAAAAAAAAAAACTTCTTTTATTTTTACAGAAAAAGATCTGGTTTATATATATATATTACAAATTTTAAATTTTTTTCGCCAAAACTAACCTTTATACTATCTTAATTTTCTTATAATAATATTCCGTACTTATTTCAAATTATTAAATTAAAATCTTGTTTCTAGATCTAATCTGTTAATCTTTATGCAGACGATATAAATTCTTAATTTGCCCTAAAATCATTATTCCAGTATGCGTAAATTTAAAAAGATGGCTCTAAATTAAAAATATTCTTAATTAAACTTTATTTCTTAATATTCCAAATAAAACTCATTTCTTCTATGTTTTTATCAACCCTTTTTAAGAAAGTCTTATTAAATTTATTCCAAAACCATACCTTTCAAAAAATATAATTATTTTATTTTATCTATTTATTTATTTTCTCTCCGTCAACCTTTGATAGTGTGCATATCAATAAATTCATTTCTTTTCTTTTTCTCTTAAAATTAATCATCTATAAAAATCGTCTGCCTAAGAAATTCTGAGTCGATTATAAATTGGTTAAATATTTTTTTTTAAATAAAATTATCGTCTGTGGAAAATAGTTTCGTAGCTGGACAAGAATTCTGTTTACATAAAAGAATGATGGTTTGAAGTTAGAGAATGTTCTAGAATTATCTTTTTAGATTTAAAAGAGGAAGCTCGAGAGGTGGTAAGAGGAGATGAGAAGAAGGATTCTTGGGTGCGCTCTTGCATGAGTACGACTTGATGTAGTAAAGCATGGAATATTTTTTGGATGTTTCGGTAAAATATCGTCTGCAACAGGAGCTTTTCCCTCTATTATAGCTACAGTTTAATAAAATGAACTTGCAGCAGCCAATGAGTGAATATTTTGACCTTCTACATTTATTTATTTATTTATTTATTTATTTATTTATTTTTCTCGCTGGCCATGACTTCTGAGCGGAGTAAGGGAAACTTGGCGATGATGTTTCTGCCACCCTAACTTCAAAATGTCACATATATTTACAAAAAAAAACCAGTTTTAATGAAAATTTACAGAATAAATTAATCGGTTTTCCATTGGCGCTGAATTTTTTCCTGTTCTTTTGAGCGATTTCTTTTTCAGTGTTGGCTCTATCATTTCCTGTCAATTTCCTTCAGAAAAGAGCATCAGAAAACGACATTTTTACGACTATTTTGCTTAATATTATTACACTGTCGTGTTATGACTTCAACAAGCAAACAAATCACGATCTGCTGAATCCTAGCTATGTATACATTTTCATATGGGGTGTGAACATACGTGCTGTTTTAAAGAGGCTTTATGCCTAATGCGTGATACACAGTCACGGGGTGGCAAAAAAATAAGAAAAAAAAATTGCCACTGGTTTACCAACCACCCCCTTCGTGAGAACACAACATTCGAACTTAATTCACTTAACATCGATTTTTAAAATAGTTCGCATACAATGATAAATTACTTGTTTAAAAGGTATTTATGTGTGACGTGTGTGTAAATCATTTGTTTGATGTCTGAGTGATATTTTCCTTGTTGCTACAGCTTTAGATGCTTTTTTAATTACATGTACAGCACTTTGCTAATTAGTTTTATCTCTGTTGGCAACAGAATATCAATTAAAAGTGTTCGGTGATTGGCATTGCAAGATTTATCTTTCTGATATCTAAACTGATGGAGTTAACTGTTAATTAAGCAATTTCTTTTGCATATTTTGCTAGCGTGTTTTAAAAATAATCTAGATCAAATAATAATGATAGGTTAGATGATATTCGGTATAAATAAGATGGTATTAGAAGGATTATCGAGAAGAATATTGATTGCTGACGCATAATCTGTCATCTTGTCTTTTAAGTTTGTTCCCCTTTTTTCAATTAAAGCTAAATCTTTTTTAGTTTCTTATGCATAACCTACCACCCTGTTTGTTTTATTTTATGTTGTAATGCATATATGTTGTATGTATATGTATTTTATGTTATATTACTTTAACTTAATGAATTATGCATTAATCGTATTAACCTCCTCAGTCCTGATGTCGCCTGGAGGCGACATTAAAATACACACTTTAAATTGATTTAAATTCTTCTGGAATTGTTAAAATTACATCTAGACTTTTTAAAAAGATACGTGCATGTTAAAAGCATCGATATGCAAACTATTGCAGGTTTGGCTATGTTTTATCATAATTTTAAACTGGTTTTTGTAGTGCCACGTAAAATTTGTCTCAGGACTGAGGGGGCTATAAGAAAATAAATGTAATGAAAGAAATATTTTTATTTGTTATTTAAACATCCTCCGCAATTCACTTACATAAGTAGTAAAAAATGGTAAAAGACATTGCATTTAAAAAATATCTTTTTTTTTATATTCTTTTTGGTTTTTAATACTTTTTTAAATAAATGAAAATATTTGCCTTGTTTATATACATTGCTCAAAACAATTCAGGGAGTACATGGTTATAAGAAATTACGCAAATATTTACACCGATAAGTAACATAAAATAAATCACACATAATTTAAGCCTCAGGAAACAGAAGAAATAAACTTCATACTCAAATCAAAGCTCATGACGTCAAAAAAAGAAAAAGAACATAAGGCCAGAAATCGGGATGTTGCAGAAACGTTTGTTTCACTGCCTTAACTGTGAAGTTCGATTGCTCAGCTTATTTATTTATTTATTTCGAAAGGGTGGTTTGAAATGTCTCAACAACGTGATTCACCAGAGTCCATGGCATGGCGTATTATAGGCAGACTTGAATCTGGGGAAACTCAACGAAGTGTCGCGAACGCTGTTGGAGTCGCCAGTAGTGTTGTTGTAAGGGTGTGGAATCGATTCCAAGATATCAATTAAAAGTGTTCGGTGATTGGCATTGCAAGATTTATGTTACTGATAACTAAACTGTTGGAGTTAACTGTTAAACAAATAATTTCTTTTGCATATATTTTGATTGGGCTAGCATGTGTATTTTGTTTGTATAACATGATTTAAACATGTAAAATACACAAATAGTGATCTACATACATAAGTGTTTAATAATATAGAGGCATTTTCTGAAAACACAAAATGAGATGTTTGTATAATTTTTAATTTTTGATACATACATTATTAATCCAGTTAAAATATTTTCAAATTCATTTAAGAGGCAGTAATATTTCAAAGCATGTCTTGTGTGATCCACAACATAATATTATTTGTGAATGTTGGGACATGGAATCATCACAAATAAAAGAAAAATAAATAAAACGACAATTTTGATTTGAACAGTTAAGTTTAAAAATCATATAAGGTTTTTTATTTAGTATTTTCTTTGTATAAAATGATTTAAACATGTAAAATATTGTAAAAAACTCAAGTAGAGACTTACATATGTCGGACGCTCCTCTCAGTCCACAAAACTTTGAAGAATGTCCTAGGTAGTTTTAGCTGCCACCACCGATATTAATGGGTGATATCGGTCACCTGCTGTGAGGATTGGGTAAAATAACACTGACGCTGTTAATGAACTGAACTAACAGTTTATTTAAGATATAGATATGTACACAAGAAACAATATTTACAACTATCTACAATTACAACTCGGATATAGATGATCCGGTTCAACATTAAATTAACTACAATAAACGTTGGTTGTGTACCGTTCAACTTATACTTTCTTCCTCACACTCAACGCACGTTAGATACGCTTTATCAGAGATTACTGCAGAATCTCAATACACAAGGGTACTAGGCCTCACTTCTCGGCCTATAACACTATCCACCGGGACGCCTTGTCCCAAGCTCAAAATATACACTATCCAACAGGACCACAAATCCTGAGCGACCTATCGGTCTCAACGCCAAGCGAGAACTGTCTAACCTCTCAGTCCAGAGTTGACCTTGTCAGAGATCTTCCTTCCCCCAGCAGGGCCTCTTAGAGTTCCTCCATTGGTTCAATTCCGCATACCAACCTTGAGTCATGACATCTACTGTTTACACATCACGTAAATACTAAATGACAGCTGAGCCATGCCCCGCGGTCATCACTTTCATTCAGCAACGAGTGCGTCATCCGCACACCTGCGCCTGGATAACCACCTGTCATTTGTCATTATAAGAAAAGAAAGAAAGGTATTTCGAAAGCTTCACGGATACACAACCCACAATACATAAAATATTCAGATAAGGAAATGTTATTCCTTTCTAATTCAGGGCAGATGTCTTCTAGGAACCTGACACCCCCCACCTTAGCGGAAAATATGCCTCTTAGGGGCTAATTTTCCCCAAACATATAATAATATTACGGAAGAGTTCAATAGTCTCTTTGCAGATTTCTTCATTCTAAATATTACATAGGCAGTTTCAGGTGTCTGAACATTCTCTACTGACATCTCTACTGAACCTTATACTAATACTACTATTGCATAAACAATACACATGCTAATTTACTATTATAAACACAAAACTTAAAAAAAAATATTTACACACACAAAAAAAAAATTAGACATGTGATGACATCCTTTAAGGTTGTCTACTATTTTGACATTGATACTGATGGGCTAGTAACTGGTTGTTCTTCCCAGCTCTTTCTCTGTAGCCTCGAAATTGCATCAGCATTCAAATGTTGAACTCCGGGACGATGAGAAATGCTCAGGTTCCAGCGTTGCAAGGCTAGAGCCCACCTAGTGAGTTTGGGCGACCTTGGGGTTGTTTCCGTGAGAAATTTTAATGGATTATGATCGGTAATGCCTCAATTTGAGATCTATAAGTCCACTTTTCAAACTTCCGCAACCCGAAGAGAACACCCCAAGCCTCTTTCTCTATACTCGGCCAAGCACGCTGAGCCCCTGACAATTTCTGACTGGCAAAAGCTATAGGTTTAAACTGACCTTTTTCATCTTTTTGAGTAAGACAACATCCTACTGCAAGGTCGGAAGCATCGGCGTGAAGCTGATATTCCCGGCCTACGATAGGTGTAGCCAAACTCGTCACTTTACACAACTCATCTTTAAGAGTATTAAATGCTTTTTCTGCCCTTTCATCCCATGGTACAGTATTTTTGACATTTCCTTTGGTTAATTCGGTTAAAGGTATAGCTATCTCAGCATAATTTGGAATATAAGATCGGTAGAATCCCATTAATCCCAAAACTGATCTAACTTCCTTTTTAGTCTTTGGTCTCTTTAAGTCCCTTATTGCTCCGATTTTCTCCTCATCAGGTGCATGAGTTCCACCCCCAATAACATGACCTAAAAACTTTCAACTCTTCAATGACAGCCCTGACATGCTCACAATGCTCTTCCCAGGTATCGGAGAAAATGATGACATCATCAATATATGCTTCTGCATACCTCCGATGACCTTGGAGAACCTCATTCATGTCTTTTTGAAACGTAGCAGCAGCCCCTGATAATCCAAAAGGCATTGTACGCCACTGATAAGTTCCGTTATGCGTCGTAAAAGCTGTCAGCGGTTTACAATCCTCAGCCATTTTAATTTGCCAATAACCCCTCAATAAATCTATTGAAGATAAATATTTAGCCGCCCCTGCGGTATACATAATTTCTTGGGAATCTTTCATCGGGAAGGTGGGAACCTGCGTTACAGAATTTAAAGCTCTGTAATCAATACACATTCTGACAGTTGCATCTTTTTTCGCAACGCAAACAATTGGATGGCTAATTTCAGCATTCGACGGTTCGATTAGATTTAATTCTAATAACTCCTGAATCTGCCTATCCACTTCCTCTTTATAAGCTACCGGCACGCTATATAACTTTGGTTTTTTCCTTTCTACACCCGGTTTCAGATCAATACGATGTTCCCCTACTTCCGCTGGTCGTACAGGACCCATAAACACTTCTTTATTTTCCCTCAAAATGGACTTTAAATCTTTGACTTGACTATTAGATAGCCCTTTTATTTCAAACCTCTCAATATCCCGTTCTATCTCTTGATCCCGGCTCAAAATAGGAATTTCCCCAACTTCTCCAAATTCCTCATCACCTTCGAAAACAATATTAACTATATTACATTTAGCGATAAATTCTCTTATCTTATTTTGGTGCACATGCTTCCTACTCCCGTCGGCTAACTCAACAATAAACGAATGCTGGTTTCGTTTTTCTACAATAGTTGCCGGCCCTTGCCACCTAGAATATAACTTATTAGTCGAATCGGGGATTAACAGTATAACTTTATCGCCTACCTCAAACGTTTTTTCTTTTGACCTTAAATTATAATGATACGCCATGCTATTTTGTTGAACCTCAGACGACAATTTTGCCTCATTTGCGGCTCTTTCTAAGCGGTTCTTAAGTTTATCCAAGTACTCATGAATCGGCGTAGTATCTAACTGCGCTCCCTTATTTTCTCCTGCCCATGACGACTTAAGAATCGATAACGGACCCTCCGGCGCTCTACCATATAATAACTGGAAAGGTGCGATTCCCGTCGTAGAATTTGGGACTTCCCTATACGCCCATAATATAAATGGTATTTGTTCATGCCATTTTTTTCCTTCTTCCCTAATCGTATGATGTAGCATACGTTTAAGAGTCTGATTAAATCGATCCACAAGTCCGTTGGACTGTGGATACTGTGGAGTCGAAAATCTTGGACTAGCACCTAACCTTTTCTCAAATTCTTTCGTTAAGTCGGCAGTAAAATTGGTTCCATTGTCGCAGGCAATTACATTAGGAATTCCTGTTCTCATAAATATTTGAAGTAACGCCTCACACGCGGTTTTAGCAGTTAAACTTTTTAGAGGGATCGCATCCGCCCATCTGGTATGCTGATCAATTAAAGTCAGTATATACCGATGCCCTTGTGAACTTTTAGGATCAATAGGCCCAATTAAATCAACATTAACAACCTGAAATGGAAGTTCCGGCCGCGACACTGGGGAAATAGGAGCTCTATCATTTACTTTAACCCCTCTAGTCAATTGGCACTCTAAACATGATTCGCAAAACTGTTTAGCTTCTTTTGCCATTCCCTCCCAATAAAAAGAATACCTTATTCTCTGCAACGTTTTCTTGGCTGCATGATGCCCTCCAAATACCGATGAATGCGCTAATTTTAAGATTTCTTCCCTTCTTACCTTGGGTACTACTAATTGCTCTATAGTTTCGCCTAACAATTTCTCTTTATGATACAATAATCCGTTTACAATATAATAATCCCCTTTTTCCTTTTTAGCTAATTCCCAAGCTTTCTCTAATTCTTTACATTCCAACTGGGATTTCTTAAACATATCTGAGTTACTAACAATAGATTCATTATTTTCCTCCGTTTCAGTTTTTTCTGGATCCTGACTTTGTACATTTTGCGATCTCGCGTCTATTACGTAAACATTACAGCTATCGTTACTTACATCTTCCTTTTCATTCGAGTTATCAATAATAATTTCGGAACTTTTTAATTCTTCGGACTCTATCAATGGCTCCTCAAGATTGACACCTGACAACTCATTAATCACCTCGGGATGTAAAATTACTTGCTCATTAATATTATCAGTTACTGCGCAAAGTACTTCCTGATGAATAATATTAGTTTGCCCGAATTGCGGAATAGCTAGCGGTAGTTTAACTAACGGTGATTTAACAGCTTCACCAAATAACCCTTGTAAATAAATACTACCCGCTCCCTTTAATTTCTCTTCCGGTACTAAATCTTTATGAACAACACTAATCTCACATCCAGAATCAACCAATCCCTTTGCTTTTTGAACATTAACACTAACTTCAATTTTCTCAAGTTTATTTAATTTCTCACCAAAAACATTAGTTTTCTGCTCGGCCTTTGCCGATATTCTAGCCACAATAGCCCCATTAGGTAACTCTTGATTTTCTTTCAGCATAATCTTATGAACACCTGCTTTCTGGTCTCGCCCTTTATTGCCATTATTAGTTCCCTCATTACCCACTTTATTACAAAAACGTTGGTAATGACCTCTCAAACCACACTTAAAACATTTAGGCCCTGAAGCATCATTCGTCTTCTTAAACTCTGTTTTCCTATCCGGAAAAGAATTACACTCATTACTACCATTTTGCCTCCAACTACCACTAAATTTATTATCCTCCCTCAGTCTCATTTTTTCATTGTTTACGTACTTATCTTTACCTTTAAAGCTTTTATGCGTAACAGCATAAGACTTATGTTTAGCATCAAAATAATTATTACACTCTTTAGCAATTTTAGGAGCTTCTAACCATTTACCCTGGTGAGTTAAACTAATATATGCTGCAGTATCCTCATCTAGCGTACTCATTAGCTTATCAGTAACTATTAACTGGTTGACCTTTTCATAAGTGTCCGCACCTCTAATTTTACAATAATTTTCCCACGTAGCTATTAAACGCGATACAAATAATACATGGGTTTCGTTCGGATTTCTCCTAGCTTTCCGGAAATTTTCTAAACATGCCTTCGGGGTCGGCTCATGTTCCCTTAGAACTAACTCCTTTAACTCCTCATAATTCTCCATTTGTTCCGTAGTGGTATAAATTAACAAATTATCCGCCTTATCTCCTAACATATTTAGTAGAATTTCGGCCTGCTGGTTTTCCGGTACATTTTTAGTTTTGAATGCCCTTTCTAAGCTGTTAAAAAATAAATTCCATCCCTCAGTCCCTTCTGGTACTTTGATAGATAGAGTTTTAACACTTTTGATCAATTTTTCTATGTTACTTTCATTATTAGATTCCCTAGACCCATTGAAATTATTTGCCGATCCTTGCACCCTTAGTTTCTCCATTTCTAATTCATGTTCCATTCTTAATTTTTCCATTTCTAACTTTTCCTGCTCTAATTTTTCCTGTTTTTCTTCACGCTCTAACCTTTCCTGTTTTTCTAACTTTTCGCGTTCTAATTTTTCTTGTTCTAATCGTTCTGCAACAATAGCGTCAGATAATTCCTTAATAACCCCCTCGTCATACTCATCACTGTCCATTATCTTTTTCTTAAGCTGAATTCTGGTATCATCTTCCGTGAATTCAACACCCAATTCTTCGGCTATCCCCTGAAGATCAACCTTTTTTAGTTTCAATAAGAAAGCCATACCTTCACCGATTGTTATTACCACCCCACAAGAATAGTTAAACCTACCAACTTAATATTTCCGAAATTTCTAACTTAGTACAGATATTTCTCCACTTATTAAACTAATTAATACCCTTCAGATAATCAATACATTTCATTTCTAATTAACCTACTGAATACTCTAATTTTTCTCAACCATTGATATCACACAATTTACTTCCAATAAAACAAAAAAGTAAAACAATAATTCGATTTAACTGCTATGCAATATAGATTCCAATATATACACTTAGATAACAACATACAACTTATATAATAATACTGATACGTTGAAATTGAATAGAAGTATTGATGTCAATCAAAAAATCCACATAAAGAAAAATTGTACAACATGCATATATAAATTTCTACAATTATCCTCATAAAATATTTCCGAACTCAATACTGGTTCTTACACTTAAAACAAATATACTGAAAATCTTTACTTTTATTTTTACTCACTATGGCTCTCTTTTGAGCCTTTTTTTTTTTCACTATGGCTCTCTTTTGGGCCTTTTTTTTTCACTATGGCTCTCTTTTGAGCCTTTTTTTTCACTATGGCTCTCTTTTGAGCCTTTTTTTTCACTATGGCTCTCTTTTGAGCTTTTTTTTTTTCCTCACTAGTATTGGCCAATTAAAATCTTCATTTGCTTAGAATTTTGATAATGTAACTCTTAAAATTTAAACAGTATTGCTTCATTTAACAATTACTTTAACAATAATTTAGATCTAATGCATTAATTTAGTTCACTAATATCATTATAAATAGCATATCATTATCATCTCAAATTATTATGACCTTTCTTTAAAACAATAGCAATATGGTTACTAATTCTTTACACCTATCTGAACACAATTATTTCATTGCACATAAATTACATAGACAATTTACTTAAATTACTATTAATTATACAACAATACAATTTGGTTCGAGATGCCAGAAGAAATGAATGATCAAAACATCTTACCTTATACTTTATTTGCTGGATTACTTTTCTAATCACAGGTAGCTCCACGATGTAGCGGTAATATGGCACAACACAGTTCAGTTTAGTTCTTTCTAATAAAGATACGCACAACACTTTAGTCCACACTAGACGATATGGCACGATACTTTATCACACACTCGACGATCCGGTACGATACTTTAGCACATACTCGACGATACGGCACAACACTTTACACACATTCGACGCTACGGCACGACACTTTACACACATTCGACGCTACGGCACGACACTTTAGCATACAATCGACGATCCGGCACGATGCTTTAGCACATACTCGACGATATGGCACGACCACACAATAATTCCACTGGATACTCTGGCATTAACAGACTGCAACACGGCTCGCTGGTCACTGGTTTCAGGCGATTCTATCCCGACGCTGCCAACAATTTGTCGGACGCTCCTCTCAGTCCACAAAACTTTGAAGAATGTCCTAGGTAGTTTTAGCTGCCACCACCGATATTAATGGGTGATATCGGTCACCTGCTATGAGGATTGGGTAAAATAACACTGACGCTGTTAATGAACTGAACTAACAGTTTATTTAAGATATAGATATGTACACAAGAAACAATATTTACAACTATCTACAATTACAACTCGGATATAGATGATCCGGTTCAACATTAAATTAACTACAATAAACGTTGGTTGTGTACCGTTCAACTTATACTTTCTTCCTCACACTCAACGCACGTTAGATACGCTTTATCAGATATTACTGCAGAATCTCAATACACAAGGGTACTAGGCCTCACTTCTCGGCCTATAACACTATCCACCGGGACGCCTTGTCCCACGCTCAAAATATACACTATCCAACAGGACCACAAATTCTGAGCGACCTATCGGTTTCAACGCCAAGCGAGAACTGTCTAACCTCTCAGTCCAGAGTTGACCTTGTCAGAGATCTTCCTTCCCCCAGCAGGGCCTCTTAGAGTTCCTCCATTGGTTCAATTCCGCATACCAACCTTGAGTCATGACATCTACTGTTTACACATCACTCCAATAGCTAGATGACAGCTGAGCCATGCCCCGCGGTCATCACTTTCATTCAGCAACGAGTGCGTCATCCGCACACCTGCGCCTGGATAACCACCTGTCATTTGTCATTATAAGAAAAGAAAGAAAGGTATTTCGAAAGCTTCACGGATACACAACCCACAATACATAAAATATTCAGATAAGGAAATGTTATTCCTTTCTAATTCAGGGCAGATGTCTTCTAGGAACCTGACAACATATATAGGTGTTTAATAATTCAGTGGTGTAATTTTAAAATGAATATTTATTTAAGCTTCATAATATTTTTTTAATCATAACGCTTTTTACCATGCAGGTATTTATAATGCATTATTAAACATAATTTATCAATGAAAATAGCACAGTGATACAGACATATCAGGATTTTGTAATAGTATGAAGTATACAAAAATAAGAATTTGTGTTTCATTTTCTATATTTTTTATCAAATTTTATCATGTTATTAAAATATCAAAATAATACCAATACAGTTGGAATTTACTATTGCTTTATTGTATGTTTTCTAATCTCTTATTTTTAAAATAATGACCACTTCTTAAATAATTTCAGTTCAATTCAATTCATTTAGAAAAATGAAACGTTTAAAAAATCGTGTGTTATTGTTCTTATATTTAATTTAGCCACATAATATTCGGTAAACATCTTATAAAAAAAATGTGAAAAATTCAGTTTTTCTAATATATATGTTTATTTTATGGTAGTATTAGAATTGTTTACATATAACACTAAATTTAGGGAAGCCTATTCATAAATCGAAATTTTCTACAAACAGAAATAATTATGATTAGAAAAATAATTTCGCTGGTATAAATCTTAGAAATGAACTAAAGTATTATACATAAGCTATTAATAGCTTTAAAATAGTAATTTATTTCGCGTAGAATACAAAGCGAGACAGGAGGAGTCCGTTTTAGGCTTGGACAAAAGAAGTATAAATTTTGCATACGAGAGTTTCAGCAAAACATTATAATATGTGTAAAAATAAAATAAATAATAATTACTAATGGACTCACTCGAGTATTTTATTTATTGACGAGGCAATAAACCGAAGCTGGATTGATATATCTCCTTCCTCTGTTGTAGCTGCTCACATCCAAAGAGTAACACGCTAGCCGCCATTGAAGTTTAGCGATTCGTTGCCATTCAACGATAACAAAGCTTGAACCAATAAAGTGTTTTTATTGTGTGTAGTCTTTCCTTGTCGTTTTTAATTAATCGAAAATCTTGGTTCAATCTCTATAAACCTCTTGATGTATCCAATTTTATGGTAAAACGTTAATCCTTTATTTTTAACAGTGTATTAATGATAGGTTAGATGATATTCGGTATAAATAAGATGGTATTAGAAGGATTATAGAGAAGAATATTGATTGCTGATGCATAATATGTCATCTTGTCTTTTGTTTCCTTTTTTCAATTAAAGCTGAACTTTGCGTAATTTTCTTTAGTTTCTTATGCATAATAACCTCCCACCCTGTCTGTTTTATTTTATGTTACTTTAACTTAATGAATTATACATTATTCGCATTAAAAGAAAATAAATGTAATGAAAGAAGTATTTTTATTTAAATATCATCCGCAATTCACGCAGCCTCCCCCCCCCCCATAAAACAAAAAAATAAATAATAATAATAATAATTTTATAGCTTTGGTAGGAAGATGCAGTAAAATTGCTTTTTTCTTATTTTCAATTAAAATTTGCTGAAAATTCTGGTGTGAATTTAACATTTAAAAAACACAATTACTTGCTTCTGAAAGGGTTATAAAAATAGGTTTCTGTTTTAAAGTTCTGCATAACAGGGATTCATGCAATACACAAACTACAATTATTTGAAGTCATATTTAATAAATGTATTGTCTTTGGAGAGCAGGTCAACCGATGCACGATTTTCATCCTACTTTACTGAAAATGTATTTAGCTCTAAATATTAAGGAATTTTCAATTGTTTCCCAATAATTGTGATCGATAAACTGCGTTGATTTTGCTTAACACGTGTCTTTTCTTTCTTGTTCTGTTTGAAATGACCTTTATTTTTTATTTTATTTTATTTTTTATGGAATAGAAATTATAATTTTTTTCGTTTTCGTATGTTTCTAGCTTTTAACCAATACTTGTCATGGAAATGATTTCTTGTGAAAATGCGTTTTTCTTTAATAGTTTTAAATTGTTATCAGTTAAGAATCGTTATAGATAAATAATTCAAACTTGGAACATATCTTTTTCAATTATGTTATTTTAATTTTGTTTTAACAAATTTGAATAAAATATTTATTTTTGGAAAAAATATTTAAAAAAAAATTAACACCTTTTTCTTTTATTTTTAGTTTAAATATTTTCAATTTTATATAAATTAATATTTTTAAAAATGCTGAATCAAAATTGAAACTGTTTGTTTATCTGTTTGTTTAGATTACTGATGCACAACCTTTTTGCCACAAAATCGTTTGCCACCAGAATATTCGAAAAGTGACGTTTGTTTAATTTAATCGCAAGGTGTCTGTTAAAGAAAATTATTCTGCATAAAAATAGTGGTATCATTGTGGCCCGCGGGCCACAGGTTGTGCATCCCTAGTTTAGATGAAAAAAAAATTGAATTTCTGTGAATAATATTTCCAGTTATAACGTTTTTAAATAATGCCACTTTTTTAGTAATTTTTAATTTTTAATTATTTTTTTAATGTAAGAGAAGTTTTATCATGTGATTTTGTTTACAAATAGTAAGATTAATCATCAAGAATAAATTCAAATTCTGCTATCTAAATAAATAATTAAATATATATATATATATGTTCCGAGCTTCCTTAATATCAATAAATGTACGACTATACATTGAGATACTAATTTAGAAATCCTAAAGAGATTGTTTAAACAATTTTTAATTTTTTTCTATTCTTTTTCTGTGCTAAAAACAGCAAAACTTGCTTGTGCTTTCAACCAAACGTAAAAAAATGCTGAGAATTGTTCATCATCATATTTGGTGCTCACTCCAAACTATTTTTGTATTGTAACCGAAATTTTTGAGAAAAAACAGGAATTGCAGGCTGAAAAATTAGATCTAATTTTCAATATGAACATTAAATCCTCATAAAATCATGCATTTTAAAATCTGCTTTTACTTTTATAATTGTAGAAATCATTAGCATTCGACAGCAAAATATATCGGCCATGATATATTATTTTACTTTAGCTACTACTTAAATCCTTGGGAAGCAGAGTAGGGGCGGGGGGGGGGGGTAATTATATCCCACCTAATTTCAATCCAGATTTTCACTAGAAACGTTTAATTGAATTTTACTTTTATCACTTTGGTGAGAAAATGTAAAAATATTGAAGATATGTAAATAACCCTCAAATGATAAATAAATATACCATTCAATCAATTTAAATATGTCATTGATTATTTTTAGTATAAACATTTCGAATCGTCGAAGAAATTAAATTATACAAAAAATCAAACAAACTGTAATTAACTATTGCAACATAGAATTGAAAACATGTCATTTGAAATAACAGAACATTATGAAGTATTTATGTGTAAAAAACATTTATCTGCGTCACCAAGTGATGTAAGACGAAGATCAGATGATCATCGAAACAAGCAGCACTAAATAAACTTTCTTATGATTTTTTTATTTCTTCTATGTTTTGTTAATTTAAAAAGTAAAGATGTAAACTATAGCTATGCTATAATTTGTAATTCTTTTTTTTTAATACAATATTTTAAAACAAATTTAATACAATGGAGATTTTTTTATTGTTTCATTAATGCTTCAATTGATAAGTTTAATTCAGTTATAGAACACCCATCAAATAAAAATAAAACCACGAATTCATGCAGAAAGAAGATGTTTATGCATTCTTCACCGTCGACGTGTTTTAGAAGAAAATGAATACGGAAATTCATACAAGTAAGAATCTTATCTTATCTATATTACTTTATATAATGTTTTATTGAATATTCATATTGTCAGTTTAAATAAGCCGGAAAAATGTTTCTCGATCTTTTGGTATATTAGCGTAATAATTCTACTGTACAATTGAGGTGGTGTAACATTAATTTATTTCAAGAAAAATGGCTTTATCTTATTTTGAAATAAAATTTATCAAAAATTTATCAAAAATTCTGGTGTAAATTTAACATTTCAGAAACACAATTACTTGCCTCTCAAAAAGGTTAACTCCTTAAATGGTTTGCCCGAACGCCGTTCGGGCAAGACGAATTTGCTTATTGCATCATTTAAAGCTTTTTGATACCACTATTATTTTTAAGAAAATTTTCTTACTATTGAAAGGCGGAAATGGTTAGACTAAATTTTACGAATATTTTTTTTAAATAATAGTGGTGTGAATTCGTTATTTTCGATTTATTGAATGGAAAAGAATTAACCCATTAACGCCCGAATTATTTTCTTCGCTAAAATTTAAATTTCGTATTTCCCACCACTTTTAAAATCAAATTAACTTTTATCTAAATTTATCGAGGATTCTGTCTCGCGAAAGAAGGTATACATTTATGTTTCTCTTTACTGGTGGGAAAACCGCTTTCT
The DNA here is from genome assembly GCA_964019185.1 of Maratus speculifer. NCBI lineage: Eukaryota > Metazoa > Arthropoda > Arachnida > Araneae > Salticidae > Maratus > Maratus speculifer. Next base: position 175,969,078 of record OZ025300.1, on the reverse strand, counting down.
TGCTGTTTTTGTAACCGTCCTCAAAAGAGGACGCTGGGCGTTAATGGGTTAACCAGTTAAGGGGCTAAAAAAAAAGGTTTCTGTTTTAAAATATTGCATGATAAGGACCCATGCATTACATGACTTTAGCTATTTGTAGTAATATTTAATAAATGGTTTGTATTTAAAGAGGGGCACACATTCATGCACAATTTCATCATATTTTACTGAAAATTTATTTATCTGAAATTATTAAGGAATTTTCAGTTGTTTCTCGATAATTGTGGATCCATAAATTGCGTTGATTTTGCGGAACTGTTAAAGACTTTCATGACCTTTTACAGTGGACTAATCAATCAGCACAAAAATGTTATCCCCTTTTCATTATTTTTAAGCACAAAGGTCTAACTGTGAATTATTTTAGCAGTTCCCTGAACCCAGAAAATTATTATTATTATTATTATTATTATTATTATTATTATTATTATTATTATTATTATTATTATTATTATTATTATTATTATTTTCGAATGTATCTGACAAGGAAGGTCTCCATTCTGGGCATATTCAAAATATCTTGAAAATAATGTATACAGCGCCATTCCTTCCCTGGTGGTAAATATTTGAACTTTTTTCACTGGAAATAAATCCCAATGACCTTCTTTAAACTATTACCAAGTTTGATAACATTTTATCAAATGGTTTTCTTTTTATCATCTTTTCAAAGCAGAACTTTGATTATAACTAATCTGTTAATTTCAACCTCCACCTCATTTTAATCTAGATATGCTCTAGTAACTTTTAACCCCTTCGGGTCGAGCGACTGATATACGTGCTACATAAGGTGCTCAAAATCTTTTATTATTCTCACCAATAAATTTTATTGTAGTGTTATTGTGTATTGTATTATTACAGTAGAGTTCGTGTTAATTTTGCCTTACTTGATCCGAGCATTTTCTCGATTGAATTAGGCAAAAATTTCTGCTTTAAAAACCGGTGACAAAACATTAAAAATTTCGCAAAATGCGGTTTAACGAAAGGATTAACTAAATTTTATTTTTATAAGATTGGTGGGAAAATATTGTAAAATTGTTTTTCTTATTTTAAAATAAAATTTATCGAAAATTCTGGTGTTAATTTAACGTTAGTTGTTTCTAAGCTGGTTAAAAAGGTTTGTGTTTTAAAATTCTGCATGATAAGGATGCATGTCTTATACAAACTATAGTTATTTGACCTATAGATTTAATAAATGTATTGTCTTTGGAGAGCGGGTTAACTCATGCACGATTTTCAGCCTACTTTACTGAAAATTTATTTAGCTCAAAATATTAAGAAATTTCCAATTGTTTCCCAATAAATGTAATCTATAAAGTGCGTTGATTTTACGAAGCTGTTAATGGCTTTCATGACCTTTTACAGTGGTCTAATCAATCATAACACACACAAAAAAAAAAAAAAAAAAAAAAATGTTATCTGTTCGCTTTTCTATTATTTTTAAGCACAAAGGTTTAACTGTGAATTACTTTAACAGTTCTTTGAACCCAGAAAATATTTTTTCCAATGCTGTATCGGAGACGTTTATTTTGACTTATTTTCTGGGTGTGAAAAATATCGTTGTATTTCTTTCAATTAAATATAACATTAAAATCCGTTATGCATTTTAAATATGCATAGTAATTACTTTTTTTATTTTTACTTACCCATCATACGTAATATAGGATAAGTTTTGAAAATCGATTTTTTTTTTTGACGGATTCACACGTTTTAGACACTGGAGATTCCGAAAAATGTATTTTAAGGAAAAAATTTTTTGGCAATCTGTCTGTCTGTGTTTCTGTAAATGCTCTATTTACAGAAAAAATTGAGATAGAGATTTTATATCCGGTGTGTACTTTATATATAATAATGGGAAGAAGCTCATTCAGTATAAGTAACCTCAAATGTCCGTAATTTTTTTTCTGTCTCTCAAAATATTCGTTTTGATGAAAGATATATAAAAATTTTCGATTTTTTTTTCTTTTTAAGAGTGAATGTAAAATACAATTAAAAAAAACATAAATTTTTCATGAAGAATGAAGTTGGTCGGTTAATTAGTTGCCGAGATATTTGTAATCCTATTTTCCGCACTCTTAGGTTTTTCATAACCCTGTATTCCATTCAAATTTCAATTCAAATATATGTTTTTTTCTTTGAAAATGAGACGCTTAATCCGACGCAGTTTTGTTGTTTAAAAATAAATGCACATAAAATAAATAAATAAATAAACAAATTGCTGATTTTATGAAGAAAAAAACTGCCAGCCAGAGTGTCAACACTACATATGTAATTGTATCTTAAACGTCTTGGAAAATAGTTAGGGGCTGAAATCTTTCTTAATGTTCTGATTGCTTGATTTATTTCGTAAAGTATTATAAACAAAATTTCACCCCCACAAAATAAAGTAAACAAATTCACTGTTTTATTTATTTTTTTTTTTTTTTTAGTACACAATTTATAATTCAGTTGATTTTATACACTGTAAAGAAATTTTCCGTTAAAACACGGAAATAGTACTGGTAATCTAGACGCCAGTACTACTTCCGTTTTTTAACGGAAAAAAAATTCCGTAAATTCCAGAAATATTTCCGTTTTTTGTAATATTTTCTTATGTAAAAATTTTCGTTTGACAAGTTAAAAGAATTTTTCTAGGACAAACTATCATCTTTGTGATTTTTATTCTTAACTTTTCAAAGACACGTTATCATCAGGGACACATTATATACGTTTAATTTAAACAACAGTGAAAAATGTCACTTACCTTCTATGGGGTTTGAACCCGGGACCTCTTCTGTCGTAGCTGGCAGTGTACTAACATTACACCACGATTACACAGCCACCCTTTCAAATATCTTTAGTTATTTCGGATGCATTTCATAGAGCAAAGATAAAATTTTGAGCGCAGGTTTATTTTTGTAGAGATAATATTTTTCTATTGAGTGGATAATTTTAAATGTTTTACAGATTTTCTTTCCATAATTTCGAATATTTAGCTTATTAATTTTAGCGTTATATATATATATAAATTAGTCTTTAAAATATTACATGCATGAAAAAATTTATTAAGAGTTTTGTTTCCTTATTTTTTGGAAAAGTTTTAAAATTCTATTGCAATATTATTGATATTTTTTTAATAGAAAAAAAAGGAAAAAAAACGTGCATTTTAACAATTTATTTTATGACGATCTAATGTAAACTCAATAAAGATAATTACAATAGGTTATAAAAATAAATTTCAGTTATTGATTTTTTATAACTTATGTAATCGCCAAAATTATAGTGATTTCGGTAATATATTTCCATATATTTTTAATTTTCTGTGCGAACTTCTTAATTTGAATAAATTATATATATATATATATATATATGTATATATATATATATATATATATATATATATTAAAATTAAAAGTAGAATTTTTTTTTCCTCTTTAAAATATCCTATTCACTTTTAAAAATATATGATATAAATAAATTAAACATTATTTTAAAATCATAATCAACTTTCCCTTTCAGATATTTCAAACTTAAAAAGAATTAATGTAATTTTATTATTTTTTTTATTATTTTCTTAATATTATAAAAATACGTTAGCCTTTTATTATTTAAATAGAATGAAATAGAGAAATGTTCTAGCAAAATGTTTAAAAAACATGATCTCGGTGTAATGTTTTCATTTTCCTGGCATAGATGACACCACTACACTCTACCGGTTTTTGGAAAATTGATGGAACACTTCCTGGATTTATACGGATTTGTGGTTTCAAAATCTCAAATAAGGAAATTCTATTGTTTTTTCGGGAAAATGAAACTATTCAGTAAAATTTTATAGAAAAGTTTGTGTATATTAACGGAAATTTTTTATAGTGTAGAAAAAGTTTTCAGGTGGGTAATTCCATGAGCACATGTCGTGTAAGTCACATACTACGATTTTGGATACCAGTATTTTAGAACGGAGAAATGTGACTTGTTTTATCGGAGATGTTTCATTAATTGGATAAGGCCATGCAAACTTTTCGAAAATAACGGTGGCCAACAATTTAGCTGTTACAAGAAATGTGACTTACACGACAAGTGCTCATGGAAATACCCTAGTGTTTTATCATAAAAAAATAATTATTTTTTTATAGTGTAAAGTTAACTTTATCTTTTAATTCACAAAAAAAAAAAAAAAAAAAAAAAAAAAAAAAAGGACACGTTTGTCATTTAGTATTACAATATCGTTTGAAATTTGAATAAATGAATAAAGTTTATAATATTTGATTAAAAAAATCAACTACATTACTTAGATTCACTTTGCTTAACAACTGATTTCATTTAAAGTTTAACCCCTTCGGAACCACGGTTGCATATATGCATTTTCAAAACATGCTTCCATCGCTTGCTTTTAAACACCAACAAATTTAAATTTAAAATAATTATTAAGTGAAGATATATATTTTAATCAAATTAAAAATATTCAAATCAAATTATTTAAACAAAATCCAAAATTCCAATTTTTTTGAAAATTCGGAATTAAAAAACTTAGCGGAGATATAAATAAAATTTAAAATTTTTAAAAACGAAAAAAAAATTGTTTAAATGAAGTTTAAAATGCTGAATCATTAATAAATTACAATAGTTTTTGAAATAAAAAGAAAATTCAGTTCCAAAATATATTATGAACGTCATTTGAGCAAAACCTTAATAATATAATCCCTTAAATTAGCGAGAAAGAGGAAGTTCCTATTAATTAAATCCATCGTAATACGAAAATTTCAACTTGCAGCACCGTGGATCGAACTAAGAATCTTTTGTTTACTTGCAAGCTGCTCTATCTCCAAGCTATAATGGCCATACACAAAAAGTTCAAATTAAGGTTCTCTTTTAAAATTTTAATCGCAAAAACAAAAAAGTTACACTGAAAAAAAAAAATATTTAATTGACATAATAGACTTTTACAAAATTTTATGATTTGTTGTGTTACACGGATTCTGTTGTAAGTACATAAAATTTGAAATCTCTGACTTATATGGTTTTTCTATTCGCACTCTGTGACAGACGGACAGAGACTAATAGTGTTTCGTCAGATGAACGAAACCCTAAAAATTAGGTATATATTCAAGGGATTTAAAAATCCATACACAGATATGTAATAGAGTTAAGTGAATAAAAAGCAAAATTCGGGAAACAGCTGAAAAATTATTATTAAAATTATTACTATTATTAAAATTCATGGGGCATTTTAAAATTTCGTTTTAAAATTTAAAATTTTTCAAAAATCTTTAAATTATGAAAAGAATGCAAACTTCTTTTAACCCCTTGCGGCGCGGTGGTACATCTATGAAACCACTTAATTTTAACTCCCAAATCCCAGATTGACACCGCAATTTTGTTAAAAAAATTTACGGTTTATTGAATGCATGAAATATAGCCTTTCGTTATTTACAAATAAAATTGTTTTCGAATTCCGGTGTCAGTCATTAATTTCAATACTTAAGCAATGAATGTCCCCTGCGCCGCAAAGGGTTAACCCGTTCAGGACCAGCATCTTTTACATGAATTGTATTCGCTAGGCACCAGTTCTTTCAAACAATTAAATTTAGTTTAGTAATCAATAAAATGCTTTTTTATTAACCATTTAACTGATGAATATTTTTGAAAAAACTTTCAAATAATGCCCCTTCTTTTTCAGGTCTTTAACAGGATTTTTATTCTTTCATCACCGGTTTTTCAAAACAGAAATTTTTGCCTATAATTGAATCAGAAAAGTGCTCGGATTAAATTACATAAAATTTGCAATAAAAATTTACTAGTGAGAATAATAATCATTGATTTGAAATCATTTGCCCGTATGTAGTACGGGCAAATATGGGAAGCGGTTAAACAAGAAAAAACTAACTTTTCCTTATGTATATATATATGTTACAGGCCAAACCCGATTTTAGGCCAAACTAGATTGGCCTAGGCCAAACTAGTTTATCCTAACGCCCATCGGATAGACTAGTTTTTCCTAGGCCAAACCGGTCTATCCTAACGCCCATCGGATAAACTAGTTTTTCCTAGGCCAAACCGGTCTATCCTAAGGCCCATCGGATAAACTAGTTTTTCCTAGGCCAAACTAGTCTATCCTAAGGCCCATAGGACAATCTAGTTTTTCCTAGACCAAACTAGTTTGGCCTAACTCTTATAGGATAAACTAGTTTAGCCTGCTGTTTATTGGTCTGAACTAGTTTATCCTAGGCCGATCTAGTTTATCCTAGGCCAATTCAATTTGGCGTGATTTTATTGAATTCAATGACCGCCACAGCGCCAACACTCTAGTTTGTCCTAGGCTGATCTAGTTTATCCTAGGCCAATTTAATTTTACGAGTTTTTAGCTCGCAGGCGTCAGAGCCTGAGAAATAATGGGCTCGCAGGTTCTGTATGTATGAATGTACGTATGTATGTACGTATGTATGTACGAATGTACGTACGTATGTACGTAACGCGATAACTCGTGATAGAAAAATCCGATTTGCTTCAAATTTTGGATGCACGTTCATTGTTATAAGGTACTTTTCTGATTAATTTTGGGAATTCATTGGATAAGAATAAAGGGGAGCGAACGGGAGGCTAGTCCCCCACCGTTAATTTAGAGAAATGGATTTTTGATGCAGAATTATCAGTTTTCATTTAAAGTTTTAGACATAGGATCATTCTGACAAGGCGCCTCCATGATTACTTGTGGATGTTTATTGTTTAAGTGTAAAAAAGGGCAATGTAAGTTAACCCCTCCCATTAATTTAGATAAATGATTTTTGACGCAGAATTTAGGGATTTGCTTCACATTTGTATATAGGTTCTTTCTAATAATTCGATTCCCTGAATAGTTTTGGGAATTAATGGTTAAGTATGAAGGGAAAAATTACATCTCTTACATAGAAAAAACTAGTTTATCCTATGGGCATAAGGATAAAATAGTTTGACCGAGGCTAATCTAATTTAGCTCGAAAACGGGTCTGGCCAGTAAAAAACATATATTTCACTAGAAAAAGTATAAATGTGTGTCAAGAGTCAGTGCTTATAACACCAATACAGAAATTTAACATGTTCACCTTAGAGACATGATGCATTGGACATGGTGTTTGCTTTTTTTCAGCACACTCGTGCCAACTGAGATCTGACTTGCATTTATTATTATTATTATTATTATTATTATTATTATTATTATTATTATTATTATTATTATTATTATTATTATTATTATTATTATTATTATTATTATTATTATTACTATTATTGCATACTCGAGCTAGAATGAAGATGAACAAAATTTGCAATCGAGCAGCGTTTTCCATTTTTGAGAAATTAATTACCTGTCGACGTATAAACTATTCTTGTCACGGCGTCATTTTTTTTTTCGTGAAGTCGTAACCAGAAATTCGATTCAAAACGTAGCTTTATTATCTTCTCAATGATACATCGCTTTTATGAAAAAATGGTTTACGCCATTCGATTATATATTATTTGAATCTGTTAACCTTATGCATTTCCGGAAAGGAAGTAGTTCATAAATGTGTTAGGATGTAGCTCTTTAGGATTTGAGAAAAGCCTTAAGGAATGACAGAGAAATATATTCACAAATCTACTTTTTACTGAACGGATTCAAAAGTTATGATATTTGTAACTCTCATATTTTTTCTTTTGTTCTAAACTACATTGATTATTTAATGAATCCGTATTTGAATATTGAAACTCTAAGAATCTAGATAATCATTAATACATTGTGTATTTTGCATTCTGTGAACACAACATAATTTAAAAATACATTGTAAATTTATCCAGTAAGTATATAAGCAGTATTTTTTAAAGGAATCTTAATTGTATGTGAAGTAAAACCTGAATTTTTTTGCAGAAATTGAGTAATGCCAGATCGAGCCGGACTAAGTCTTTTTTCACTGATTTTTGTACAGACAGAGCTCTGCCTGTACAAAAGTAAATAACATTAAAGTAAATAATAATAATTTGCTTGAATAAGCAAACACCATGTCCAATGCATCATGTCTCTAATTTGAACATGTTCAATTTCTGTATTGTTGTTATAAGCAATGACTCTTGACACACATTCATACTTTTTCTAGTGAAAGATGTGTTTTTTACCGGCCAAACCCGTTTTCGAGCTAAATTAGATTAGCCTCGGCCAAACTATTTTATCCTTATGCCAATTGGATAAATCAGTTTTTTCTACACCAAACTTGTTTATCTAAATGCCCATAGGATAAACTAGTTTTTTCTATGTAAGAGATGTAATTTTTCCCTTCATACTTAACCATTAATCCCCAAAACTATTCAGGGAATCGCCTTATCAGAAAGAACCTATATACAAATGTGAAGCGAATCCGTAAATTCTGCGTCAAAAATCATTTATCTAAATTATGGAGAGGGGTTAACCTACATTGCCCTTTTTTTACACTTAAACAATAAACATCCACAAGTAATCATGGAGGCGCCTTGTCAGAATGATCCTATATCTAAAATTTTAAATGAAAAGTGATAATTCTGCATCAAAAAACTATTTCTCTAAATTAACGGTGGGGGACTAGCCTCCCGTTCGCTCCCCTTTATTCTTATCCAATGAATTCCCAAAATTAATCAGAAAAGTACCTTATATCAATGAACGTGCATCCAAAACTTGAAGCAAATCGGATATTTCTATCACGAATTATGGCGTTACGTACATACGCACGGACATACGTACGCACATTCGTACATACATACGTACATACATACGTACATTCATACATACAGAACCTGCGAGCCCATTATTTCTCAGGCTTTGACGCCTGCGAGCTAAAAACTCGTAAAATTAAATTGGCCTAGGATAAACTAGATCAGCCTAGGACAAACTAGAATGTTGGCGCTGTGGCGGTCATTGAATTCAATAAAATCACGCCAAATTGAATTGGCCTAGGATAAACTAGATCGGCCTAGGCGAAACTAGTTCAGACCAATAAACAGCAGGCTAAACTAGTTTATCCTATAAGAGTTAGGCCAAACTAGTTTGGCCTAGGAAAAACTAGATTGTCCTATGGGCCTTAGGATAGACTAGTTTGGCCTAGGAAAAACTAGTTTATCCGATGGGCCTTAGGATAGACCGGTTTGGCCTAGGAAAAACTAGTTTATCCGATGGGTGTTAGGATAGACCGGTTTGGCCTAGGAAAAACTAGTCTATCCGATGGGCGTTAGGATAAACTAGTTTGGCCTAGGCCAATCTAGTTTGGCCTAAAATCGGGTTTGGCCTGTAACATATATATATAAAGAAAGTAATGTCCTTAAAATTTTGCTCATTTTTAAATTTTAATGTAGTTTGTATTCGTATAATCGTGAATAAATAAGCAAAATAGAAATTAAGTTTTCAAATATTTAAAATAAATTGCTATGAACATAAATTATTTTCGTTATCATCTAGACTGCAATTTTGGTTTTTCATCGTATTAAATTAATAAAATAAATGCATTTAAAAAATATCCCACACAATAATAAAGTAATAGAGTAAACACTCTATTACTCTAGTAAGAGTGTAAAGAGTAAACAAAACATAATTATAAAGTAAACAAAACATAATTTCTAAATTCAATTATGAATATGAAACAACAATCGACTGTTAATTTGCAATTACATTGTTCCGTATTTTACATAGTTTACCAACTAATAAATAGATTGTATCAGTAAAACAACTACTGACCGTGTTTTTTTTTTTTTTTTTTTTTTTTTTTTTATATATATATATATATATATTCGCAATTTTAACTTTATATTTTACCGGTGTAAATAAATTCTGTCTGTATTTATATTTGGAACCCCGATTTAAGAGGGTTTTGGATTTTTATATGAACAAAAATCAATCAAGAAATCGAAAATTATTTTTGTGCATATTATTATTCTTCTAATTTATTTTCGAAAAATCGCATGCAGATAATATGCGATTCTTTTTCTTAAAGATACAAGCGTTTCAATTTTGTACATAAACTACTTTTCGAGCTTTTAATGTACTTCACATCTGTTTTCCTCAAACTGGATTTTCAACGTCTTCAGATTTTTGAAATGCTTCTCGCGTCTCTATTTTTAAACACAATGTATGCAATTTTTAAGGAGGAAGCCAACCTGACATTGCTTACAAAGAAACAGTGTATGCATTTTAAAATTCGACTTCGTTAAAATGATTAAATTTCATTTTTTAACTTATTCAAACGCAAAATTGAGATAAAAATCTACAAGGTGGCCCAGAAGTAATGAGACAAACTTTAAGGGGAGGTAGAGGACATTACAAGGATTCAGAACTGCATAGCAATCCATAATCAGAAACGTCTTCGTTCGTCGGTTTAGGTTGTGTTGTTTACAAGAGCATTGCAGATATCCAACAAGATCCAGGTATATTTGAGCGAGTCCGCTTATCCGTGGTTCGACTGTATAATGCATTGCATCGCTAGCAATGGTGGAAACTTTGAACATCTTTTGTAACATTTTCACATATCATCTACCACAGTAAATATAATATCGTTGACCAATAAATTATTTCAGAAGATCTGTGTCTTGGTCTCTTCGTCCCTTACATTTATCATACTACTTTTCTCATGACGTTTCCATGGGTTACTATGCAATTCTGAATCCTTGTGATGTCCCCTACCTCCCCTTAAGTGTGCATTTCGATTCAAACTGCTGTTTTTCCGATTTATTTTTGAATTCATTTTTGCTCTCAAATACACCAAACTTTCAAAATCTCTTGTTTGGAATGTACACAAGGTGCCGTGATTGTCGATACTTTGATAAATGCAGAAAATATTGCAAAAAAAGCGATAAAAACAGCATTTCGATCCGATTTTTCCCAAGCGGGAGATCTATGAACGAAAAAAAGGCTCATACTGATAAGGTAACTGTTTATAAATCAAATTCTAATGAATTGAGCGTAAAAAGACATCACACGGCACCTCATACGTCTATTCAAGAATCCCCTCAGCAAGTTTCATGTTTCAACTTTTATAAATGTGTCTGAAATTCTATCGGAAAATTTCGAGCTGTTGAAGGTGGAAAAGCGTTTTTTCGAATACACCCTTAAAGTTTGTCTCATTACTTCTGGGACACCCTGTATATGGAATTCAGAAAAAATTCCCTAAACATTAACTATTTAAGGGATTACAAAATTGATACGCAGATTTGTATGTAATAGAGTTTTAACTGAATAAAATGCACAATTCAGGAAACATATCAAAAATTAGGATTGATAAAGCATTTTAAAATTCAAAAATTTTCAAAAAATCTCCAAATTATAATAAGATTGGAAATTTATTTTAACACGTTCCGAATCACCACGTTTTACATGAATTTTATTCGTTTTTACACCATTTTTTTTTTGGGGGGGGGGGGGGGTTAACAATTAAATTTAGTTTAGCAATCAAGAAAATGGTCTTTTTTAAATTAGCAAATTTTAACTTTTCCTTTTTAGTGGTATTAAAAAAAAAAAGCAATGGAAGCACATTTGAAAGTGCATTTATGCATCTGTCGACCGAAGGGGTTAAGGTATTCTATATACTTATGGTTAAATGTATATATTTACATAAAATTTCAATCTTTATGACAAAAGAAAAAAAAAGTAGTTTGTATTCGTATATTTATGAATAAGCAAAATAGAAATTATGTTCCAAGTATTTAAAATAAATTGCTACAGAACATAAATTGCTTTCATTATCATCTAAATTATAATTTCGGATTTTTCACCGTATTAATGAAATAAATGCATTTTAAAAATATCCTACATAATAATTAAGTGTAACAAAACATAATTACTAAATTCAGCTATGAACATGAATCGGAAATTCACTTGTAATTGATTGCTCAGTATTTTACATTAGCTTCCCAACTAGATTGTATATCAGTAAAACAACTGAGCATATTTTCTTTGGTAATTTTTACTTTATATTTTACCACTATAATTTAAATTCTGTCTGTATTTACACTGGTGTCCAAAATTTAAGCATAATTGGTAATTAAGTAATTATTTTTAAGTAATGAAAGAAATATGAATCGGAATGTGCTGAAACTCCAGGTGTGTAAACAAAATAGTACGCGTCACATATTTTCGCGAAGAGTTTTCCCCGAAATCGAACAGGGGACCGTCAACAAATTGAAAAAGAACGACGATCTTTTGGATGACCCTGTCAAAACTAATGTAGCAAAAGCGTTCAAACTGCACATTATGATTAATTGGCTTATTGTAATGTACTGCGTTAATTTTTACAAGGATAGCATGTATACTCGTAGAGAAATTAAAGTTTTTATAAAAACAGTCCCAAGTTTTTTGCTTATAATTTGCAGAGTTCTTATTATAAAATAATGTTCTTTTCTGAAAATATGACAAACATCATTGTACACAATACCCTGTCATCAGAATTTAAAAATAATAAAAATTGTATGAAAAATGAGTATGTTTAGTAAATAATTTTTCATTGCGCATGCGTCAACGATATCAAAATGTCATTTGCATATTGTGTTAGCTAAATGTATAGAGCAACTTCTGTAAAAGTTTCAAAAACATAGCTTGAAAATTCTGAAAATGGGAGCCTATAGAATCAACTCAAAATCCGTTATTCCTAAAGGAAGCAAAAAAATCAGGGGGTTTACCTAAATATAGTTGTACGTGCAATATTGTGTAGGCACTAAACAATGGAATATGCATACAACCCCTCATCTTTTTGCTTCATTTAGGGAATAAAGGATTTTGATCTCATTCTATCAACGATAATTTTCAGAATTTTTAAGCTATGTTTTTGAGACTTTCACAAAAGTTGCTCTATACATTTAACTAACATAATATGCAAATGAAATTTTAATAGCGTTCACGCATGCGCAGTAAAAAATTATTTAGTAAACCTGCTCATTTGTTATACAATTTTTATTATTTTTTAATTCTGATGACAGGGTATTGTGTACAATGATGTTTGTCATTTTTTCAAAAAAGAACACTATTTTATATTAAGAACTCTGCAAATTATAAGCAAAAAACTTAGGACTGTTTTTATAAAAACCTTAATTTCTCTACGAGTATACATACTATCCTTGTAAAAATTAACACAGTACATTACAATAAGCTAATTAATCATAATGTGCAGTTTGAACGCTTTTGCTACATTAGTTTTGACAGGGTCATCCAAAAGATCTTCGTTCTTTTTCAATTTGTTGACGGTCCCCTGTTCCATTTCGGGGGAAACTCTTCGCGAAAATATGTGATGCGTACTATTTTGTTTACACACCTGGAGTTTCAGCACATTCCGATTCATATTTCTTTCATTACTTAAAAATAATTACTTAATTACCAATTATGCTTAAATTTTGGACACCAGTGTATATTGGAAATACCGATATAAGATTCTGCTACTTTTTTAATTTGAAAGACGAATGTAGTTTGTATTATAATCATACATAGAAAATGAGTTTTCTAGTTTTTAAAATAATTTGCTAATTAACATAGATTATATTTTTGTTATCATCATAAATAACAACATTGGGTTTTTCATCGCATTAAACTTATGAAATAAATGCATGAAAAAAAAAAATGCTAAACGTGATATTTGAATTGTTGTACAAAAGTAAAGAAAACATAATTACAAAGTTCAATTCCGAATATAAATAAACAATCGGTTATTTATTTTTACTTGCATTTTTCAGTATTTACATCTATTCTCCAACTATTAATAGATTGTATCAGTAAAACAATTTAGCTTTTTTTTTTTTCTTTGCAAATATCGCATTTTCCATTTTTAATTAAAACAATAAAGATTATCAAAACAATTATCAAAAAAAAAAAAAAAAAAAAGTTTAACCTTGAAAGAAATTAAATATGCATTGTAAAAGTAAAAGCACAGGAAAAAAAACATTTTTGAAAATTAAATTAAAACTGAAAGTAATTTAAAAATTGAATTTCTGAGCATTCAAAAAAAAGAAAAATAAATAAATAAATAAATACGAAAATTATAATTCCAGATAAGCATAACTAATCTTTATAATAAGGAAATCATATTATGAGTCAAAACTTTTAGTACTATTTTCGTAATCACGATGGTATAATGATAATGTTCATCCCCCCCCCCCCCCCAACTCATTCAAAATCGAATGCATTTTGCATTATAATCATCATCACCCAAAAACTTTCACTTCTTCTTTCTTATGAATTTACATGAACTTGCTTTCAACCGCGCTGCAGACGACTTTTATATGAATAACAAAGAACGACTGGAAGCTGCCCTTGCTCGTAGATGGTTGCTGATAAATAATAATCGAGTTCGGTAGTCGGTAATCACCTGCTGGAAGAAGTAGTACCAAGCGGCGGCGAATGAAATGAAATTCCTTTCCGCCCATTTTCTCGGTACGTACAGGTCTACACAGAAATGGACAAGCCATTGGAGAATGGAGATTACAAAGTAGGGGGGGAAGGGGGAGGTTGAAGCGAAAAGAACGAACGAAAAGAGGCACTGGCGATCTCATTACGCAAGGTGCTTCTCGGCATCTGAGGTTGGAATAAGGCACGGGAGGCGGGCAGACATTGCTAAGAACATTCCAACCACCCCACCTCGTAGAATTCTTTTTTTTTCTCCTTGTCGAAGCGATAGCTCCATCCCGGGGGACACCCGTGCATTCCACACGCCCATTAAAAAACAAAGACCGAAATGGGCAGCCCCCGAACATAAAGATTACGAGGTTGCGACCGGGGGTCGCTTCTTGTGGAGAGAAAAGGGAGAAATGGTAGTAGCCCATTGTTTCGTGTGTATTAGTCCCCCCGATGCAAATGCTGTGGGAAAATCTGCACTGGGCATGACCCTTGAGCCGGAACATTTAGTCACGAGTATGCGATCTTGATGGAAACCGGCCGGCTTCGCTCGCGAACACACAACACTTCGGCTCGTCCCCAATCAACGTGCCTCGTGGCACCGGCCCTGCCTCGGGCATTCCGGGATCACGGGTGGGTTCATCGGCAATCGGTCGCTCGAGAGAGCCGAAGAGCGCCTCCCTTTCTCCGAGCGATTTTGCTCTCGCTCTCTCTAACTTTTTCCCATCTGTTGGCCTACTGACCCTTCCGGACGAAAAAAGCGTCCAGTTATCCCCGCGCACTTTCATCTCTTGCTTCCCGAGCAAGCATCCTCGAGCAGGGATGAATTGGTGCGCGACTTTCGGTTATAACAAAGCCATGCGTGCTGAAAATTATTTAATGCACGTTCCGTAAATGGCTGTTTAAAGAACATTCAAGTTATCTCTCTTGTGCATGCACATGCCACTGCTTGCAATTTAGTATGCGTAATGTGTGTGTTTATGCATCTTAGTATGTACAACTTTGTACGCGAAAGCTGTGGGGAGAAAAAAGAAAAGCGTTTTGTCACGATGCATCATCTTTCTTTTCATTTAACTAATGTAATTTTGTGAAAATCTTTACAAATGTCATTTTTGAAGACAAAAGTGTTTTTCTGCAAAACTTTCTTCGAATCCTTTTACTATTGCTGCAGAAAAGAAAAGAGAAATAATTAGTGAAAATAAAATCCGGCTATGCTGCCTTTTTTACGATTTCCACAACAGCTATACCTCAAGAACTAATAGAGGGATTTTCATAAAACTTTAGATCTCTTTAGTCCTTAATATAAAATGATTGTCATTTAGTTTTGGTTTATATTTCCCAGTAGGTGACGCTATGCGGCATTATTCACGATTATGGCAATAGCTCGATCTCAGGAACTAATGCACGAATTTTCATCAAACTTCAGATTCGATTAATTACTGATATAAATCAGTATTCTTTAATTTTTGGAGTAAATTGTTCAACAGGTGTTGCTGCTCATCTCAGGAACTATTGATCAAATTATCATCAAACCTCAAATTCAAAATAAGCGTCTAATTATTCCTCCACTTTCATCTCTTTCTTTTCGAGCATCCTCCCAAAGGGATGAATTGGTGCGCTACTTTCGGTTTTAACAAATCCATGCGTGCCGAAATTTTTTTAATGCACGTCCTGTAAATATCCGTTAAAGGGCATGTAAGTTATCTCTCTTGTGCATCACATGTCACTTCTTGCATCTTAGTGTGTGTTTCGTTATGATTTTGCACGCGAATACTGTGGGAAAAAGAAAATCTTTTTGTCACGATGACTTATTTTCTTATTTATTTTCTTTTTCTTTAACTAGCGCAATTTTGTGAAAATCTTTGCAAATGTTATTTTTGAAGGTAAAAGTTTTTCCCTCTAAACTTATTTAGATTCCTTTGAAAATTGATTGCTGTAGAAAAAAGAAAAAGAAAAAACAGTAAACAAAATAAATCTGTTCTAATAAAAGAAAAAATCGCTCGGTGTGTGTGTGCGATGGCTAGCGAAAACTACGACGTATACGAGGCTCATTTTTTAGTGAAGTTAATCCAAGATCTCTCCTGATGTTACCTGAAGCTCAGAATTTTAATTTTTTGATTAGTTCCCTAAATATTAATTACGAAGCAGAACTTACTCTCATCAAAAAGTCATTTTTTATGCTCGCGGAATGAAAACGCTTGCACAAACGCATTTACGCACCGAAACGAAGGAGGAAATGTTTTTCCAAGTTTATTTCTGTTTCTGAATCATTTTATTTAAATCAAAATCAATTAAACTGTTCGGCGCAGTTAATCTTGAAAGGCACACTTCGAAAGACGGACCTTTTAGGTCTCAAATGAAATGACCAATTCGAAAAAAGTTGCAGTTAACCATTTAAATAAAATAAAAAAAATCAAAAAGGATTGTTTTTCCGAAAAACATTTTTCTCCCTTTTGTTAATGCCCTTCCAGGACGCATTTGGTTAAAATTTTTTTGAAAAACTTGAAAATGACTCGACGCCATTATATGACTTGAGAAATATTTGAAAATGTATTCATCATTCGAATAAGATTTGAAATATAATTTTGCATGACTCCAGAAAATTATTGAACTTGAAAACTTTTTAAAAATATGAAAATGTTTGTATTGCTCACCATGTTCCTTGATTTCTTGAAAACACATGCTTGATTTCTTAAAAATAACAAATTAGGCCAATAGGGGACACACAAAACATTTAACTCGCTTTAAAATTTTTGAACACTTGCACGGAAGAAAGAGCTACGAATGTCCTTAGTTTCCTGAAAACACATGCTTGTTTTCTAAAAATGTTATGAAAAATGCATGTTTGGAAGAAAGAGGGATCAAAATCCTTGCATAGTTTTTGTGAAAAATATTTGAAAATTGTATTCTCTTGATACTTTAAGGGACCTGACTCGTAAATAAATTTAATGCAAAAATTTTGTAGAAAAACAGAATGAGAGTCCTTGTTTGCAAGGAAACTTTAGTGAAATCATACAGAAAAGTTTGCATGATTTTATTAAAATTATTTAAAAATATCAGGAGTTGAACTCATATATGAAGAAAGAATGGTGAAAATCATTAAATTTTTTGAAAATTGGATGACTTGAACACTTGCTTGGAAAAAAGACATGATGAGAATTCTTGAGTTGTTAGAAGTTATGCTTGATTTCCTAAAAATTTCTGTCAAATGCAAGGTTTTAATGCATGCATGAAAGAGAGAACAATGAGAATCATTGATAATTCGTTAGAACTAATTTAAAATATTTATTAGTTAACAAAACAAAGTCTTTGGAAAAAAAAGTTAAAAATTGTATGTTTAGAAAAAAATAAATAAATAAATAAATAAATAAATTAAGATAAAAAGTTCTTCCGGCCAGTGCCAGAAGAAAGAGGTATCTCTCATGTTTCTTATTTATTTATTTATTTTAAATCAAGTTATATTATTCTAACATACGAAGTTAAAATTAGTGGAATCTGGTTATATAAGATTCCATACTAGTTTTTGTCAATGCTGAATAAGAATGGGAATTTCAAGAAATTAATCAATTTTATTCAAACTAATTTTATTTAAAACGATTTATTAGGTCGCAAAATTCCGCGAGATCATGAGTGTCTTGCCATTTTAAAACAACATAAATGGGTGAAATTAACCAAAAAGCTTGTTCGAAATCTTAATTCATGTTCACATGCATACTCACATCGAAATCGGTTAATATCTATAAGTGCTGTTTTAAGCATTTTTTTTTAATGTCACCCACATTAGAAATTCAAACTGCTGTATCTCAGCCGTTTTTTGAGATAAAGACAAAACAAAAAATATTCCGGAATCCATGTATCAAGATATCAAACACTTTAGACAGAACCTTTCCTCAATTTCTAATTTTATTTTTATACATCATTATAAATTTAAATGTTTTTTGATAATTTCAAATGGCCGCCATTTTGAAACAACATGGCGAATGAAGTTGATCACGAACTCTTTCGAAACATTTATGTACCATACTATGTACTCATAAATAAGTTACATTCAAACCGGTGCATAAATAAGCGTATTATCGCGTCACAAAAATTAAATAATTTCAAAGTGTTAGTGACATTAAAAATTCAAAATGCTTTAACTCAGTCATTTCTTTTAACCCCTTCACGACGAGAGCTTTTTGCGAAATTTTTAATATTTTGTCACCAGATTTTAAAAACAGAACTCTGTGCCTTATTGAATCGAGAGCATGCGGCAATTAAATACGGCAAGTTCTACAGTAAAATTTTATTGGTGGGGATAAACAGCGATTTTTAAGCCTTATTGAGGCACGCGTATGTATCACTTTTTTTTCACACTTTTTTCTACTTAATTTGAAACTAAGTTAAAAAAAAAAAAAAATCGCCGCCATTTTGAAACAAGATGGCGGATGGAAATGGTCAAAAAATTCAATCCAGGCATAGGTATGTACTATGTATACACAAAGTGACATCCAAATCAGTTCATAAATACGCATGTTATCACATGACAAAAATCAGATCATTTCAAAATGTCAGCCATACTAAAAATTCAAAATGCTATAACTCAGCCATTTTTTAAGATATAGACGAAATAAAAAAATGCTCTGCAATCATTGTATCAAAGTTTAAAAGAATATTTTTCAACTTTTAATTGTTTTTGCACTTAATTTTAAATTTTAAATAATAATAATAAAAAAAAAAATTGTCGCCATTTTGAAACAGCATAGAGGATGATGCTGGCCAACGAACTCAGTCGAGACATTTGTATGTACTATGTACACACCAATTTTCATTCAAATCGGTTCATAAATACGATAGTTACAGCATGACAAAAATCATGTGTATATATAGGTATAAATATACACTAACGGAAAAAAAATCCCAACACTAAGAAAAACTTACTGTAGAGTAATGAAATTTGGACAATGCATTTGTTTAGTTAACATGTTTAATTGATTAGATTTTCAAGATCACACGTTAATTTAAACTTAATAAAATGCATTTCAAATGTTGCATTAATAGTATTCAATAAAATGCATTAATAGCCGCTATAACCTCCAGAATTTTGAATGCAAGTCTGCACACGTGCATGCATTGTGTCATACAGGTGCCGAATATCACTTTGTGGTATGATGTCCCATGCTTGATGTACTGGTTGTGTCAATACTGTGACGGTCAGTGCTGGCTGAGGACGATGAAGGAGTTATCGTTCAATGATATCCCATACGTGCTCAATGTGAGACAGAACTGGTGATCTCGCTGGCCATGAGGTAACATGTCGACACTCTGTAGCGCACATTGCGTTACAGCAGCGGTATGAGGGTAAGCATTATCCTGTTGGAAAACTCCCCCTTGAATGTTGTTCATGAATGGCAGCGCTACAGGTTGAATTACCAGACTGACGTAACAAATTTGCAGTCAATGTGTTTGGGATAACCACGAGAGTGCTTCTGGTGTCACAGGAAATCCTTCCAAGACCATGACTCCATACTGTAGATCCAGTGTGTTTAGACCACAGACAATTTGGTTGCAGTCTTTCTCCTGGCCCCCTGACCAGCACACGGCCCTCACTGGCACCAAGCCAGAATCTGCTTTCATCAGAAAACACAACAGATCTCCACTCCATCCTCCAATGAGCTCTGACTTGACATCATTGGCGTCTCAAATGACAATGGCTTGGAGTCAGTGGAATGCATACAGCAGGAAGCCTTGCTCGAAGTTTCTTTGAAGTAACCGATTTCTAACAATTCGTTTTGTCACTGTGGTACCAATTGCAGCTCGAATTTCTGTCGCTGACGCAGTACGATGCGCCACAGCCGTACGCCGAATACAACGGTCTTCCCTGTCAGTAGTGCCACGTGGTCATCTGGAACCTGGTCTTCTTGAGACAGTACCATCCCTTGATCACTGCTCCCAACAATCATGCACAGTGGATACATTCCGTCCAAGTCTTTCTGCAAAATCACGGAAAGAAAATCCACTTTCTAATAGCCCTATTATACGACCTCTTTCCAGCTCGGAGAGCTGATGATAATGGCTTATTCGTCTTCTTAAAGTCATTCTTGGTCAATCTCAACTCAATTCGTTAAATTTTGAAGATATATAAATAATGCTCACGAACTTTACAACACGTATTTAAAGCAAACCTGACTTGAAAGTTGTGAGTGGCGCTACTAGCGCCACACTTATGCGCGAAGCGTGAAATTTGAATCGATGTCATCTTTCAGATGCATAAACACGGCTACAAAATTTCGTTTATCTAACAAGCCTTTATTGGGGTTGGGATTTTTTTTCCCCATCAGTGTATATACACTGCTCAAAACAATTAAAGGATATTGCAGTTTTAGGTGGATTTTGTATCTGGGAAACTTTTTAGCTGATTGATACATGGTCGATAGACATTGTAGATTATATGAGAATAAATTACACATGTTTGGCAGAAAAAAATGCATTTTATTGCGCATTTGTGTACAAAAGGAAAAAAACACAATTTGTGCATATGAGAAAAAAAGAATAAGAAAAAATGATTTCTTCAAAGAAAATCATTTTCAGTAGGGGGTATGGTTTCCACGGGCGGCCAGCAACGTTGAACACCTTTGAGACATGGACTCAATGAGGCTATTAATGACGAGTTGGGGTATTCTGCCCCACTCTTCCAGAAGAGCTCTTTCCAGTTCTTGGAGAGTTTGTGGGGGTTGTTGGCGACCAGAAACTCGTCTTCCTAGAGCGTCCTAAACGTGCTCGATTGGATTCATGTCTGGAAAACACGCTGGCCATTCCATTCGAACGATTCCTTCCTCGAAAAAGAAATCCTCAACCAGGTTTGCACGATGTGGCCTGCAGTTATCGTCCATTAAAATGAAGTTATCTTCGATTGCTGCAGCGTAAGGGACTACAATAGGTCTGAGGATCTCATCCCTATATCGGCAACCAGTCAGAGCTCCATCTCGAATAATGTAGAGGTCAGTGCGCCCGTCAATGGAGATGCCACCATACACCAACACTCCTCCACCGCCAAATCTGACACTTTCGTGCACGAACGCAGGATTATTCCTACTGCCACGGTCCCTCCAGATGAAAATACGCCTATTATCCGGATGCACAGAAAAACGGGACTCGTCAGAAAACAGAATATTGCTCCATTCATTTCTCCTCCAGTTGACATGCTCGGTTGCCCACTCCCTGCGGTCGCGACGATGCCTTGATGTTAATCTAACACATACCATCGGTCGGCGAGCATACAAACCTACAGCATGGGGCCGGTTTCGGACAGTCTGAGTTGAAATCGTGGTGCCTGTAGCCGAGCGAAGGTGTTGTTGGAGAAGAGTAGCGTTCATGTTTCGGTGTCTCCGACCTGTTAACGCTAAATACCGATCTTCATTGGGCGTTGTTGCCCGTCTACGACCTTGCCCTGGTCTTCGGCCTGCACATCCACTCTCCAAAAAACGGTTCCAGATCCTGGAAATGACACTCCAATGTATTGCGCTACTTCGGCTTGAGTTTGGCCCCCTTCCAACCTACCAACAATTCTCCAAGCTTCTGAATCTGTCAAATGACTTCGCTGAGACATCGTACTCATCGAAACAAAGCAATTACTGAATGCCGATCATCCTTGTCTTCATTCTCTTTTATCCAGTTGAAAGTCAAATTTCATTCGCTGCCGCTGAAGCGACGTTTTTGACGTCCAATTCAAAATTTGCATACTCCACAGTTTGAAAACCAGAAAAATTTGCACTTGTGATTCTCTTTTTCTGTTTTCGGCAAAAAAAATTTCGTTTATATCTTTATTTTATATAAAACTTCAAATATCCTTTAATTGTTTTGAGCAGTGTATAATATAGAACCATTATACAATACTACTTTTTAACATCTACAATGAATATAGAATAATCCATAAAACAACAAATTAAAACAAGACAAGAAAAGTTGGCAATGTAGGAACGATAACGAATTATTGGAAATGTGGTATTTGGTTCGTTATCAAGGGTAATACTAAATAGACACATTAATTACGATTAATTTCTGATTAGAAATCAGGATAAACCTAAAAAGGATTTCTAAATTACCTAATTTATCGTAAATAGAAAATTTAATTCAATGAAAAAAAAACTAGACAAATATTAAACCAATAATAACAGAATGAGAAAGTAGAAAAAACTTACATTATACAATCGCCAACATGTGGGAGAAAATAAATTGAAATTTGTAATCTTATTTTGCTAATATTTAAGAGATGACAGTTAACAGAATATTGTAAGGACATTAATAGCAGAAACTAAATATATATATTTAATTATTTATTTAATTAAAAAACTATTAAAATTATTACCGTAATTTCCTGCGTGTAATCCGCGGACCAAACAATCATTTTTCGACCAAGAAAAAATTTAAAAAGAAATGTAACTTTTTAGATCGCGGTAATTATTTGGCTTCTTTTACAAAATAAAATTTCTGGGTCGAAAAAGAGTTGTTTGATCCGCGGATTATACGCAGGAAATTACGGTAAATTATTAAAATAATATTAAACACAAATGTTACGAAATTAACAGGAATAATGTAATTACATTATAAAGATAAAAAGTTTAAAAAGAATGATGACATATGTTAACAAGAAGAACTGTTTAATAAAAATAAAAGAGACAGATAGCGCCATCAAAAAGTCTCTCATGAGCGTCTCTACGAGCGTCTCTTTTTAATTCTCATGAAAAAGAATAAATTCCAAAGAAAAAAGAAACTGGTGAAAAGTGCAGTAATTTACGGTAATTAAAACCGAACTTATGCTTTCTTGCAATAGGTGCACTGTAATATATATATATATATATATATATATATATATATATATATAAAAAAATCTTAAATGTATAAAAAATATCACTACCTATGATTTTAAAGATTTATTTAATAATATCGATTTATCGGATTTACATAATATCATAAATGAGCTTTTTAAACAATATCAACACGAGTTGGATATATCACATAATATCGATTCTGATTACTTTCATACCTTAACTAATTTCATTATCTATAATAATTTTATCATGCATGATAACAATATATATATTCAAAATGTTGGTATACCACAAGGTGGTAGTACATCTAGTGTATTATCTGACTTATACTTATATTACTATGAACGTCATTATTTAAATAATACAATACATTTATATCGATATATACAGGGTGTCCCAAAAGGTCATGTCCAAACGGCACACATGGTTGTGTCAGGTCATTAGGAAACAGAATTACATAGGAAAGGGGGGTCGGAAACGCGATTGTAATCCGCTAGAGGGCGATAAGCGATGTCAGACGAAAGCGCGGGCAGTCGGATCATTCGAAGCGCGGACGTTGCAGAGAAAGGATGAACCAGTTGATGAGCACTTGGATGAGCACTTACTATGAGTTGTAGCATTTTTCTTTTTTATTTGGTACTGTTTTGTTGTAAAATAAAGATATTTTACACCGTTTGTTATCTTTTCTTTGCGTGACGGTTACGATGCAATTTCACTGTTTAGATCGCGTTTCCGACCCCCCTTTCCTATGTAATTCTGTTTCCTCATGACCTGACACAACCATGTGTTCCGTTTGGACATGACCTTTTGGGACACCCTGTAGATGATGTAATTTTAATTGATACTGATAACACCTGTTTATCTCAATTCCCTGTTGATTATCCTTCTAATCTAGAACTTTCAAAAAACCTACTTTTTAATAATACAATCAATTTCTTAGATATTAAAATTATATTAAAAGAGAACAAATTTATAACTGATATTTATGACAAAAGGAAAGAATTTAATTTTAAAGTTAATACCTTTACTAATTTTAAATCTTGTCTTCATAATTCTGTATATCGTAATATAATACTTAACCATTTATATAGAATAAAATGTCTATGTTCTTCCCATTTAATTAATACTAATATTAAAAAGCTTGTATATGATGCTATAAATAATGGTTATCCTAAAAAATTCATATATTCTTTAATTTATAATTAGATATTACATGATCTTATTATTAATTCTTTGCGTAAAAAATGTATAAAAAAATTATAAAACATAAAAATAATAATAAAAAATTAAAAATGTTAAAAAGTAATAAAAAAATATATATATAGGTTGGTTGGGTGGGTAGATGTTAGAGTACGGAGGAGGGTGGTGTTGTCTGGATAAAAACGCAAAGATTAATTATTTATTTAAAAAAAAAAAAAAAAAAAAAAAAATTGAGAGTGGGTTATTTATTTTAACATAATTTTTAAACTGTTTAATTTACACCAATATATGGATATTTGTCTAGTTAAATCTATAATTAAATAGCTATATTTTAATTATCAAATTATTTTTAATGTTATTGATATAATTTTTGGTATTATTATTAATATTATTACTATTATTATTATTATTATTATTATTATTTTATTATTATTATTTTTTTTTAATTTTTATTATCCTATATTAAGATAATGAGTTTTTACCATGTAAAGTCACAATAAATGTTACTGATTAAAGTAACAATAATGTATTTTAAGTTATATGTTAACATGAATGTTATCTCTTAATTCTAATTTTAATCATTTTATTAATTTAATTTTATGTTAATATCGATTATTAATTATTTTTCCGGTTCAATTATATTTCCATTCTGCTTTATCCTTTTTGTTTGTTATGGAAAACTATTATTTTTACTTACTTTCAACTCCTTTTTGTAAAATATCTTTGTTCCTTGTTTAATAATTTGGTTTTTGTGTGATGGTAGTCCCAAATTCGTATTGTTTTGCTTTTTCATGGCAAATACGAAGATGAAACCACACACTCCATTTGTAGTTCCAAAGTATTTGGGACCTGAAGATTCTGCTTTGGTTCTACAAATTTCATTTGTATTCATATCATTCTTTTTTCCTTCCATGTTCAATGTACTATAAGTTATTAAATTCAATGGTTAATTTCAAATGGTTAATATTGTTTACTATAATTCAATTTAATTCTTTTATTGATAAAATCCATTGGTGAATCTTGTCTACTTTTAATGGTATTATATATATATATATATATATATATATATATATATATGCTAAAAGAATAAATATTGTGACTTTTGCATTTCTAATAGACAGATTTCAAAGAAAAAGAAAATGGCGAAGAGTGCGGCAATTTACGATGATTAAATTAGAATTAATGTCTTCCTGCAATAGGTGTACGCTGGTATTTTAAAAAAATAAACACTGCGACTTTTGCATCACTCATGAAAACTCATGGATAAATTTCAAAGAAAAGGAAAATAGCGAGAAGTGCGGTAATTTAAGATAATTACAGGATAAAAAGAAGAAAAATGTTGTTAGATCAGAATTGCAATATTTGAAATATGTATATATTGTAAAACAATATATAAATCATTAAATTTATTACAAAATTACCACATTGAAACATGGAAAAAATAAATTAAAATGAATATAATCGAAATTTGTCGAAACAAAGTAGAATATTCAAACTCACAAGTGCTTTGGAACTACAAATATAGTGTGTGGTTTCATCAGCCATGAAAAATTAAAATAATAAGAATTTGTGGCCAACAACACACATATAACCGAAATAAATAGAGAAAAAAATTAAAAATAAATAATAATAACATTACTAAAATGGATAGAAATGGAAAAAAAAAACATATCAGACACTATAGTTATCTCTAAAATGATGTAGCAAAAAATAGACTGCTATGATTGTAAATTAATTAAATGTATTATATCTATTGCAAGATGCCTTAAGCATATCGTCGGATGTTCCTCTCAGCCCACACAACTTTGAAGAAAGTCCGTAATAGTTATAGCTGTCATCACCGATATTATTAGGCGATATCGGTCACCCACTGTGAGGATTGTGTAAATGAACACTGACGCTGTCAATTAACTGAATTAACAGTTTATTTAGAATATGTATACACAATAAAAACGCAATTTACAATTATAAACATTTACAACTCGGATATAGGTGATCCGGCTCAACATTAAACTAAATACAGTAAAGGTTGGCTGTGTACTGTTCAAATTACACCTTCTCCCTCACACTCAATGTACGTTAGATTAACGTTATCGGAGATCAATTTCGAATCTCCCAACACATGGATATTCGGCCTACGCTATCCGGCCCAGAGCACTACACACCAGGACGTCTGTGTCCCTTGCTCTCCACATACGAACTGCCTACGCTTTCCGACACAGAGCACTCTCCACAAGGACCTCTGTCCTACACTGCTGTCTAGGTACGAGCCAAGATACGAACTGCCAAATCTAAACGAGACTTGTCCTTCTCAAAATTACTGCTTTTCACCAATGTAAACCCCACTATGGAGCTTCTCCATTGGACGTATTCCACATTGCTTTCTTGATTCGTGGCATGTTCCTTGTTTGCTCATCATTCACATACATCGTTGACGGATGAACACGCCTCTCGGCAAAATTCTCTTTCTCACTTCACCACCAGCACATAATTACCTGTGAATTCTGATTTTACAAAGACAGAATGTCACCTTGAAAATTCCAGTACACAAAATATTAAGATAGAGAAATAACAAAAATTCCAATCTGTAGCAGATGTTGTCTCAGAACCTGACACCCCCCACCTTAGCGGAAAATATGCCTTTTAGGGGCTAATTTTTCCCAAACATAGTACTATCACAGAAGAATTCAATAGTCTCTTTGCAGATTTCTTCATTAGGCTTATTACATAGGTATTTCCAGGTGTCTGAACATTATCTACTGACATCTTTGCTGAACCTTGTACTAATATTATTATTACATAACAAATACACAAGCTAATACACTATTATAACCACAAAATTCATAAATAATCACACATACACAGGAAAAAAAATTAAACACATGATGATATCCCTTTAAGGTTGTCCACTATTTGGTCGTTAATGCTGATGGGCTAGCAACTGGCTGTTCTTCCCAGCTCTTTCTATGTAGCCTAGAAATTGCATCAGCATTCAAATGTTGAGGTCCTGGACGATGAGAAATACTCAGGTTCCAGCGTTGCAAGGCAAGAGCCTATCTAGTGAGTTTGGGGGACCTTGGGGTTGTTTCAGTGAGAAACTTTAATGGATTGTGATCTGTAATGATCTCAATTTCAGATCCATAGGTCCACTTTTCAAACTTTCGCAACCCGAAGAGAACACTCCAAGCCTCTTTCTCCATACTCGGCCAAGCACGCTGAGCCCCTGGCAATTTCTGACTGGCAAAAGCTATCGGTTTAAACTGACCCTTTTCATCTTTTTGAGTAAGATTAACATCCTACTGCCAGGTCGGCAGCATCGGCGTGGAGCTGATATTCCCGGCCTACGATAGGTGTAGCCAAACTCGTCACTTTACATAACTCATCTTTAAGAGTATTAAATGCTTTTCCTGCCCTTTCATCCCATGGTACCGTATTTTTAACCTTCCCTTTAGTTAATTTGGTTAAAGTTATAGCAATTTCGGCATAATTTGGAATATAAGATCGGTAAAATCCCATTAATCCCAAAACAGATCTAACTTCCTTTTTAGTTTTTGGTCTCTTTAAATCCCTTATTGCTCCTATTTTCTCCTCATCAGGTGCATGCGTTCCACCCCCAATAACATGACTTAAAAACTTAGACAATTTCTCTCCAAATTTACATTTATCCAGTCTAATCGTAAATTTTCTATTTTTCAACTCTTCAATGACAGCCCTAACATGCTCACAATGCTCTTCTCAGGTGTCGGAGAAAATGATGACATCATTAATATATGCTTCCGCATACTTCCGATGACCTTGAAGAACCTCATTCATATCTTTCTGAAACGTAGCAGCCGCCCCTGATAACCCAAAAGGCATAGTACGCCACTGATAAGTTCCGTTATGAGTTGTAAAAGCTGTCAAATGTTTACACTCCTCAGCCATTTTAATCTGCCAATAACCCCTGAATAGATCAATCGAAGATAAATATTTAGCCGCCCCTGGGGTATACATGATTTCTTCTGAATCTTTCATCGGAAAGGTTGGAACCTGAGTTACCGAATTTAAAGCTCTATAATCTATACAAAGTCTAACAGTTGCGTTTTTTTCGCCACGCAAACAATTGGATGACTAATTTCAGCATTTGACACTTCGATTAGATTTAATTCTAATAACTCCTGAATCTGCCTATCTACTTCCTCTTTATAAGCTACTGGTACGCTATATAACTTTGGCTTTTTCCTTGCCACCCCCGGTTTCAGATCAATACGATGTTCCCCTACTTCCGCTGGTCGTACAGGACACATAAACACCTATTTTTTCTCTCTCAAAATGTATTTTATATCTTCGACTTGACTATTAGACAACCCTTTTATTTCGAACCTCTCTTTATCTCGTTCTATCTCTTGTTCCCGGTTCAAAATAGGAATTTCCCCAACTTCTCCAAATTCCTCCTCTCCTTCGAAAATAATATTAACTATATTACACTTAGCAATAAATTCTCTTATTTTATTTTGGTGCACATGTTTCCTACTCCCGTCGGCTAACTCAACTATAAACGAATGCTGGTTTCGTTTTTCTACGATAGTTGCCAGCCCTTGCCACCTAGAATATAACTTATTAGTTGAATCGGGGATTAACAATATAACTTTATCGCCTACTTCAAACGTTTTCCCTTTTGACCTTAAGTTATAATGATACGCCATTCTATTTTGTTGCACCTCGGACGATAATTTTGCCTCATTTGCGGCTCTTTCTAAGCGTCCCCTTAGTTTATTCAAATACTCATGAATCGGCGTAGTATCTAACTGCGCCCCCTTATTTTCTCCTGCCCAGGATGACTTGAGAATCGATAAAGGACCCTCCGGCGCTCTACCATATAATAACCGGAAAGGTGCGATTCCCGTCGTAGAATTTGGGACTACCCTATACGCCCATAATACAAATGTATTTGTTCATGCCATTTTTTCCCTTCTTCCCTAATAGTGTGATGTAACATACGTTTAAGAGTCTGATTAAACCGTTCCACAAGACCGTTAGACTGTGGATACTGTGGGGTCGAAAATCGTGACTAGCGCCTAACCTTTTCTCAAATTCTTTCGCTAAGTCGGCGGTGAAATTGGTTCCATTATCGCAGGCAATTATATTTGGAATTCCTGTCTTCATAAATATTTGAACTAACGCATCACACGCGGTTTTAGCAGTTGAATTTTTTAGAGGGATCGCATCCACCCACCTGGTATGTTGATCAATTAAAGTTAGTATATACTGTTGCCCTTGTGAACTTTTAGGATCAATAGGCCCAATTAAATCAACATTAACTACCTGAAATGGATTTTCTGGCCGCGATACTGGGGAAATAGGAGCTCTATCATTCACTTTAACCCCTCTAGTCAATTGGCACTCTAAATATAACTCACAAAATTGTTTAGTTTCTTTCGCCATCTCCGCTTAATAAAACGAATACCTGATTCTCTGTAACGTTTTCTTGGCTGCATGATGCCCTCCAAATAACGACGTATGCGCTAATTATAGGATTTCTTCCCTTCTTACTTTGGGTACTACTAATTGCGCTATAGTTTCGCCTAACAATTTCTCTTTATGATATAATAAGCCATTTACAATATAATAATCCCCCTTATCCATATTAACTAATTCCCAAGCTCTCTCTAACTCTTTACATTCCAATTGGGATTTCTTAAACATATCTGAATTGCTAACAATAGCTTCATTATTTTTCTCCACTTCCGTTTTTCCTGGATTTTGACTTCGTACATTTTGCGATCTCGCTTCTATTGCGTGAACATTACAACTATCGCTACTCATACCTTCCTTTTCACTCGAGTTATCAATAATAATTTCTGAACTTTCTAATTCTAATGATTCTAGCAATGGCTCCAAGCTGCTCACACCTGACAACTTATTAATCATCTCGGGATGTAAAATTACTTGCTCATTGATATTATCGGTCACTGCGCAAAGTTCTTCCTGATGAATTATATTAGTTTGTTCGAATTGCGAAATAGCTAACGGTAATTTAACCAACGGTGATTTAACTGCTTCACCAAATAACCCTTGTAAATAAATACTACCCGCTCCTTTTAATTTCTCTTCTGGTACCAAATCTTCATGAATAACACTAATTTCACATCCAGAATCAACCAATCCCTTTGCTTTTTGCCCATTTACACTAACTTTAATTTTCTCAAGTTTATTTAATTTCTCACCAACAACATTAGTTCTCTGTTCGGCCTTTGCCGATATTCTCGCCACAATAGCTCCATTAGGTAACTCTTTGTCTCCTTTTACCACAATCTTATGTACACCCGCTTTCTGGTCTCGCCCTTTATTACCATTATTATTTCCTTCATTACTCACTTTATAGCAAAAACGTTGGTAATGACCTCTCAAACCACATTTAAAGCATTTGGGAGCTGAAGCATCACTAGGTTTCTTAAAATTTATTTTCCTATCCGAAAAAGAATTAGTCTCATTACTCCCGTTTTGCCTCCAGTTACCACTAACTTTGTTATCCTCCCTTGGTTTCATTTTTTCATTGTTTACATACCTATCTTTGGCTTTAAAATTTTTATACGTAACTGCATAAGACTTGTGTTTAACGTCAAAATAATTGTCACATTCTTTAGCAATTTTAGAAGCTTCTAACCATTTAGCCTGGTGAGTTAACCCTGTATATGATGCAGTATCCTCATCTAACTTACTTACAAACTTATCAGTAACTATTAACTGGTTGACCTTTTCATAAGAGTCAGCACCTCTAACCTTACAATAATTTTCCCATGTCACAATTAAACGCGATACAAATAATACATGAGTTTCGTTCTGGTTTCTCCTAGCTTTCTTAAAATTTTCCAAACACGCCTTCGGTGTCGGCTCATGTTCCCTTAGGACTAACTCCTTTAATTCCTCATATTTCTCCATTTGTTCCCTAGTGGTATAAATCAACAATTATCCGCCTTATCTCCTAACACATTTAGTAGAATTTCGGCCTGCTAGTTTTCCGGTACATTTTTAGTTTTGAATGCCCTTTCTAAACTGTTGAAAAATAAATTCCATCCCTCAGTCCCTTCTGGTACTTTGATAGACAGAGTTTTAGCACTTTTGATCAATTTTTCAATGTTACTTTCATTACTAGATTCCCTAGACCAGTTAAAGTGATTTGCCGATCCTTGAACCCTTATCCTCTCCATTTCTAATTCATGTTCCATCCTTAATATTTCTCTTTCTAACTTTTCCTGTTTTTCTAACTTTTCGCGTTCTAACTTTTCCTGTTTTTCTAACTTTTCGCGTTCTAACCTTTCCTGTTTTTCTTCGCTCTCTAATTTTGCCTGTTTTTCTTCGCGTTCTAATTTTTCCCGCTTTTCTTCGCGCTCTAATTGTTCTGCAATAATAGCGTCAGATAATTCTTTCATAATCCCCTCGTCATACTCATCACTGTCCATTATCTTTTTCGTAAGCTGAATTCTGGTATCATCTTCCGCGAATTCAACACATAATTCTTCGGCTATCACCTGAAGATCCACTTTTTTTAGTTTCAATAAGAAAGCCATACCTTCTTCGATTGTTAAGACCACCCTACAGTACAATGATATTTAAACCTACCAACTTAATATTTCCTAAATTTCTAACTTAGTACAGTTATATCTCCACTTATTATACTAATTAATACCCTTCAGATAATCAATGTATTTCTAATTAACCAATTATAGAATCTGATTTTCCTCAACCATTGATATCACACAATTTACTTCCAATAAAATAAAAGGTAAAACAGTAATTTCGATTTGACTACTATGCAATATAGATTCCAATTTATACACTTTGATAATAATATACAATTTACATAATAATACTGATACGTTGAAATTGAATAAAAGTATTGATGTCAATCAAAAAACCCACATAAAGAAAAGTTGTATAACATGCACATATAAAATTCTACAATTATCCTGACTAGAATATTTCCAAATTGAATACTGGTTGTCACACTTAAAACAAATATACTCGAAATCTTCACTTTTACTTTTCCTCACTATAACCCTCTTTGAGCCTTTTTTTTTTTTTTTTTTTTTACTACCTCTAGCCAATTAAAATTCTAAGCAAATGTTGTTGTCAACCCTTCAACCTTAAACAATATTGTTTCATTTAAATATTACTTCAACAATAATTTAAATTTAAGTAAATTTAATTATTCTTTCCGACTACTATCAACACGATGCATTAATTTTGTTTACTACCAAAATATAAAAAATCAATATATTAGCTCAAATTATTATGACCTTTCCTTAAAACAATAGCAAATATGGTTATTAATACTTCCTACCTATCCAAACACAATTTTTTAATTGCACATAAATGATCTAGACAATTTGCTTAAATTACTATTAATTATAAACCAGCAACATTTGGTTCGAGATGTCAGCAGAAGGAAATGATCAAAACACCTTACCCTGTACTTTATCTGCTGGGGTACTCTTCTATTCACCGGTGGTTCCACGATGTAGCGATAATATGGCACAACAGTTAGTTCAGTTCTTACTGATACGGCACAACACTTTAGTTCCGCTCAACACTTGATTTTTATTCCTCTAAAATTCCGCTGGACGATCCGGCATTACCACGCAAGAATTCCCCTGGGTACTCCGGCACTAACACACTGCAACACGGCTCGTTGGTCACTGGTCTCAGGCGATTCTATCCCACCGCTGCCACCAATTTGCCTGATGTTCCTCTCAGCCCACACAACTTTGAAGAAAGTCCGTAGTAGTTATAGCTGCCACCACAGATATTAGGTGATATCGGTCACCCACTGTGAGGATTGTGTAAATGAACACTGACGCTGTCAATTAATTGAATTAACAGTTTAATTAGAATATATGTACACAATAAGTACGCTATTTATAATTATATACAGTTACAACTCGAATATAGGTGATCCGGTTCAACATTAAATTAAATACAGTAAAGGTTGGCTGTGTACTGTTCAAATTACACCTTCTCCCTGACACTAAAGGTACGTTAGATTAACGTTATCGGAGATCAATTTCGAATCTCCCAACACATGGATATTCGGCCTACGCTATCCGGCCCAGAGCACTACACACCAGGACGTCTGTGTCCCTTGCTCTCCAGATACGAACTGCCTACGCTTTCCGACACAGAGCACTCTCCACAAGGACCTCTGTCCTACACTGCTCTCTAGGTACGAACCCAGATACGAACTGCCAAATCTCAGACGAGACTTGTCCTTCTCAAAATCACTGCTTTTCCCCAATGTAAACCCCACTGTGGAGCTTCTCCATTGGACACATTCCACATTGCTTTCTTGATTCGTGGCATGTTCCTTGTTTGCTCATCATTCACATACATCGCTGACGGATGAACACGCCTTTCGGCAATATTCTCTTTCTCACTTCACCACCTGCACATGATCACCTGTGAATTCTGATTTTACAAAGACAGAATGTCACCTTGAAAATTCCAGTACACAACCAGTACAATACACAAAATATTAAGATAGAGAAATAACAGAAATTCCAATCTGTAGCAGATGTTGCCTCAGAAC
This sequence comes from Maratus speculifer, assembly GCA_964019185.1. Taxonomy (NCBI): domain Eukaryota; kingdom Metazoa; phylum Arthropoda; class Arachnida; order Araneae; family Salticidae; genus Maratus; species Maratus speculifer. Next base: position 175,935,147 of record OZ025300.1, on the reverse strand, counting down.
CTGACATATATACTCTCCGTAGATATGTATTTTAAATTATTTATTTAATGAAAAAAATTATTAAATATAATAAGAAATTGATTTATTAAATATTAAAAATATGTAAAAATCTCAATGATTATATCATTCTAATATCATATTGTAATTACTTAATAAGTAAATAGTATAATGTTAATCAATCGTTAACTAACATCATAATGTTTAAGTATGTAAAAAAAGGATAAAAATATAAAAAGAAGGAAAAAATAATAAAAATAAAAGTTGAAATTAATTTAATTTAATTTGACAATGCTAACCTAAACTCAGTATCATAATATAAGATAAAAGAAGGAATAAAATTGATAATTAATTTGTGCATTTTGTACACTTAGAAATAATATTTTAGTTATTGTCCAAATAGTTGTCTGAGCGTAGCGAAGTCTTATACTCAGAGTACGTAACGATATTAAAAGTCAAAAAAATTCTTTCGTCAAGCAAATCTCAAAAAGTACTTGTCGGATTTCGATTCTGTTTGTACCAGAAGGTACCTATGAAGGTAAACTCGTGAATGTACCTACTTTCAAAAATTAGTTCCAAATAGTTTAAAAGTTATATTAAAAAAACTGATAAAAAAGCACAATTTATTTGCATACGTCACAAAAATTTGGTGTGCGTCATTTTTCACCAGCTGGATATTTTCGGAGACAACCGTATCAGAGTACATGGAGCAAATAGTAATATTGTGAACGAAGCGAAGTCTAATACACAGCTATGAAATGATATTAAAAATCAAACATAATTCTTTCATCAAGCAAATCTGAAAAAATACACGTCCGATTTCGATTCTGATTGTAACAGAAGGTACCTATGAAGGTAACCTACTGAATGCACCTCTAACAAAAATTAGTTTCAAATAGTTTAAAAATTACATTTAAAAAACTGAAAAAAATCACAATTTGCATACATCACAGAAATTTGGTGCGCGTCATTTTTCACCGGCTGAATGTTTTCTTAGACAATCGAATTAGTTGGTGTAAATAGAAAACATTTACGCACACAGTAATATTGAAGTACAATAAAACATATTAAAATTTATTAAGCAAGAAAAGAAATGTGTTATATTTTTCCTATTTAAAAGATAAAGTCATAAAAACATTGATTTTGAGATAATCTATCAATACCATTTTTTTAATCGCCAAAAGAATATTTTATACATCGCGTGTGAAAATTAAAAACAATTATATAAAATATTTCGATTTATGGCGTCATTTCTACTTATTTTATTTATTTTTATAACACGCTTTCTTTTAACTTACATTTTGTTTGTGTGTGGAAGTCAATTCTCGTGACTACTTTTTTGGCGTGATTTTTTTTTCTAACGGCCATTTGGCGAAAACTTAGTTTTCGAATACTTGTTACATGTACATTTTTAAATTATTTTCCATTATTTTAAAAAGCAATTTACAGCAAGTACAAAATAAAAAATAATAATTAATAACCATAGAAACAAACAATTTACATAATTTTAAAAAAGAAAATGAAAGTAAATGAACATTTTATTAATAAATGCGTGTTTGACATATGTACCAATTTTTCACCCGTTTTCTGTAGGCAAAGATCTTTGAAATTAAGAATATGTATGTAACCTTGGGAGCAATAGAGGAATTGGACATTATTACTCTTTATTCGATTCATAAGTAAGGCAACAGGGGGAATTTACTGAAACCCTTCAGACAAGAGTCCTTTGCTTAATTCTTTTACCGTCGGTTTTTCAAAAGAGAAAATTTTCGGTAAATAAATCACGAAATTGATTTGATTAAATGAGGTTAATTTTACAATAAAAAATACAGTGTATATGAATTATTTATTATTTTGTAATTCTACGATTAAATTCGCGTATTTTCATCATTTCAATTTAATTCAGTATATGGTCAATTAAAGGTTTCATCTCACTTTCCTCCGCATTTTTTTTTTTTTTTTTTATCAACATTCTCGCTCAGACTAATCCCTCTGAGGGAAGTCCTAGTTAAAATATAAAATCAAGTTAATCTTTAATCAATTATTAAATTATTTTAACAGATTTAATTCATATAACTATATAATATTATTCATACATGTGTGTTAATTCAACATCCAGTATAAAATGTACCTTCTTGGAAACTTTAATTTAAAATTTTCATAGTACTTAATTATTTATAAGAATAAAATAAAAATTAGAAGTTTTCAGCCTTCAAAAGCGGTAAATTAAAAATTTAGTTATGTAAGGATAATCTGAAATTTTCATGATCTATTATTTTTGTTTTCTTTATTATAACATAGTAGATTTCTTCAGTGGAGCGGAGCCCCCCTGAACTCCCCGTGGCCCCACTTAATTTAAATTTGCCACTTTCTAATAATTGTGCTAATGGTTATTGTATATCTTGCATTTCCTTATACATTTTGATTTATAATGATAAGTAACAGTTTGGACAAATATTTTTCATTATCCTCATACTTCTACATACCAGCCAACCACAAACACCTAAATCTGATGTTTCAGGAACTTTTGTAAGAGAAAACTCAGTAATCTAGAGTTTTACAATTTTGTTTCAAAAAAAAAAAAATGTTTTGATTGCATTTTGTAGCAGTTATAGTGGGACAGACAAACATACAGAAGAACAGACTAACAGATGAAAAACAATAAATTTCGTGTCTTCAAAGTAAGCCTTCACTGAAGTTTCGGCAATGGCGTTATTTTTCATGAGTTATTGATATCCATGTTTCTTGTATTTTGACGTGACAACGTCTTGTAAATTGGTTTGCCGGGAGACACTTCAAGAAACTGCGTTACGTTACGTTACGCTCCGCTCACGATACGCGCTCACTTTTCTCTTAACTTTTTCCGGTCACTTGTGGGACCATTTTCTGAACGTGAATGTGAATTCGCTGCAAGGAAGGGGCGGTGCTTAATAGGAATTTTAGATAGTATCAAACTAAGACGAAATACGTTATGTATTAGTTATTAGTATAAAGTACAAAGAAAATAAGTGTAGTTTATTTCGTAATTCGGTGGTATATTATGGAAAACTAATGATATGTGATTAGTGAAAGCCATTTTACTTTAGTTATATTCTGCTCATTGAAAAATTCTTTAATATGCTGTTTACAAAATTCAACATTTGACATCAATAAACATGAAGTAAAATGTGTTTAACAAACACAGTGTATTGCAAGTTATTGTATGTATATTTGTATATAAATACGTATGTATGTGTAAAGGTAAAAATAAAATTTTGTTAATATGAAATTCAGTGCGAGATTCTTTGTATAAATTAATGTTTTAAATATAATTCTTTGTATAAATAAATGTTTTAAATTGTTACTATTATTTCATCCTTCTTCCTACTATACGAATGAATATTCACATTAAAATTATTTTACAACTCAAAGTCGTTGTCACGTAAAGCTTTCGCCCGTATACCGACTTTACAGGCAACCAATTTTTTTTAACGACTACTATAAAATACCTGTTTTTGTTCAATTATGACGTCAAATTTTACCAATTGAAATATTTGTTGAAAATATAATTATTTTTTATTTCTTTTACTTCAATTATGCCCCATTTTTGTCAGAAAAATTCTTACTAACGAAACAAATTTCCGTGTTTAATATTTAACAAAGTACTATTTTTATTTTTATTTTAATTCTGACGTCATATTTATTTTTTCTTAGTTTAATTTTTCGAATGGAAATTGCTCAATTGAAACTTATTGCCGTTAAATAATTATTCCAGATTTTTTTTTTTTTTTTTTTTTTTTTTTTTTGGGGGGGGGGGGGGGTAACGATAAAGGAAATTGGTTAAATTTTATCTAAAAAATCGCTCTTGATTCTGTATGAAAAAGAAGGAAATTTTGAATTATTAAGGTAAATATTTGAATAAAATTAATAAAACATAGCCTATATTCTCTTCTGGGCTATGTTATATTTATCCGCAAAGATAAAAAGACATTAATTAATTCATAAGTTTTGACGCTGACTTCATATAAATTTTCGTACACGCTTTCAAATTTATAGCATTAAAATATAATAAGGATTAGGATGAATGGTTGGTTAGCAACCATTAAGGGAAAATAAAGAAAATGAAATAAATACATTTTAAATAAGTAAATCTCTAAACCAAATTAGTTTATATTATTGGAACACATTTATAAAAAATCTCCAAAATTTACAGTAATAACTTTAAAAATCTGACAAATGCATTGACAAAATTTCAAAACAATACGAATAATTTAACTGGTAAATTTCAGTATCCATTTATCATTGAATTCCATTAATGAAATATGCCATTTTCTCTCAAGGAAAAAAAAAAATTGAAAATCATTGGATTTGGCATAGAAAAGCATTATTGCGTAAAATAAAATATTCTATATTTTCCGAACGAATGAATCAAATCTAACAAAAAACTATACAGCTTAATCCCAGTGCCTCACTAACATACCCACTTAATTTCAAGCCAATCGGATGTTTTTTGCGTTAGTTATCGCGGAACAGACAGACTGACTGACTGACAGACAGACTGACAGACAGAAACCAAAAAATTTCATGTCTCCAAAGTAAGCCTTCACTGACGTTTCGGCAATTTAGCAGATGCCTCCACCCCCCCCCCCCCACTTAGTTTTATTACTATTATTATTATTAATCATTGCTGATTATCCAGACAACAACACCCTTCCGTACTCTAACATCTGCTCACCCAGCCATCCTATTATATATTTTTTATATTTATTTTGAATTTTGAATTTATTAATATTATTTTTATGTTTTAACAACTTTTTTATACATTTTTTACGCAATATGTTAGTTAATTTTAAAATCATGTAAATTGTATATTAAAAAAAATATATATTTTTTTTTAGGAAAACCATCATTTAATGCATCATAAATTAACTTTTTAATATTTGTATTAATAAGATGAGAAGAACATAAACATTTTATTCCATATAAATGATTAAGGAATATATTATGACATATAGAATTATGAAGACAGAATTTAAAATTAGTAAATGTACTAAATTCATTGCGTTTGTCATATATATCAATTCTTTTCATATAATTTTAAAATCTAAAAGTATAATAGCATTGTTAGAAAGCAGGTTTTCCGTAAATTCTAAATTAGCTGGATAATCTAATGCATATTATCCAGACAACAACACCCTCCTCCGTACTCGAACATCTGCTCACCCAGCCATCCTATTATATTTTTTATATTTATTTTGAATTTTGAATTTATTAATATTATTTTTATGTTTTAACAATTTTTTATACATTTTTTACGCAATATGTTAGTTATTTTTAAAATCATGTAAATTGTATATTAAAAAATATAAAAATACTTTTATAAATACATCAAAAGTTATTCAGACAATACCATTAAATAAACCAATGAAACCAGACCCGTATTATCCAGACAACACCGCCCTCCTCCGTTTAACCTATTTTTAAAAATATATAATTTTTTTAGGAAACCCATCATTTAATGCATCATAAATTAACTTTTAAATATTTGTATTAATAAGATGAGAAGAACATAAACATTTTATTCGATAGAAATGATTAAGGAATATATTATGATACACAGAATTACGAAGATAGAATTTAAAATTAGTAAATGTATTAAATTCATTGCGTTTGTCATATATATCAATTCTTTTAATATAATTTTAAAATCTAAAAAAAATAATAGCATTGTTAGAAAACAGGTTTTCCATAAATTCTAAAATAGCTGGATAATCTACTGGAAATTGAGAAATATTGGTATTTTCAGTGGCAATTAAAATTATATTATCAATTTATCGATTAAACGTATTTCATTATTAATATATTTACGTTCATAATAATATAAGTAAAAATCTGATAATAAACTATATTATACACATACATATTTCTTTACAGCAATTTGTAAACAGACTAAAACAAAACGAAATTACGCATAAGATCCGGGAACTCTCTCTTTTTCTATAATAGCATCGTATTTATTTATTCACTTATTTTTTTACGAATGCAAATTCTTGCTAGATATCTATCCTTCATGTTCGTAAAAAATAAACAAGTTAAAACAAAAGATCTCTCTTGAAAAAACAACTAATTTTTTGGAGAGAAAGAAAATGGCGAAGATATAATCAGTACTTTATGAGCGCTTCCCAACGATTCAGCACGCAAACCCACTTACAGACATTTACAGATAACTGACTGCTCAATAGATTTATCGAAAAACGTCAAAACGAGCACGATAGAGCCTACAGAGTGGCGCGGCTTTGTTACACCATAGTATATGTTGCCATTTACTCGCGACACTTTAATCACAATATAAATCATTCCGGTCTCATCAACTTCCCAATCACTACTCTCTCTAATCTCCCCCTCCCCCCCCCCCCGTCTCTTTTATGGAAAGATCGACGCCCCAAACTCATGTCCGGGTGAAAGCAAACCAACCACCCAGTTGCCTTCAGGGCTGCAATAAAAGAAAAACAAAACATATAGAAAGTTGCAGTAGCTTTTTTACAGCAGCCGATTCTGCAGACGATTGTGATCGAACGCGCGAAACTTATAGGAACGGGGGGAGAAGGGGGGGGGGGTTCTTATCGAATGATCTGGAAAAGTCACTTGGTGGTAAGCTCAAAAGTGACTTTAATCGATTGGCGTCAATCGTGCTTATTGACTTATAACGGTCGTGTAATTTGAGCTTATTAATTATATGCTATTGGTAAATAAAAGAATTAAGAACCATTCGATGTAGTTATAAAAACATGAATTGATGACAAAGAATTAATATGTTTGTTTTATCTTTAAAGTAAATGAAGAAAAAAAAAATAAGCTTTGTACAGTGTACCTGCGAACAATTGTTTTAACCCCTTAACTGGGTTGTCCGAACGGCGTTCGGGCAAGACGAATTTGCTTATTGCATCATTTAAAGCTTTTTGACATCACTATTATTTTTAAGAAAATTTTCATGCTATTGGAAGGCGGAAATGTTTAGACTAAATTTTATGAATATTTTATTTAAATATTAGTGGTGTGAGTCCCTATTTTCAATTTATTGAATGGAAAAGAATTAATCAGTTAAGGGGTTAAGGAACAAACAAAAAAGGGTTTGGTGATACTCAGTCAGACAACGTTTGATATGCAGGGTGTCTCAAATTGCAGTCGAATTTGAATTTTCTTTATAACTAAAAACTAAAAACTGTATGTCAAATGGGACAAATGAGGTGCGTTCGTACTATAATTAGTTTCATAATCATTCAGATATTAATGCAATAGCTGATGCATTCTTATGCAAAAATGCAAGAATACAAAATTCACTGCGAATCTATATATTAAATTCACTTCTATGAAAATAATAAAACTCCACCTTAAATAGGACATAATCACCATGGGAACCTAAAATCATAACCTATCATGGGATATCATTGAGTTGATTACATATGATAAGATTCAATGCAATGAAGAAAACTTTTATTACTGCCTTTTAAGTTTTCATCCCATTTTCATAAAATTTGAAATAATCGGCAAACTTCTGCGACAATTATAGTTATTAAATTTTAAATCTTAGAGTTGGATATTCCTAATTCTGTTATGCGCGGACAGACGGATACAAAGACGGAAAATTACTAATGCGCCTAAAAAATCGTTTGCTCGGAAAATTTCGAAGTTTCGTAAAATTCAAAGCATCATAACTCGATGCATTTTGGTCATAGGAGAATGCAATGTATACTGTTTTAGTTTCCAGAGAATGGGCAAAATATTTCTAAATGTATAAATAAAACTTACAGAATCAAAGAACCGTACAAAAGTAAAAATTGTAACTTTTGAAGATGAGTCGCAGGACAATTTTATCAACATAATCTTAAAACCTACGTCATTTTGAACAGTTTTGCAATTTCCACTACCTACGTATTTCCAATGGGTAAAAAATTAAAATGAATTTTAATTTTTCTGGGAAGGCCCTTATGTAAGCTGTATTGGAATTCCCTGAAAGTGATTCGACCGTGAAGTTAGTATCCCAACAGTGAAAACAGTTTTACAGGCAAGTAACTCAAGATGGGGGTTCCAAAGAATGCGGCAGCATTGTCTCAGATTAGAAATTTTTTATTTTATTTTTAAACCGCATAAATGGTAGTCGTCGTGTTTAATTGCAGAATTTCAGATAATTTTGTCCTATTAAGTTAAAAACTATGTTAAAAAGTTGTGGTAGAAATTTATGCATCCATATAACCGTGATATGTCTCTAAAATTACGAATTAAATACAGATGTTTAACTACATAATTAATTTCTTCTTTAACCCTCTTAGTATTATTGGGGTCGTATATGACCCCAGTTATTTCCTATTTTGAAATTTTTAATGTTTCAAATCAGAAAAACTGATTTATTTATACTTAATATATGAAACCAAATAGACCCCTTTTATGAAGATGCTATATATAATAAGATTAAGTTTCTTGTTCAAATCATGTAAAACAAAGAATCCCCAAAATGTATTAAAAGCTGGAATAAAGAGATTTAAGTTATTGCAGTTTGTAAAAATTACTTTAAATGAATTTTTAATTAATCTTTTTAATTAAATGTTCTACTTTAAATATTTTTTTTTTTTTTTTTTTTTTTTTTTTTAATTGGTGCTGTATATATAGAGAATTTAGAATTACTTTTTCTTGTTATTCTAAAACATCGAAGCTTAAAAAGGAATATAATTCTCTTTACAAATAACACTGGTTAATGCACATTTAAAAAACGGAATCCGCTTCTCTTGCTTATAGCCCCCCACCCCCCCTCCACACACACGCCATATTTCCTAAAATGAAATAAAAACATGTTTTTAAATTAAAGAATAAATTTTCACTAAACAAACACAACCAACTGAATGCTAGACACGTTTTACAGTACATATTACAAACATTCCTAGATTACTAATTAGTTTCACAGCTTTATAACAAAAAATATCTCAGACCGTTTAACTTATTTCTGTACGAGACAACCAGACGAAACCTAGAAGTCTATGACGTCATTACAGCTTTGCCCGGGGATCAGAACCCGGATGCTGAGCCCGGGCTCTTTGAACCCACAATCTGATTGTGATTGGTTGCTTTAGCCAGCTCGTAGGTGGAGAACACGAGCTCCGTTTCTACCAATACGAAGAGCAAAAGGCGGAGTTTTTGGAAGATAAGCACGGTTACTTGAATCTGAACTCTGATTTATCTTTCAATCAGACCACGCCTAAATATCTGGGGATTGCGTAATGGGCGGGGTCAGGGGTCCAGACATCTATACCAGCTATACTTGTGGGAGCTGCATACCTTCACGTGATAGGAATAGCTAGTAAATTAGAGTGCATGTGAATGATAGATAGACTGAAAGTAGCTGGAGGATAGAATGGTTATGTATCAGGATATTGATATATAAATAAAACCACAAGCTTGAGAAAATTGTGAAGTACTTGTAGTACCACCCTTTCAAAATACAACGTTTGAGGTCAGACAGGGATCCTTTTCCCCTGCCACTGCTATTGTCTTTTCAAACAGATTTCGAAGGGCCTATTTATCTTTTTTGATTACTACGCGGATGCAAGTCCATAATAGATATTCATTTTTACGATATTTTAATAGCTAAGCCACTTTATTTTTTTATTCGCTCTCTCTCTCTCCTAAGTTTAGCAGAGTAGAAAGAATTATGAGTATACGAAATAACATTTAATGATCTTCTATTTTGTTTTTTAAAACTTCTTGCTTTCTTCATAATTAGCTTTCGATAATACGTAGCCGAGTAATCAATATTCATTACATTCCAATGTACTGTTGGAATAAAATGATGTATTATTTATCCGACTTTATATTCATACTGTTAAATCCATTACGGTCAAACACCTTGTTTTTGACGTTTTGGATTGTTAGGCATTATATTATTTAATTCGTCGCATTCACTTATGTAGAGCAGTCAAATCTTCGGCTTTTTGGAAACCAGTATTTTAATATAGAAAACGTTCGTTTTTTTAATAGGAACATTTGGGTTATTTACAGTGGCTCATGTTTGTTTTTGGACACTTGTGTTTTTGAAATTTACTTATAAAAATCATCACCTAAATATTAAAGGATCTGTTTATTTTTTATTTATTTATTTATTTATTTTCATATGAACCAGTGTTAATTCAGACACTTTTCTCCGACAAGATTTTTTGTGGCTCCGGGGGGGGGGGGGGGGCATTATAGAGTTCTGGTGGGAAAATTGCAATTTTTGACCATTAAAAACCAAAATCTCATTTTTTTCCGGAGAGACATTTCATTGCTCCGGGGGTGATGTCCCCCAGGCCACCCCTTGAATTCAACACTAATATAAAATTTCTTTTCTCTATGACAAAACCTACATATTATAATGTAAATAAATTCAAAACTTTTCTTTTAAAAAATTAATTTAGCGAGAAAGGGCTAAAACAATTTTACATAAGTAAGTGAACACTTTGATGATTCAACAAATGTATACAAAACATGCAAATTAAGCAATTTAATATTTTGTTGGGTATCTTTTAGCTGACACTATATATGCTATATGGCCAAAGGTGGTCGGCCATTTGCGATATTTGCCATTTTGTTAAATATCTAAAAAATACACGAGGATTTATTCTGAGACTCCTTGTGCGTTTACAGAATAGTACAAGTCATATATTTTCGAGAAAAGATTTCCCTGAAACTCCATAGGGGACCATCAACAAAATGAATAAGAACGAATATCTTTTGGATAACCCTGTCAAAACTAATGTAAGCAAAAGCGTTCAAGCAGTAGATTCTGACTAAGTGGCTTATTGTAATAAAATGTGTTTATTTTTATGAGGATAGCATGCATATTCGAAGAGAAATTATGCTTTTAATTAAAACAGTCCCAAATTTTGCCAAGTTCTTTTGCTTATAATTTGCCGAGTTCTTAAAAGAAAAAAGGTTCTTTTCAGAAAATATGGCATAAGGCATAGTACACAATACCCTCTGATTAGAATTAAAAAATAATAAAAAAAATTATGAGTAATGAGCAGGTTTACTAATAATTTTTCACCGAGCATGCGTGAAAAGAAATTGAAATATAATTTGCATAATTTGTTAGCTAAATGTATAGAGCAACTTTTGTGAAAGTCTCAAAAACATAGCTTGAAAATTCTGAAAATGATCGTCGATAGAATTAGCTCAAAATCCGTTGTTCCCAAAAGGAAGCAAAAAAGATGAGGGACTGTATCCATATACCATAGCTGCCAACTTTTACGCATTTTTGCTACCACTAAAATTGTACAGAGTTTCCATTTGTTTGAACCAATGAACCAATGCAGTATGAGTAAGAAATGCCTACTGGAGTCGCTAATGCTTCAGTTCACCTTCCATCGAAGTCGATGAGTCGTTAGATTTCGATGATTAAATAAGACAATATTTACTGTAAAATTTTTGTGGTAGGAAAAATGCGTAAAAGTTGGCAGCTTTGCATATACCCATTGACTAATGTCAATACAGCTTACACAATATTGTACGTACTGCTATATTCGAGTACAGCTCCTCATCTTTTTTGCTTTCTTTTGGGATCAACGGATTTTGAGCTTATTTTATCAACGATAATTTTCAGAATTTTCAAGCTAATATGTTTTCGAAATTTTCACAAAAGTTACCCTATAATATTTAATTAACGCAGTATGCAAATTATATTTTGATTGCTTTCACGAATGCGCAATAAAACCTGCTCATTATTCATACATTTTTTATTGTTTTTAAATTTTGATTACAGGATAGTAAATGCAGTGTTGTTTGTTAAATTTTCTGAAAAAAAAAAAAAAAAACATTTTTTTATATTAATTTTTTTGCAAATTTTAAGCATAAATCTTGGAAAATTTTGAGATTGTTTTTATGAAAACATTAATTTTTGTACGAATGTCGAATATGCATGTTATCCTCATACAAATAAACACAATTTATTACAATAAGCCACTTAATCACAATCCATAGTTGGAACGCTTTTGATACATTAGTTTTGACAGGTTTATCCAAAAAAATATTCGTTCTTTTTCAATTTGTTACTGCCCCCTATGGGTTTTTAGGGAAAAAATCTTTGCGGAAATATGTGACCTGTACTATTGTGTTTACACTCCTGGAGTTTCAGGATAATTTCTCACGTATTTTTCTAGATACAGTCGAGCCTCGATTTAACGTACTTTACTTTGATTTAGCGAATTCTCCGATTTAACCAATATTTTTTCTGTCCCGACTAAAAGGATGCTAAAATGCTCTGATTTAACAAATTTTTAGCTTTGATTTAACGAACTACAAACGCTGAAAAAAAATTTGCATTTGCAGATAAAATTAAAACTTTGAATTTTTTGCACATAAAACTTTGAATCTTTCATATCTAAATCCAAATGTTACATTTTTTTCTCATTTCTGGGTGGATTCAAAAGACAGTCTTTTCCCTTTTTCATCTAGAAACATGACAAAGATGCAGACAAATAGCTAAGTACCTGCGATATTGAACAGAAAAAGAATGAAAATTTTAAAAGTAATCAAAATGATGAAGAAACGGAAATTCAATTAAAAAAGGTGATATTCCAAGAATCAATTTGCAGCTTGAACACTTTAAAAAATTATTTTTTGTCTCACGAGGTTAATGGTGTTGTTCTTACGGAGTTAGAAAATATCGACAAAAAACTTTATAAAGTCGAAACAAAGCACTATCAAGGATTTCTTTCCAATAAGTATGTATACATGATGTATTAAATTTCAAAAGCAAATAACATTAAGGAATTTAGATAATTTAAAAGTTGATCTCCTAACTTATAATTTTTAAGCTCGTAGTAAACAATTATCATTCTTTTTTTAAAATCTGTATATCTAAGGGTATTTTGTATTGATATTTTTATACCATACTCTTTACAAAAATTGATATTCGATTTAACGAACAGATTTGTGGGTCCCAATCAATTCGTTAAATCAAGGTTCGACTGTATCTAACAACCGTTACTAACTGTAAATTACTTCAGTAAGTTTACGGAAAATGACACTTTTTCCAGATAAACAGCCAACTTCCGTAATTGTTTATGTTTTACGGGCAAATCCCATTTATCTAAAGACAACGTCCGTTAATCTAAGAGCAAAGCCCATTTTTTAGTGTTATTGTCTGTAATCTCTGCTGCAGTAATTTTTTTACTGTGTACTGTGAATGTGACAAAAGGAGGAGAAGGGATAATGGTGATATTGGAAAAGGACTGTTCTTCATAAGAACTTATTTGTTTCCAAAGTGTTGCGCAAGATGGCAGCCCCACGAAAGTCTTGTCCTGAGACGAAAAAGAATTCACTAAAAACATTCTACTGACGTCATATTTTCTGCAGAGCTGCTTTTACCTTTCAGAAATGATTCTGAGCGGGATTTGTTGACATTCTCACAAACTGTCACATACGGAAGCAAAATTATTAGCTCCGTGACAATAAGACTTAAAACTTTATTTAAAACCTTAAATCATAAAATTTAAGTTACTCCTCATCCTTTTTTGTGTGTGTAAAAGTGATCATCTTCTGTATTTTCTTCAAATTCATGCAATTAAAAGGGTTGTGAACAGAAACCAGAAGTCATCATGTCATTTTGTTCTGAAGAACATGATATCTAATAAAATATTAATTCATTATTCTTCCAGCTATACAGAAAGTTGCCCTAAGTGAAGAAGAAAAATATTACCTTCAAAGAAGACGCCTAGCAAGGTAGGCATCAATTTATATACTTTTTATTGAACTATTGTTTAACTGAATTCGAACTCATCCTTTAGGTGAAGTGTGACACTTTGAGACGAAGAAAGGGAGGGGTGTCAAAAATATTGAAAAAAGTGTGACATCATTTATGGACAGCTCGCTTCCAATTAAATGTTTCTTGCATTAACCCTTTAACGATCAAAGTATTTTCATTGCTAAGATGTCGAAATAAATGAATGACACCGGTAATTAAGAACAAATGTATTTCTAAATAAGAAAACGTGATTTTTCACATACAAAAAAAAAAAGGGATATTTTTAGATAAAAATACCGGTGTCAGTGTTGCATATCGGAATTAAAATTTTGTGGTTTCGTGGCGAAACCAATGAACGTTAAAGGGTTAAATCTTTCGTGAATAATTCTGGTCGCACAAGATCCACTAGCTACAGAAAAAGTATCGAGACAATAATGAAGTCTTAAAATATATCCAATCAATTTAGGGGGAAAAGATTTTTTTTTCTCTTTCTAAAAATTACTTAAACATCCTCGATCTTTGCCAACACACAAACAAGCTGAAACAATTTATTTGTAGGAAAGCTATAAAGACGTGTTGTGTTGGAATGCTTAGTTGAATTAATCACTTTAGTGAATGTAAATAAAATAATTTTCGGGTGACTACATTTATGGGACTTTTTTGATACAAAATTAGAGAAAGACTGAAAATTTGGTTTTGTTATAAGGTTCAAAATCTGAATTTCGTATAAAGTTCATTTTCGAAGAAAACGCTGTTGAAAATTCGACCGAAACTGTCTGTATTTCGAAAATGTTGTTTCTTCCTTCGGCATTACTCACTGATTTGAGCTGTATCCAATGAGAAACTCTATTTATTAATATGAACTTCGCTGTTTACAATTATCAATCTTCACTGTCTCAAGACATAGTTGAAAATTATAAAGCAAGAAATGCATATCTGATTAAACTTTGAAGACGCTTTCTTTGTGCTCATTGAAAGCTGCACAATACAAAGCTTACAAACACTATCGGGTGTGTTTTTGTTCACACACCTTTCGGGTTGTGATATGTATACCTATTCTTCTAGTCCCCCATGCGCGAACGCAGTTTTTGTGTCAATATGAATGATATTGTCTGTCTCAAAAGTTTAAGCACTCTGCAAATCTCGTTTAAAATAATTGAAGAAGAAAATATTTTATGCTAATTTACAGTAAATACTCAACATTTAATCAAAATAAAATAAAATAAGCCATTTTGGGTAGTTAAAATAAAAAATATATTTATTTTTATTTTATTTTTCTTTTTTTCTTGAAGAAACGCTGTCTCAAAAGTTTAAGCACTTTATGCAAATTTTTTTAGAAACACGGGATTGGTATTGTGTAATGACGTTGTATGACATCATATTGCACTTTTATACAGTATAAAAGGTGGTGAAATTATTTCTTAATGTTTTAAACATGACAAAGGGTAAAGAATTCACAAAATGTGAGATTTTGAAAGATTTTAAATTGAAATTTCAAAATAAAACTGATTCTGAAATTGCAAAAACTTTAAATTGATCAAAGCTATGTATATATCAAGTACTTTCTAGAAATGATAATTTTAAGCGGAAACCAAGATGCAGACGACCACGTATGACGACTGTTCAGACTGATCGAAAAATACGGAGATTGGTATTTAGACAAAATATGTCCCCATACGGCAAATTAAAAATAATTTCAGAGTACAGATGTCCAAAGACACTGTAAATAGACGTATTAAAGCGTGTGATTACATCATGTAAAAGAAATTGGCTCGCAAACCGTTTCTTAAATTACATCACAAACAGGTAAGAATGAACTAGGTTAAAAAACACATGACCTACGGGTACAAATGGCTTACTGTTTTATTCAGCGATGAGAAAAAGTGACACTTAGATGGCCCTGAAGGTTGGAAGGCGTATTGGCATGAGTTACGCAAGAACCGAAGGACATTTTTCAGCAGGCAGCAAGGCTGTAAATCCATTATGGTTTAGGGGGCATTTGGGACATTTGCCAGCCCTCTCTAGCTTTTCTAAAAAGAAGAGAAGAGTGAAAAAAGTTTCAAGAGACCCTAAACCACCATTTGCTTCCATACGGTGACATTTTGGGGGGTTTTGAATGAACTTTTCTGCAAGACAATGCCTCAATCCACGTATCCCATTCTACAAAACTTTGGATTTTTCAGAAAAATGATAAAATACTTGACTAGTCAGCTTTAAGTCCAGACTTAAACCCGATTGAGAATGTCTGGAATACTTTAACCCGCCAAGTTTAGGCAATGGAAAACAGTATGACTCTATTGAAGAACTCCAAGAGGCTATTGAGAAAGTATGGTATTCTTTGCCACCAGAAACCCCACAAAAACTAATAATTTCGACGAAAGCATGTTTATTTGAACTAATCCGAAAACATGGGAAAAAATTTGTTACTAAAAGTTCTGTAAAAATTATAAATATAGTTGTTTTTGACATTGTGCATAAACTTTTAAGACAGTTTTTTATAACTTTTTTTTAAATTGTATTTTTTAAAATTATGTAATTTATTTTTTTCTATTTTTGATATCATTTATTTAAATAATATTGCGAAATATGTAAATAAAAAAATGTTATTAATTCTAACTTTTTATAATTCATTAAAAATCGATATTTTATGCTTGTGCTTAAACTTTTGAGACAGACTATACTAAGATTATGGTAGGCCGCGGCAGTCACTAGCGGGCCATACGTCTCGTCAAAGTCAAACCCGTATTTTTGTTTGATCGGTCTTGCTTTGTAGCTCATTACCTTCCCAGATTCATCATATTTCGTCTATTTGGGTCCAATTATTTCGGCTTTCTATGGTGGTTTTATCAAAGACCAAATTTCATTTCTTCATAAGCGAATTTTGCGTATCGCGTCAATCCAATTCATTTTTTCTCGTGGGTTTTCGACATTTAGCATATCTTGACAACCTTTAGGTTTATGAACTGTATGATGCCAGATTGCATAGGAAAACCTGTCCGGTGGCACAACTCTATTGTGTCTTTCTGATCTTCTCAATCGCTGTGTATGTTGAGACACGGATGGTGTATCTGAATAATTTTGCATTGTGTCAGATTGAATTCGATCACGCTAGTGTCTTTTTGTCGTGTCTGTTCTTTATTTCTGACATCAATTCATTTGTGTTTGAACTTTCTTCGGCATCTTAATTACCCATGTTATTTTTCGAAAATTTGTCGTTTCTGGCTGAAATGACCTATTATCACTTATAAATATTCTGTATGCTTTAGATTAGTTGAAATGAAAATGCCTTTTTCCGCTCTGTCGTCTAGTTTGCCGCGTTTAGATTTGTGAATATACGCGTACGCGGTGCAGCCAAATATTTTCAGATATCTTAAATTAAATTTTCAGTTGAGCCCAAGCTCGTATGGCGTGGTGTTAATGGATTTTGAAGGCAAGCGGTTCTGCAAATGATTTGCAGTACAAATTACTTCTCCCCGTAATTTGCCTGGCTGATTTGCCTCATTTAACATACTTCTAGTCTTATTTAATATTATCCGTTTTTTTTTATTCATCTACCCCATTTTGATTTGGGCAATATAGTACTACGAGTTGTGTTCTATTCCGTTATGTTTAAAATATTCTTCTAATTCGTTATTAATGTATTCACCGCCACTATCGGATCTCATGGTGAATGTAATTTTTCGGAACTTATTTTTGATGTTCGAGATGCATTCCCTTAATTTTTCATATGATTCACTCTTTTTCGACATTAGATAGATTACAGAAAAATCTCTAATAATCGCCAATGAAAGTGATTAAAGTAACGTTTTCCCTTTTTATGGATGTATTTATCGGACCACACACGTCAATGTGTATTTATTCTAGTTTTTAGCTCACAGGCTATCATAGCCTGAGAGCTTATGTGCCTGTCCGTTCTGTATGTACGTTCGTACGTTCGTGCGTAACGCGATAACTCATGATAAAAATATCGGATCCACTTGAAATTTTGTATATAGGTATATCCTGATAAGGCGCTTCCCTGATTAGTTTTTGGAGTTCATTCGATATGTATAAGAGGGGGAACGGGGGGCTCATGCCCCTCCCCTTAATTGATATAAACGAGATTTTCATGCAGAATTAACTGTTTTCGTTCAAAATTTATATATAGGATCATTCTGATGAGGCGATTCCGTGACTGTTATTGGGTGTTCTTTGAATAAGTATAAACAGAGGGAACGGGGGGCTCATGCCCCTCCCCTTAATTGATATAAACGGGATTTTCATGCAAAATCAACAGTTTTCGTTCAAAACTTATATATAGGATTATTCTGATGAGGCGATACCGTGACTGTTATTAGGTGTTCATTGAATAAGTATAAACAGGGGGAACGGGGGGCTCATGCCTCTCCCTTTAATTGATATAAACGGGATTTTCATGCAGAATTAACAGTTTTCGTTCAAAATTTAGATATAGGACCATTCTGATGAGGCGAGTTCGTGGCTGTTATTAGGTGTTCATTGAATAAGTATAAACAGGGGGAACGGGGGTTCTAATGTCCCTCCCCTTAACTTGTATAAATGGATATTTCAAGCAGAATTGTCAGATTTCGTTCAAATCTCTGAATAGTTTTGGAAGTTTAATAGTTAAGTATAAAAGAGGGGAATAACTCCTCTTAAATTATATAAGTGCTAAATGGGTTTTTATTAAGAATTATCCGATTTGCTCTGAATTTTGGATATAGATTTTTTAATACGATAAAGCATGTTTGATAGTTTAGGAGGTCCAATGATTAAGTATAAAAAAGGAGAAAGGGGGAGAGTTGTTTCCCCTTCTTAATTTTTTTTTCGAACGGAATTAACGGAAATACAAGGCTGTAATGTACAATTAGTATGCGTAGCCTGTGAGCTCAATGCCATCAGTTTAACTGGGCAATATTCTTTTTATTTATTTTTAATTTTAATTTTTTTTTTTTTTTTTTTTTTTTTTTTTTTTTTTGTGGCTTTATGTGCACTTGATTTGGGAAATGGTTCGTCGTTGATTTAGAATTTTATGCATAGCTCGCTTTCTGTGTTATGTTTGCAGTAATTTACTCTATTTCCGTTTACGTTGTTTTTAGACAGTGTTTTTAATTCTTTCATATATTCTGTGACCTAACCGTCTACATCTGACATGGAGTTTATGCCCCACTGAGGGACAATTCCAATTTTTTTATTCAACTTTTAACTATCAGTTTCTTTTGTCTTTCTTTTAAAAGTAGTTAAAAAATTAATGGAACGCAAACAAAGTTTAAAAAGTAATTTATTTTGTTACATTTTAAAAGTTCCCAATCAAAAGTTTAAAATAAATTCGCACCAGAATAACTATACGGAGTTTTATAATAGTAAAATTACAAAATTTTCAACATCTGTGTTTTATAATTAAAGATCGCTATACATGTTCTGGTTATTGCTGTATTTTATATTTTTATGTTACACTTTTTATTATCTCTATTGTGTGAACCTTCTTTTTCTGTTCGCTTTTCTATAAGCTATACAAAATGTTAAAACACACGAAATATATAAAACATGAAATTACTTAACCCTTTTCGGCACACTGTTCTCAGTCCGGGATAAACTTGCAAAATGTACCAATAATAATTTAATAAAATTTTTCTTTTACAATGAAAGATTAAATAAAGAAATTCATAATTTTTACAAAAGTCGCTTGTAAATTCCGGTGACAGTCGATAATTTCTCATTTTGCTAACAGAGTTCGTTCGTGCGGGAAAGAGTTAAAACTGTATCTAAATCTGACTGCTTACGGGAAAATTTCTGTAAATTGTTGAAAGATATTTTCCGATCTAATAATCCCCGAATCAAGATACTTAACGAACTCTCCCATCTGGTGCGATAAGAACGAAAAACATCATTAAGTTAGAATTCACACTAATGATTATCGAAACTTAGTTCCGTTTTTTTTCTGTGCATTTGGAAGTTACAGAAGACATATGCAATATTGCCAGTCATCAGAAAGTGTTTCCAGAACTTTATGCATAAACAATACTACTAACTGATAGCCGTTTTTTAGTATGCTTTATTCTTTGACTTTAAAAAATAACCCATTAAAATTAATTAGCTGATTGCACCATAATGTGAAAGTGTGCTTGCTGTTAATGTTTGTAATGTAATTAAGCATATGTTACTCACTCTATATTTGACTCTCGCACCGAGAGCTCATAAGTGTTTGCTGCTCCGTCTAGATATGTTATATTAAATATTCTTTATTTCTTTCTCAAAACCAATAGTAGTTATTAAGATTGCTTCTTCATGAGTACTACACTGATTTATTAAAAAATGGGGCACGTAACATCATTCAACGAGAACAAACGGATATACGCTTAAATAAAAATGTGAATCTATAGATCGTGCTCCAAATCCCTGGATTAGCCGGTACACCTGAACTGGATATCTATAAAAGGTAAGAGAATATTTATTTATTACTTTTGCTTACCTGAATTAAATGTTGAGACAGCTAAAGATATAATTTAATGATGAGGTTTAGAATTCACGCCAATTAAATGTTAGGAATATTTTCTAACATAAATTCCAGAAAAATTTCTGGAATTTACAGAAATTTTTCCGTTAAAAAACAGTGAACTGTATTGACGTTCCATTTACGAGTACAATTTCCATAAAATTATGCGGGGCTTTTTTTCTATAGCTTATTTACCGTCAAACCTCGATGGGTACTATCTAGTACTAGTATATTAACATAAAAGCATAAAGCAACATTTCCATTTGCAACAATTTCCTTACGACATTAATTAAAAAATATTATTATTATTATTATTATTATTATTATTATTATTGTTATTATTATTATTATTATTATTATTATTATTATTATTATTATTATTATTATTATTATTATTATTATTATTATTATTATTATTATTATTATTATAATGCAATGAATGAATTGCATTTTGAATGATAAACGATCTTTGTTTTGGGAAGCATGTTTTTCTTTTCTAAGAATGATGTCACGTCCGGAAATTTGCTTCTAAAAAACTAACTTTTGCACCCTTTTCTGAAAAATCTTTTATTTTCACTGAAAATGGAAAAAGTTATCGATTGCATGGTTTCTGAATAAGAAAAATTGTCAGTTCGATACATTTTTGTGCAAAATTGAATTTTTGAAATGTGTGCGAAATTAGCCGCAGTTTCGTTTTGAGCAGCAAATTTGAAAAAATGAAAATTACTGTTCGATTCTTATGTTTGCTTAACCCTTTGCGGCGCATGGCAAATTCATTTCTTAAATATTGAAATTAATGACTGACACCGGAATTTGAAAACAACTTTATTTCTGAATAAAAAAAAAAAAAAAAAAAAAAAAAAAAAAAAAAAAAGAAAACGCTATATTTCACACATTCGATAAACCGTAATTTTCTTTAACAAAAATCCGGTGCGAATGTGGCGTTTGGGAATTAAAATTAAGTGGTATATTTATGAAACCACCGCCCCGCAAAGGGTTAACACATTACCTGCTGAAAAGACTTTTTCGAAACGGTATAGATAAGTGCACACATGTTAAATTACTATTTATCTTACCATTACTTTTTAATTTAAAAATATGTTTTATGTAAAAACAGAACATTTGATCTTATAAAATGAAGGTTATCTTTCAAAATTTGCGATGGCAAATGTTTACCAGCAAAAAAGTTGAAGATCCTTATATTATAATTCATGAGTTAATGGTAATTAATCGCTTGGGGACGAGAGACACGTATACGTGCTGCAAAAAGGTTTAAGAATTCAAGTTTATCCCCACCGGTAAAATTTTACTGAAAAATTCGCCTTGTTTAATCGATGCATTTTTTCCATTTAATAAGTCGCAAATTTCTGTTTTTAAAAACCGGTGAAAAAGCATTAATAATTTCGTAAAAGGCTTCTGTCGCGAAGGGGTTAATGGTTAGCATTGTAAAGTCAATTTTTTGTTTGTATGACGTGTGGAAAATGAATTAGTGATTGCGCTTTCACAGCTGCTTCTGACAACTTCTTTTTTATAATAAAAATCGTTTATATACCTTTTGATAAAATATGCTGTAGAAATGTATTAAAAAATTATTTTTTTAAAAACAGTTGAATTTAAAATAGTAGAATATGAAAATAATCATCAGTAATGATTCTGTGTCAGAAAGCCTCATATGGTTGAACGAGAGATAATAAAAATTAAACCATCTTACCTCCTTTCATGACAAAATAATAGTCTTACTAAAATGCTGAAATAGTTCATTGTCACGAGAATTTACGGACAATTTATTTTCAAAATAAGTAGATGTTTTCCTTCACTTTGTATACAGATCAATTTTTGTTGAAATTTCTGAAACAAATTTAGCAGTTTGAAATATTTTTTTTAAAGTGGGAAGTAGGGTAACATCCCCAGTAATTGGCACTTTAAGAATTTGTCTTTAAACTTACTTCAATTTTCATTACGAAGAAATAAGATATTTACTTGGAAATATTTTTAAATCAAAGAATGCATATCTGTGCATCTATTTTGCCCACTAAAAGCAAAAAAAATTGAAAAAGTATTTTTATAAAAATATATTTATAAAAAGTTACTGAAATCACCAGTAATTGGCTGCTATGAGCACCAATGTATGACACCTTGTGATCCAGTAATTGGCACAAGTTTATAATTAAAAAAAAACTTTACATTTTGCATTGGGTTTAATTACTTTAAATGAATTTACCATAGATGAAGATGCATATTTCAGGTTTTTGAGAGTAAGAAATTATCATATTAGTCTGAAATGTGAACACTTTGAAACAATACAATGTACTTACATTAATACCCAATAATTGTCATGCTGTCCCCAGTAATTGTCATATGAAGCTTTAATGGATTCCATTTACTGATAATATTTCATATTTTCAAATAAAAACAAATAATAAACAAAATTAGTCTATAACTTTAAAAGTACTTCCAAAATAAGTGGTTTAATCTCAAATTCCTTGCGAATTCCTTGTAATTGGAATAGGTGCCAATTACTCGGAACTAGCAAAATTGAAGCACCATTAATTGGCATCTATCATTAATTCAGAAATCCAAATATTTGTGTCGAAAATACTTTTACACAATTAAAGTAAACCTTTTTAACTAAACAAAACTGTTGTCAATTAAAATTTAAAATATATTATAAATCATATTATAATGAATTGAAAAGCATGCCTTCCTTAAATCAAACAAGAAGCATTTGCAACAAAAAAGGATAATTTCATACAAGCTATAATTGTTTCTCTTTCCTAGGCACTATTGTCATCTAGTAACATAAATCAAAGTTATAATCTTTAATGTAAATGAGCATATAACTGGTATATGGTCTTTCATTTTTAAAAGACTGGATATAAATCTTATTTTAGGACATGTTTGTCGGATGTGCCAATTACTGGGGATGCTACCCTATACATGAAATAATAATAATAATAATAATAATAATAATAATAATAATAATAATAATAATAATAATAATAGTATATCCCACGGCACATGAAAGGGTTATTGAAGCAAAATATATCTCTGAACTGTACGAATCAAAATCGACTCAAAAATTTCTCCAGGCAGCTGCATCACTGAAATCTATGATTAATTTTTTCTGTTGTTTATCCTTCGTTGCAGACGGAGCAAATGGCATGCTCTACTGACAAATTGGACCTAAAAGAAATATTTCCCGCCAATCCGCATCGGACAATTGATGGAACACAGAGATGAAGGGGATATAATTATGGGCCGGATATAAAGATGTCTGTCCACCTGCATTCCTTCTTCCAGCGTACTGCTTGCTTTAAAGGGTTTGCGCAATCATCTGCTACAAGCGTGGCCAGTGTAATTTCTTGAAAACTTATGTGATAGTTTTGCAAATTATGTAAGAGGACTAATCCAAAATGAATTGGCCGATAATGACGCCCTTTATTTGTATTCGTGTGTCTGATGTTATTAATTTGGTATTAAGGTAAGAACTTGAGGAATAGATTTGGCAGTGTTAAGGCCCTACATCAGTAACGCTCCGAGATAGAACGGCTAATGTTATTTCAATGGAAGAAATTTATCGCTTTCATTCCTTTGCATTTTGCTCAAATTTAATAATTTTTGTTGTTTTGAAAACCTGTACGTTTAAAGTATGCACGTCATTCTGAAATTTTATTTCTTTTTTGAATTTTAAGGCGATACAAGTGCGTTATTTTATAGTCTTTAAAATTCACATTTAATGTCTTATTACGAAAAATCTGTTTGACATTTTAAAATTTGGTAAAACAGCATGCAGAGTTTAATTATTTAGCTTTCAGAAAAAAATTTTTTTTTGATTTTTAAAAAAATTTAATCTATGCTATTTGTATAAAAAGTTGAAGCACTTTGATTTAAAACAGTCGAAAATGGTGTTTAACTCCGCCTTTAAAAGGGAGACGCCTTAAAAGTAATTAGGGTGAAAGACGATATGGGTTTACCCTGTAGGGAGTCTTACAGGGACGAAGGTGTAAAATCTTGCCTGTGGCTATTAGTAAAATGTTGTTTGCTGCTTTAGGATGAAAAAATAAAAACATCCTTTTCTGAATACATGATATCTCACGCAAGAAGTTCGATCAGAAATGAATTTCAGAAATGATGTAAATACATGTTGATTTCAAAAAGTTTGTTTAACTAGGCATCTAATCTCAAATGTACTTTAAAAGCATTATTGATTTCCAATAAAAACACATTTACCATTTTTATTATTTTTCTTCCCTATATTTGAAGTTTAATTTCTAAAAAAGATTCTTTAATTGCGTACAACATCAAAGTGATATATTCGTTAATTTATAAAACATAACAGAATTAACTTTTTGTCATCTGCAGTCGACAAAGGGAAAAGAAGAAAGGGCAGAAAGAAAATAACAATGGTTCTGACATTAAAAATGAATAGATATATTCGCGAATAAATACATTTGTATTAAATTTTTCTATATCTTTTTTTTTGTATCATTCTTTTAGACAATTATTAATGAATTAGTTTAAATGTTCCTTTTCATAAATATTTCTATTTTAATCAATAAAAGTTTGCAGTATACCCACTCTAAAATATAAAGTAATTATTATGCAATTCATGATTAAATTGGATAACACTAATTTAAAAGATAGAAATATATTTATTGTGACACTTCTATCGAAAATTATGACTAATTTACAATACTTTAGCAAATATATTCTGTTGCGGTAAAATTCACATCCGTAAATGATATATTTATGCTTTATTGTATATAAATTGTCTTTCCTTTCTTTTTCCCTTTCAGAAAGATAAACGAATGATTTTTAAAGTTCTTATACTATTTTAACTAAATAATACGTATATATTCCAAAGCCTGTCATAGTCTAACTGATCTAAATTTTAGAATAACTGTTTTTTCAGTCATGCGAAAAGACAAACTCAATTATACTAAACTTACGGAAGATTTTTATAAAGATGCCATATTTTCATTCCAATTTTTAATTATTTTTTTTCTGCATAGTATAGCTGACGATGGTTAGTGTAGAGGCCGCTTTTTACGTTTTTCGATACTGATTGTAGATTTTAAATATGAGGATAATATCACTTTTGAAAACGGTTCCGAAAATGAAACTGTCCTGTAAAGAAAATTAAAAAAGTAGAAAAAGGCCTTTGAAGAGATCGCTCTGAGCTATTAAAAGGGGAAAAAATATTAAAATGCAGACGAGATTTATTTATAAATTTCGACCGTTGGATTATCGTCGAAAGAATTATTATAAGCTAGTAAATTGTTTCGCTTGATTAAAGTTTTTTTTTTTTTTAACACCCGTAAAATAAATCGAAAAATAGAAAATGGCCTTTGTGAAAATCGATATCAACTCGGCAAAGTAAGAAAAAAAAAATACTTAAAACTATTAAAACACAGACGATAAACTTTTATAAATTTCTTTCATAGCATTAGCTTTAAAGCGAAGGCATTGTTTCGTTTAACTGCAGTAGCCTCTTTAAAATAAATGAAATCGTAAAGGCTATTCAATGTAAGAGAAAAAAATAATAATATATATTTTTTTTAATGTCGGCGAGATATCTTTATAAATTTCTACAATGGGATTTCGCTTGACTGAAGTAAGTCACTTTAAAACACCTGTATCGAAATCAAAAATTGTAATACTGTCTTTGTACAGAAAGATCTCAGCTGTTCAATATAAAAAAGATTATTAAAATATAGACGAGATATTTCTATAAATTTCTGTCATAGGATTTCGCTTCATTGAAGTAAACACCTTTAAAATACCCGTAAAAAAATCGAAAAAAATATAAAGAGGTATTTGTACAGAAATATCTCAGAAATTCAATGCTAAAAAATCATTTAAAAAATTAAAATGTTGACGAGATATCTTTATAAATTTCTATAATGGGATTTCTCTCTATTCAAGTAAGCCACTTTAAAATACCAGTAAAAAATCTAAAAAATGTAAAAAGGTCTTTGTACAGAGAAATCTCCGATATCTAATGCTCCCCCCCCCCCCGAAAAAAAGTTTAAAGACAATTAAAATACAAACGAGATATCTTTAAAAATTTCTAAAATGTGATTCAGCTTTATTGAAGTAAGTAATTATAAAATACCCGTGACAAAGTCGAAAAGATATAAAACGTTCTTTGTAAAGAAATACATCAGTTATATAATGAAACAAAAATTACAAGTATTAAAATGATCTTTAGAAATGACTTTTAAATGATCTTAAAGATATCTTTATAAATTTCTACCATGGGATTTTGCTTGATTGAGAAAATCATCAGTTTATATTTACTTGTAGACGAGTTATCTTTATAAATTTCTAACATTCAATGCTAAAAAAATCATTTAAAAATATTAAAATGTAGAAGAGAAAAATATATATTTATATGAACTTCAAAACTTCATAGGATTTCGCTTGATTGAAGTAAGCCCCTTTAAAACCCCCATAGCAAAATCGAAAAATATAAAACGGTCTTTGTACCGAAAGCTCTCAGTTATCCAATGCCAAAAAATCATTTAAAAAGACTTAAATGTAGAAAAGATACATTTATAAATTTCTACTATAGGATTTCGCTTGACTGAAGTAGCCTCTTAAACACCTGTAAACAACACAAAAAAAGTACAAAACTGTCTTCACACCGAAAGATCTCAGCTATCCAATGACAAAAAAATTATTTAAAAATATTAAAATGTAGAAGAGATATTTTTATAAATTTTTACCATTGGAATTCACTTGACTGAAGTAGCCTCATTAAAACACCTGTAAACAAAATCAAACAAATATAAAACGGTCTTTGAACCGAAAAATTTCAGCTATCCAATGCCAAAAAATCATTTAAAAATATTACAATGTAGAAGAGATATTTTTATAAATTTATGCAATTGAATTTCACTTGACTGAAATAGCTTTTTTAAAATTCCCCTAAACAAAGACGAAAAAGTACAAAATGGTCTTTGTACCGAAAGATCTGGGATATCGAATGCCAAAAAATAATTTAAAAATAATAAAATGTAGAAGAGATATTTTTATAAATTTCTACCATTGGATTTCACTTGACAGAAGTAGCTTTTTTAAAATGCCCCTAATAAAGGTCTAAAAAGTACAAAACGGTCTTTGTACCGAAAGATCTTAGCTATCCCATGACAAAAGAATCATATAAAAATATTAAAATGTAGACGAGATATTTTTATAAATTTCTACCATTGGAATTCACTTGACTGAAGTAGCCTCTTTAAAACACCTGTAAACAAAGTCGAAAAATTACAAAACGGTCTTTGTACCGAAAGATCTTAGCTATCCCATGAAAACAGAATCATTTAAAAAATGTAGATGAGATATTTTTATAAATTTCTACCATTGTAATTCACTTGACTGAAGTAGCTTTTTAAAAATTCCCTTAAACAATGTCGTAAAAGTACAAAACGGCCTTTGTAACGAAAGATCTTAGCTATCCAATGACAAAAAAATCATTTAAAAATATTAAAATGTAGAAGAGATATTTTTATAAATTTCTACCATTGGATTTCACTTGACAGAAGTAACTTTTTTAAAATTCCACTAATAAAAGTCTAAAAAGTACAAAACGGTGTTTGTACCGAAAGAACTCAGCTATCCCATGACAAAAAATCATTTAAAAATATTAAAATGTACAAGTGATATTTTTATAGATTTCTACAATTGGAATTCACTTGACTGAAGTAGCCTCTTTAAAAGACCTGTAAACAAAATCAAAAAGTAAAAACAGTCTTCGTACTGAAAGATCTCAACTATCAAATGAGAAAAAATTATTTAAAAATATTAAAATGTAGAAGAGATACTTTTATATATTTCTACCATTGGATTTCACTTGACAGAAGTAGCTTTTTTAAAATTCCCCTAATAAAAGTCTAAAAAGTACAAAACGGTCTTTATACCAAAAGAACTCAGCTATCCAATGACAAAAAAATCATTTAAAAATATTAAAATGTAGAAGAGTTATTTTTATAAATTTCTACCAATGGATTTCACTTGACAGAAGTAGCTTTTTTAAAATTCCCCTAATAAAAGTCTAAAAAGTACAAAACGGTCTTTGTACCGAAAGATCTTAGCTATCCCATGACAAAAGAATCATTTAAAAATATTAAAATGTAGACGAGATATTTTTATAAATTTCTACCATTGGAATTCACTTGGCTGAAGTAGCGTCTTTAAGACACCTGTAAACAAAATAAAAAAAAAGTACAAAACGGTCTTTGTACCGAAAGTTCTCAGCTATCCAATGACAAAAAAATCATTTAAAAATATTAAAATGTAGAAGAGATATATTTTTTAATTTCTACCAATGGATTTCACTTGACTGAAGTAGCCTCTTTAAAACACCTGTAAACAAAGTCGAAAAAGTACAAAACGGTCTTTGTACCGAAAGATCTTAGCTATCCCATGACAACAGAATCATTTAAAACTATTAAAATGTAGACGAGATATTTTTATAAATTCCTACTATTGGAATTCACTTGACTGAAGTAGCTTTTTTAAAATTCCCCTAAACAAAGTCGTAAAAGTACAAAACGGTCCTTGTACCGAAAGACCTTAGCTATCAAATGACAAAAAAATCATTTAAAAATATTAAAATGTAGAAGAGATATTTTTATAAATTTCTACCATTGGAATTCACTTGACTGAAGTAGACTCTTTAAAACACCTGTAAACAAAATCAAAAAAGTAAAAACGGTCTTTGTACCGAAAGATCTCAGCTATCCAATGACAAAAAATCCCTTAAAAATATTAAAATGTAGAAGAGAGAATTTTATAAATTTCTACCATTTGATTTCACTTTACTGAATTAGCTTTTTAAAAATTCTCAGAAACAAAGTCGAAAAAGTACAAAAGGGTCTTTGTACCGAAAGATCTCAAATATCAAATGAGTTGAAAATATTTAAAAATATTAAAATGTAGAAGAGATACTTTTATAAATTTCTACCATTGTATTTCACTTGACTGAAGTAGCTTTTTTAAAATTCCCCTAAACAAAGTCGAAAAATTACAAAACGGTCTTTGTACCGAAAGATCTTAGCTATGCCATGACAAGAGAATCTTTTAAAAATATTAAAATATAGACGAGATATTTTTATAAATTTCTGCCATTGGAATTTACTCGACTGAAGTAGCCTCATTAAAACACCTGTAAACAAAATAAAAAAAAACTGCAAAACGGTCTTTGTACCGAAAGATCTCAGCTATCCAATGACAAAAAAATCATTTAAAAATATTAAAATGTAGAAGAGATATTTTTATAAATTTCTACAATGGATTTTACTTGACTGAAGTAGCCTCTTTAAAACACGTGTAAACAAAGTCAAAAAAGTACAAAACGGTCTTTGTACCGAAAGATCTTAGCTATGCAATGACAAAAAAATCATTTAAAAATATTAAAATGTAGAAGAGATATTTTTATAAATTTCTACCATTGGATTTCACTTGACAGAAGTAGCTTTTTTAAAATTCCCCTAATAAAACACTAAAAAGTACAAAACGGTCTTTGTCCGAAAGATCTTAGCTATCCAATGACAAAAAAATCATTTAAAAATATTAAAATGTAGAAGAGATATTTTTATAAATTTCTACCATTGGATTTCACTTGACAGAAGTAGCTTTTTTAAAATTCCCCTAATAAAACACTAAAAAGTACAAAACGGTCTTTGTACCGAAAGATCTTAGCTATCCAATGACAAAAAAATCATTTAAAAATATTAAAATGTAGATGAGATATTTTTATAAATTTCTACCATTGGATTTCACTTGACAGAATTAGCTTTTTTAAAATTCCCCTAATAAAACACTAAAAAGTACAAAACGGTCTTTGTACCGAAAGATCTTAGCTATCCAATGACAAAAAAATCATTTAAAAATATTAAAATGTAGAAGAGATATTTTTATAAATTTCTACCATTGGATTTCACTTGACAGAAGTAGCTTTTTTAAAATTCCCCTAATAAAACGCTAAAAAGTACAAAACGGTCTTTGTAACGAAAGATCTTAGCTATCCAATGACAAAAAAAAAAAAAAAAAATCATTTAAAAATATTAAAATGTAGAAGAGATATTTTTATAAATTTCTACCTATGGATTTCTCTTGAATGAAGTAGCCTCTTTAAAACATCTGTAAATAAAGTCAGTCGAAAAAGTACATAACGGTCTTTGTACCGAAAATCTTAGCTATCCCATGAAAAAAGAATCATTTAAAAAATTAAAATGTAGACGAGATATTTTTATAAATTTCTACTATTGGATCTCACTTGACTGAAGTAGCCTCATTAAAACACCTGTAAACAAAATCAAAAAAGTACAAAACAGTCTTTGTACCGAAAGATCTCAGCTATCCAATGCCAAAAAATCATTTAAAAATATTAAAATGGGGAAGAGATATTTTTATAAATTTCTACCATTTGATTTCACTTTACTGAAGTAGCTTTTTTAAAATTCTCCTAAACAAAGTCGAAAAAGTACAAAACGGTCTTTGTACCGAAAGATCTCAGATATCCAATGCCAAAAAATCATTTCAAAACTTTAAACGTAGAAAAGATACATTTATAAAATTGTACTATAGGATATTCCTTGAGTGAAGTAACCACTATAAAACACCTGTAAACAAAATGAAAAAAGTACAAAACGGTCTTTGTACCGAAAAATCTCAGTTATCCCATGACAAAAAAAAAAAAAAAAAAAAAAAAAAAAAAAAAAAAAAAAAAAAAATCATTTAAAAATATTAAAATGTAGAAGAGATATTTTTATTATTTTCTACCATTAGATTTCACTTGACTGAGATAGCCTCTTTAAAACACATGTAAATAAAATCAAAAGTTCAAAATTACGTTTGTACCGAAAGATCACAGCTATCCAATGTAATAAAAATCATTTAAAAATATTAAAATGTAGAAGAGATAATTTTATAAATTTCTACCATTTGTACCATTTCTCTTGACTGATGTAGCTCTTTTGAAATTCCCCTAAACAAAGCCGAAAAAGTACAAAACGGTCTTTGTACCGAAAGGTCTTAGCTATCCAATGACAAAAGAATCATTTAAAAATATTTAAATGTAGAAAAGATATTTTTATAAATTTCTACCATTGGATTTCGCTTGACAGAAGCAGCTTCTTTAAAACACCTGTAAACGAAATCGATAAAGTACAAAACGGTCTTTGTACCGAAAGATTTCAGCTATCGAATACCAAACAATCATTTAAAAATATTAAAATACAGAAGATATATTTTAATAAATTTCTACCATTGGATTTCACTTGACTGAAGTAGCTTCTTGAAAATTCCCCTAATTAAAATCGAAAAAGCAAAACGGTCTTTGTACCGAAAGATCTCAGCTATCGAATGCCAAAAAATCATTTAAAAATATTTAAACGTAGTACAGATATGTAAATAAAATCAAACACATGTAAAACAACATACATGTAAACACATGTAAATAAAATCAAAAAGTTCAAAATGACGTTTGTACCGAAAGATCTCAGATATCCAATGCCGCAAAAATCATTTAAAAATATTAAAATATAGAAAAGATATCTTTATAAATTTCTACCATAGGAGTTCGCTTGACAGAAGTAGCCTCTTTAAAACACCTGTAAACGAAATCGAAAAAGTACAAAATGGTCTTTGTACCTAAAGATCTCAGCTATCCAATGCTAAAAAATCATTTAAAAATATTAAGATGTAGAAGAGATATTTTTGTAAATTTCTACAATAAAACTACCAATCGTGATTTTTGTTTCTCCCTCGACTCAAGTAGTCACTTTAAAATATCTTTAAACTGTCGAAAAAGGCCTTGTATAAATCGCTCTCAGTTATTAAAAAAAAAAAAAAAAAAAAAAAAAAAAAAAAAAAGAAAGAAAGAAAGAAAGAAAAGAAAAGAAAAAGAAAGAAAATATCCCACATTTTTTTTTTTTTTAATGCAGATTAAATGTCTTTATAAATGTCTACCCTAAGACGCATTTTATAAATAATGTGTTACGGCAACGGGTCTCGAAATATAAAAAAAATAATAATAATGATTCTAAAAATTTTATTGTTTTCTGGTCACAGAAAATTTAGCTTTGCGAAATTGTGTTGGAAATCTTGATTTTTCCATGCTGATTTCTGCATAAATAAATGAAGAAAATTCTGCTACCCGAACTTTTGCAAGGTACATCTTGTTTCCCTTGCTATCAGACCTGAGAAGTACATGTTTTCTTATCTTTAACCTCGATTTCCTGTTTTGCTAATCACTTTTTCCACGGTTGGATATCTAGTCCCCCAATAACTATCCAAATGCACATATCCCTCGGGCTATTAGGATTGAAAAGGTGCGAGAGTTTTTACCATTTGCTAATGACTTTTTTCTTGATGGGGTATCTTATCCCCTTTTTATCGCCTGGAGGTAAAGGGTGTCGTAAGATGACCATTTTTCTTGTCAATTATAAGCTTTTGAAATATCATTGGTCTTTTAAAGTGTCAATCTTTGAGTTTGGGATACTCCTTCCTGTTGGCAACAGTCATGTTTTGTGAGAGGATTCTGAGTTTCGAATTCACCGATGTAGGCTCTTAATGACAGAGTTTGGATTCGAGTTAATAAATGAAGCTGAGACTTTTAAACAAACCATACATTAAAGAGGTTTAATATGAGGTTTTATGTATATATTTAAGGTATGTATGAATAGACAAATCTTAATACAAGGATGACTGGAAGTTTTTACTCTGGTTACGATTTATGACGAATGCATTAAAAAAAATTAAAAACATAATTAACAAATTACACAGTTAATACTTGAGAAAGTGATAAAAAATGCATTTATAAGGCAAATAAATACCTTTATTAAGATAAACATGTTTTATCGACATCCCCAAGATCTATAATGATATAAATAACTCTAGAACTAATGCACGTTAATGCACGTTTAATCCGAAATTAATCACGTGAAGTTATTTTCACAAAACTTCAGATTCAGTTTATTTTTAAAATAACCTAATGTTATTTACATTGTGGTTTAAACTGCCCAACAAGTGACGCTACTATGCCGCATTTTCCCCAATTTTCGCAGCAGCTCTATCTTAAGAACTACTGTTCAATTTTCATCGAACTTTAGATTCAGTTAGTTGTTGGCCTAAATTGTTGGATATTAGGTTTCAGTGCAAACCAATCAACAAAAGGAGCTACTATGCTGCATTTTGTAAGACTTAAGTGATTTTAGTCATATTTCAATAACTAATGCACGGAATTTGATATCATTGGATAAAATGGGGGATGATGGAGGAAATGCCTATGGTGGGGATAAAATCTCCATAAGAGGCATAAATTGCCATTTATTTTGAATTTTTTTTTAATTTAATTTTATTTTTTTGGTGGTGCTGTGATAGCGAATTTTGAAGTATTAACATGTATGATGTATGGAATAGAAGAAAGTTTTAAGATTGCCACATTTGACTAATTATTAACTTGAGTAGATGGAAGAAAAAAGACTAAAGAATAGATGAAACATAGAGATAAAGGGATATAATTATGGGCCGGATATAAAGATGTCTCACTTGCATTCCATCTTCCATCATACTACTTACTCTAAAAGGGTTTGCGCAATCAACAGCGCCACAAGCGTGGCCGGTGTAATTTTGTTGAAAACTTGTGTGATAGTTTTGCAAATTATGTGAGAGGACTGATCCAATATGAATAGACCGATAATGACGCCCTTTATTTGTATTCGTGTGCCTGATGTTATTAATTTGGTATTAAGGTGAAAACTTGAGGAATAGATTTGGTAGTGTTAATGACAGAGTTTGGATTAGCAAATTGGTTTAGAGTTAATAAATGAAGCTGAGTCTTTTAAACAAACCATACATTAAAGACGTTTAATATGAGGTTTTTATGTCTAGATTTAATGTTTTTCTTGATAGACAAACACTTAATACAAGGACGGCTAGGCTTTTTTTTACTCTGGTTAAGGTTTAAGACGAATGCATTAATTACTTCCTTGATTTGCCCGTATGTCACCGTGCTTTTTGCCAATTATGATTTGCTCGTATCACGAATGGGCATCAATTTTCTAATCATGAATTATTATTCTCATCAGTATATTTTTATGATAAATTTTGAATTATTTAATATTAACCATTTGCGGTGCAGGGCAAATTCATTACTTAAGTGTTGAAATTAATGACTGAAACCGGAATTTGAAAACAACTTTATTTATAAATATGAAAACGCTATATTTCACACATTCAAAAAACTGTAATTTTTTAAAACAAAAATCCGGTGCAATTGTGGCGTTTGGGAATTAAAATTAAGTGGTATATCTACGAAACCACTGCGCCGCTAAGGGTTAAGCATCTTACTGATTCAATCAGGCAAAAATGTTTCTTTTGAAAAACCGATAATAAAAGATTATAAATTCTGTAAAATACATGAAAAAATATAGGCATTAATTCAAAGTTTTTTTTTTTTTTTTTTCCAAAAATACACTGTTAAAGGTGAAGGTGACAAACCGGTGCCATTTGGGAACCGGAGGTGAAAAGGCCCTAGGGTCCATTGGAACCCGGGGCATTTGGAACCCTAGGGTGCCATAGGGGCTTGGATATGTGGTAGCAGTGCCGACAGGTCTCTTACTGGGTGATTGGAGCTAAATAAGGTGCCATGCACTTCGTATTGGCAGCAATGTGGCACCTCATCGGGTGACTGGAACCATGCGCATGCGCTGTGACGTGTGTCTTTCTGTTTTCTGTGGCGGCAAGTAAAGCCTATGGCTATGAGTGAATGTAGGTGAGCTCGATGGCCGAGCGGTTAGAACGCTGATCTTGTAATCAGACGTTGTGAGTTCGAATCCTTCGACGGCCGAAAGTCGGTTTGTATATTTTTTAATTTTTTATTATTAGACACTCTGGATTAAGGGTGCCATGTTTCCCCCCATTCTGGCTCCTTTAGGGGTGTCACCAGAGAGACAAGCCTTTCATCCGTAAAAAGTGCAATGTGTCACCATTAGTTTTAACAGTGTATTGATCAGTTAAATGGTTAAATAAATTAAAAACATAATTAGGAAATTATACAGTTAATACATGCTAAAACGATAAAAGTACAATACAAATAAATGCATTTATTCTGATCGACATGTTTTATCGCCCAGGCGCCGACATCGACAAGATCTATAATGATGTAAATATTTTCGTTTACTTATTTATTATTCTTCTATTGAAAACTAGCAAATAAACAGAACGAGATCTTTTGCATAATGAAATAAAGTTCAGTACTAAACTAGTCGTTGGGAGCCACTATAATACTTATACCCATCATGGATATGCATAATATAATGTGTGAAAATAAAGCATGTGTAAACTGTTTATAAAATGCATTGCAATTCCAAAACAAAATTTAAACTTACATTTAAGTATTTTTAACGTCATAGTAATGCTTTATTAATGAATTGCTGATGAACCAATTTCGACAAATTATATAAAACGCCAAACTACTCAAGTAGTACTGAATTGCTTAAAAGAAACATCCTTATGACTACAAAAATAATAATCATATTAACTAATAAATTACTGTGTCGAATTAAACGTCTCATTTTCAATTAAAATATATTTTTGAATTGAAATTTGAATGAAATAATGGGTCATGAAAAATCGAAGAATGTGGAAAACAGGATTGCAGATATCTCGGCAACTAATAATCCTATCGACTTCGTTCTTTATTCAAAATTTGTGTTATTTTATTGTCTTGTACATAAATTTTTTAAAATAAAAAAATTCGAATATTTTTACATAGCTTTCATCAGAACGAATATATCGAAAAAAAAAAAAATCCGGATAACCGAGGTTACTAATATTAAATAGGCTTCGTCCCATTCTTACATACTAAGAACATACAAAATTTCAAGTCTCTATCTCAATTAGTTCGGGAGATAGAGTGTTTACAGACAGTCAGACAGACAGACGGATAGACGGCAATTTTTTTTCTAAAAATATATTTTTCGTAATCTCCGGTGTCTGAAACATGTAAACCCGCTAAAAAACGTTTTTCGATTTTCAAAACGATTGCAAGACTTACCCTGTACTTCGTATGATGGATAAGTAAAATGGACATTACAATGGATTCAGCCGTCAAGATTTTATTTGTCATCCATTATCTAGGAATCAAAAGAGATCTTTTTAACCCTTTGCGGGGCAGGGAAAATTCATTGCTTAAGTATTGAAATTAATGCCTGACACCGGAATTTAAAACAACTTTATTTGTAAATAAGAAAAAGGCTATACTTCACGCATTCAATAAACCGTAATTTTCTTTAACAAAATTCCGGTGCGAATGTGGCGTTTGGAAATTAAAATTAAGTGATATATCTATGAAACCACCGCCCCGCAAGGGGTTAACCCTTTGAGGGGCAAAGCACTTGTATTCATAAAATTCTGAAATAAACCAATGACACCAGAACATAAAATCAAATTTATTTCAAAATAGATAAATGCTTACGTTTACGTACTTGATAAAATTAAAATTTTCATTTCAAAATTCCGGTGTCAATGTGGCACTTTACAATTAAAATTAAGTGGTATATATATTTATACCACCGCCCTTCAAGGAGTTAAGCAGAGAGAATATATGCAATAATTCAACTTGAGTGGAGCTACAAAAAATTGGAAACAAATGCTCTGCAGAATAAAAAACATTGCAGATTTCACTTATAGGAATATTCACTGATTTAAAAATTAATATCTAAGAATATTTTAAAGAAAACTTCTGCAATTATTCGTTATCTCTATTCTAAACGAGAGTTATAACTAATGCTGTTTCTGCCGCTGACAATGAACTTTTTAACCGGAGGTCTTTCTTCTTTAATGTTAACCGTTTAGACGTCGAATTAATATCGCAATGTTATAATAATTTTGTTTCTCCTATGTTACTGTTTCAAATGTTTTAATTTATGCATACAAAATTAGAGAATACCAAAAAAAAAAAAAAAAAAAAAAAAATTCTGCAGTGTTTTAGGCTATTTTCATTTCAGTTTACGCATTTTGAAATGTGTATATTGATTGACAACTTATGCAAATATAACAAATTATTTTCCGCTATATGCTATTGTATATTGTTCTTGAGTATTTCTCGAATTCTAAAAACATTTAGATTCCTAGCGGTTAAATGAAAGTAATATACAGAAAACGATAAAAGCAAATAATATATTTTTTATGGAAATTAATGAATTGACATATTACTTAATACGTGTGATAAATGCTTAAATATAAATATTTTCTTTTCAAAAGTTCAAATCAACCTTATATTTTATAGAAAAAATAAGGACATCGTTATTATGTTGGAAAATATATGTTTTGTATCACAAATAATACAATGTTCCCATTTGGGAACATTGGCGGCTTTTAAACGGTTAAGAGGGCTGCTACTTACAAATATTTGAAAATTATTGGTATTACATAGATGCCAGCATCTCTAAATTCTTCCGGAGTCTTATTCAGAATTTGCATGTTCAAACCTGAAAAAAATATATAAGAAAATAGGTGTAATCTTAGGTGGATTTTCGATTTCATTTTGAAATTTTTGGTCAAATAAAATTTCCGGTTGAAAACATGTTCATCTTGGGTTAGACTGCGGAATAATTCGAATATTGCAAATATTCGAAAATATTTTATTTTTTTACACAATATCTAATGTGATTCCGCCGCTAATTTTGACTGATCCTTTATTACATACATAAGTATTTTAATTAGTATTTTTTTTCATAAAATTCTGGGTATGCTCAGCATGGAGACCTTCCTTGTTGGCAGCACTGATTATACTATACTCTATTCCACCTTAACTTGGCTGCACTGTGAAAGGTAGAAACAGTAACATTCCGCCGTTTTAATTTTTTAAAAATCATGACATTTTTATACCCAAATATCTATAATTTTAGATACATTAAAGTTGAGAGGTACTGTCTGATGGCGTGGAACCTGGCTTTTTCCAGATATCTGCCAGTGGTTGGGTATAAATAATAAATTTTCTGTTTTAAAAAGATTTTCGGAGAATTTGGCTTTAATCTTTTAACTCAATAAAATTAATGCTTTCCTCTTTTCAATAAAATTCGCTTAAAATTCTGTTTTTACTTTTATTTTACTTGATTTTTTAGTGCGATTTATGGAATTGTTTTTCTTTTTGAGGCTTTTTTTTTACCATTTGTAAGCGGTTTTAGGTTTTAAATTTTGAGCTTAAATACGTAAAATTTATCCTCTCTCCTCTACGATTAAAAAAAAATCACACCGAAACGCAAAAATTCGCACAGAAAATCAGTATTGAATTCAGGAAGTAGCCCGGGAGGGACATTTCCCCCCGGAGCAATGAAATGTCCCCCCCCCGGAAAAATTGAAATTTTGCGTTTTCGATGGCCAAAAAGTACAACCCCCCCGGGACTCTATAATCTCCCCCCGGAGACTGAATCCCACTGAAATCCCTCCCGGAGAAAAGTGTCTGAATTCAGGGGTTGGCCCGCGGGGGACATCCCCCCCGGAGCCACTGAAGTTACCTCCCAGAGAAAAAGTGTCTGAATTCAACAATGCAGAAAATTCTTTACAAAAGTATGACAAAGCATGGAATTCAGTTTCAATTTTTTAGCTTATTTCAGAAAAATTTATCTTTTCAATAAAGTTTTTTCCGGAATTTCTGTAATGTTTTTTAACTTTTCGAGATTTTTAAATATTTTTCACATTTTGTGGGCCGGACAATGTTAGACGAATCAACAATATAATATGAAATAATGTTGAAATAAATTTAAAAAATGGTAAAACTAAGAAAAACATAATAATATTCGTTATTTTAGTAAATGATTATGTAATAAAATTAATTTCATAAGAAGTTCGAAAGGTGCCGATTTTTTCAGATTCATTATTATATCTTTCCGCCAAAAGGGCGATTTCCCGTGTTTGTTAGTGATCCTTTGCTGTTCAAGCAAACCCTGGTTTCTATGGAAACGGCTGCAATTCGGCTCTTGTAGCATATTCAGTGCTGCCAAGTTAAGGTGAAACGAAATATACAAGAGCGGAATTGCAGCTGTTGCCATAGAAACCACGGTTTGCTGGAACAGCACAAGCTTACTAATAAACAAGGGAAATCGCCATTTTGGCGGAAAAATGTATAATGAATGTGCAAAAATCGGTACGTTTTTAAGTTCTAATAAAATTAATTGTATTACATAATTATTTATTAAAATAACCAATAGTATTATTGTTCGTTTCTTAGTTTTACTATTTTTTCAATTTATTTCAACGCTATTTCATGTTATATTGTTGATCCGTCTAACATTGCCCGGCCCACAAAAGGTGAAAAATATTTTAAAATCTCGAACAGTTTTAAAAAATTGGCAGAAATCCCGGAAAAACTTTATTGAAAAGATAAATTTTTCTAAAATAACTTAAAAATTTGAAAGTGAATTCCATGCATGAATGTCACGTTTTTGTAAAGAATTTTCTGTGCGACTTTTTTTGATTTGGTGTGATTTTTTTTTAAATCGCAGAGGAGAAAGGATAAATATTATATATTTAAGCTAAAAATTTAAAACCTAATACATCTTACAAATGTTAAAAAACACCCCCAAAAGCAAAAAATTCTATAAATCGCATTAAAAAAAACAAGAAAATAAAAGTAAAAATAGAATTCTAAACGAATTTTATAGAAAAGAGGAAAGCATTAATTTTATTGAGTTAAAAGATGAAAGCCAAATTTTCCGAAAATCTCTTTAAAACAGAAAATTTATTATTTATACTCAACCACTGGTAGATATCCGGAAAAAGCCTGGTTCCACATCATCGGACTGAGTACCTCTCAACTTTAATGTATGTAAAATTATAGATATTTCGGTGTAAAAAAGTCATGATTTTTAAAAATTTTAATTATTTTATAAATTTTTTATCATCGTCCCCGTCCTTGCTTTAAAATACACAATTTTCACTCAAAAATATTGTTTCCAAAACAATTGCATCTGTAATTACCAATATAAAATGTTTTTATGCTTTAATTTTAAAATTATCATTAACAGTTAGAAATTTCAAAAATTATGTAAACTAAAAATTAGTAGTTCCATTATTTAGTAATTCCCTCATGCAAAAACACTCTAATTTAGATGAAGATCCTATGGAAGGTCTTTTTTAAAAATATTTCGTTTGCATTTCAATATTTTTTTTCTTCTTGCATTGAATAGCTGAGCACAATATTTACAAATAACTTTTTTTTTTTTTTTTTTTTTTACTTTTTAGATTTTGTCAGTAGGAATTTGTTTACGGGAAGGGGGGGGGGGGGATTTTTCAATTTTCAGACTTCGTTTCAAAAGTGAAATCATCCTTTGAAAAGAAAAATCCTAAAATGAAATCGAAAAAAAAAAAAAAAATAAAAAGGATCTTTGTGAAGCTGGACCTCCAATGTGGAATTCAGGAGATGGCCTGGGGGACATTCTTCCCCGAAACAATGAGATCCCTTTCTTCCGAAAATTTTAAGATTATGGGTTTTCCAGTGTTGAATTCAGGGGGTGGCCCGGGGGGACATTCTCCCCCTGAGCAATGAGATGTCTCCCCCGGAAAATTTGAGATTTTGTGTTTTTAACGGTCAAAAATTGTAATTCCCCCACCTCCCCACCGGAGCTCTATCATGTCCCCCCAGGAGCTACAAAAGTCCCTCCCGCAGAAAAGTGTCTGAATTCAACACTGGGTTTTCATAGAGCCGTAGCTAAGGGGATGCTATGGGAGGCTCAGCCGCCCTAAAATATTTTGAGCCCTCCCTGGAAAAAATTCCAAGGTCGCTTAAATGAATTTATGTTCCGAAAATTCTAACGAAATTCTGTTCAGAAACCTAATTTAATTTTGAAACCCTTTCACAGTTTTGCAGAGCTACTAAATTTTTATCTAAATTAAGTGTTTCAACATCCCCTCATCCTATTTGTACGTATGAATCTAACATGATGTTTAATTTTGCACCAGTTAAACACTCAAAATTTCCATCATCATATACTGTTCTTAGCGTAAACTGTAGTTATTGCAACAGTTTAATAAGAAACATAGTATCGATAATGTGAATATGCACTAATTTATCTTTCTGCTTCAGAGAGAGAAAAAATATTATGAATCCCCCCCCCCCCCTATTGTTCACTTCTAGCTACGGCTCTGGGTTTTCAGTGTCCAAAAATTGCAATTTCTCCCCGGAACTTTAAAATATCCCCCCCCCACACACACACACACACGAAGTGGCAGAAATCCCTTCCGGAGAAAATTATCTGAATTCAATACTGTCGACCTCAGCTATGAAATGCAAAGCTACTGATTTAAAAATACTGAAATGCAAATTAGATATTAAAAAAAAAAAAAAAATTCCATAAAAGTAATATTAGCGAGCGGGATTTTTCATGAGTGAAGTAACATCTTAATAAGTATTAAACAATTGATTTTCCAAGTAGGAACATAATATTAATATACAGTTTTATGCTTCAGAACTTTACACAAAAGAAATAAGAATGAGATGAGTGACAGAGCATTGGAGACTTAACAAGGCATTTAAAAAGCGCGCCAGTAATTTAACCTTGAAG
This sequence comes from Maratus speculifer, assembly GCA_964019185.1. Lineage (NCBI taxonomy): Eukaryota > Metazoa > Arthropoda > Arachnida > Araneae > Salticidae > Maratus > Maratus speculifer. The sequence continues at coordinate 175,893,332 of OZ025300.1, read as the reverse complement.
ATTGATTTCTCGCCAAAGGAGAGTTTTTTACGTCAAGCTTTTTACTTTATACGTGCGCTTAAAATAGAAATTATTTTTGAATTAAATACTTATAACAGAGAAATTACTTTGAATATACGTTACAAAATCTCGAATTTATTCATTTATAAACATAACCATATAAATTTCTACGCATTTTCATCATGAGATTAAAAGGTATCGGAGAACTATTTTTCACGGCGAAATGTTACTGTTTCTACCTATCACAGTGCTGCCAAGTTAAGGTGGAATAGAGTATAAAAATAATTACTGGTTACTTTTTCGTTCAAAATATCAACACAATGCGAAATTTTACTATGAAAAAACAAACTTATACTTGTATAATAACCTGTAAACTACAGCGGTATATTCTCCATCCAATGATACAATTCGCAAAAAATGTACCGGGTACTTTTTCAAATACCCGAGTCAAACTTTTAAAGCTTCCTGCATATAAACATATTTTAGCAAGTACTCCCCTGCAGCTGGTCAAGATTTCCAATTCAACTTTGGATTAAACGAAATGGGGATTTTGAACATGTATTTTAAATATTACAGATCTTCAGCTGGAATGTCCTTCCTCATTGTTGAAAACGGGCGAATGCCATTGTGATATTATATATTATATAATGCGTTGGAGAAAATTTAGCTGTTAAGAAGCAAAAATTTTCAGTTGGTTATTTACAGTCCATTTTTGGTCGAAAAATAAGATGTTATAACAACAGGAATCAAAATGTTCTCTGATCTGACACTACAAAATTAAATAGCGTTAGAATAATTGCAGAGATTGACCATTGAATATGACTAATGTTTGGGTGGTTAATTCTTAAATTCCTAGTTTCTCAGCTCGCGTATTATGTGATTCTACTAATTTAATTACAATCTCACTGTATATCACGTTATATTTCTTAATAATAGCCCGTTGTGATTGTGGGATTGTCTACTATACTGTTTTCTCTGTTTGAATTCTACTAGAATCAATACCACCAAAAAAAAAAAAAGGAATAAATTATTTGCAGACAAAGAAGGGTATTTAACCTTCATATTTGAAAGAGCAGTGAAACATAAAAAAGTGTATTTTTAAAACTGATTTTTTTGAATAAAATTAAAACGTTATTTTCACTGCTTTTTCCTTTTATAGACCAGTTTCAATTATGTACCCTTTAACCTGGGAAAATCCGGTGACATAACTTTGTAGAAAAATAGGTCTCTTGCATTGATAAAATCTTTCTAATCTTCCGTAATCGACTCTATTGTGAGGGTTGACGTCAAACATTAAAAATGATGTTTTGCAAATGATGCAAATATTTGTTATCTATCACCAGAGTTAATTACATAAACAAAGTTAATTACTCTCCAAGTTACATTCCGATAAATATTATTAAATTGTTATCAACTCAATAATTGATCTTTCATCATCAAAATCTCCATACCTTCAAAAGCAATGATAAATAAAGTTAGCCGTACAAAATATTTAACAATTTTGATGAGTGCTTGAACCGAAGATTTATTCTGCATTTTTCTGAAGAGCATAATAACACGGAAAATCTAATAGGTTTGCTCTGTTCTTTATATTTCAACTGCAAATTATTTTTCCGTCTATTTTGTAAATAATCCAGATTATGAAAATAATTCTTGATTGCTGCTAAGTTTAGCTGCAAGGATGTGTGTCAGAATAATTTGTTTTATAAACGATTTAAATTTGAGGTAATTTTATCCTATCTGGGCTAAAATGATAAGTCAACAGGCATTATTCAATTTGCCATCAGTGGAATCATAACCGTAATATGGAAAATCACAAATTTAGTAATCCCTAGATTAGCTTCTGTAATTGATATGCAGTCCAAAGCTCCTTTCAAATGTAAACAAAATTTTCAACAATATAGTAAATAAGCTATAATTGGCAAGTGACATGATTTCGAAAGATTAGTCCAATATGTTTAACATAAACATTTTGAAAAGAATGGTGAAAAGGAAAGTTATGCAGAAAAATCTAAAAAGAAATAATGATTTAAAAAGAATATCTGGAATTTATTCAGCAAGTAATTTTTATCGCAAAATGTTTTTTTTTAATAGTAAGGTACTGTTTGATAAAATGCTATTTAATTTCTACTGGCTGTGTCACCTAGCAACCAAAATATATTTAATTATTTCAAAATGTAAAAAGTTTTCTGGGCAAACGATAATTTGTGATAAATACATTATCTGTTTTTTTTCTTCAGCTTTTACCTAAGCTGTGTGAAACAATATTCTTTTTGTTTTTGAGTTCGATTAGAATGTTTTTTAATGAGTTATGTGAAAAAATGTTACGGTTTTTATTGGAGTTGTGTTTTGTGAAATTATTAATGTTCGAAAGAACCTGAGTTGAGTTTACTCATGAGAATAAACTGTTTAAAACAAGAGATGAGTGTTTAATTTTGAGTTGAGTAAAATATTAATAAAATAAACTTTCGAACAATTGAATTCTTCATATGGTCCGTCGAGCCGGAGAAAAATCAGCGAGTTGTTATTCTACGTCAATGATTGAAGGATAACTGGTGAATATTTTGTGCTGTTTTGCTATTTCTTCTATTTAGAACTCATCTTTTAAAGAGCCAAGAGGGGTAAGTGCACCCATTTAATTTTTATTCATTAAAAATGAGTATGAAAGAATTAAAAGCAAAAAAGAAAATTTTCAAAACAAACTTGACAAAATTAAAAGAAAAATTATCGAATACTGAGCTAGAATTAAATGAATTAATTCTCATAAAGGAGAAACGGAATAAATTAGAGAAAAACTTTTCTGAGTTATTTGAGTCTATTTATAAGATAAGTAAAGAAGATGAAATTGAGGATTTTATTAAGGAAAACGAAGAAATTAATGAAATTTTAGAAATAATGGAATTTGAACTTACAAAAAAGTTATCAAAAATGAAAGTGCAAACTGTTAATTTAGAAAACGCCACAAAGGCTGATAATAACATTAAATTGCCAAAGTTAACTCTTCCTGTATTTACGGGTAATTTGCATGAGTGGCTTTCTTTCAAAGATATATTTAAGGCTACTGTACATGAAAATTCTAATTTGTCAGGGGCAATGAAATTACAATATTTGAAGTCTTCATTGAGAGGAGATGCCTTTCGTATAATTCAATCTATTTCAATCGTGGATTCTAATTATGAAGTTGCATGGTCGCTTTTGGAAGAACGGTTTTCAAATTCGAGAGAACAAGTTTACGCGCATTTAAAACGTTTTTTAAATATTCCTGTTATTCAGAATGAGTCCCCAGCAGCATTATTAAATCTAATAGATATAACAAATGAATGTATTAGGTCGTTAGAGATTTTAGAACAAAAAGTTGAGGGGTTTTCTACTACTATGTTTGCTTATATTTTGGCTCAAAAATTAGATGTAAATACAAAAATGTGGTGGGAAAGACATCTTAAGCGGGATAATTTACCGAGTTTAACTGAATTGCTAGAATTCTTGAGAGACCACGCGCGTACACTAAGTGCGTCCAAACAAGTAAATACAAAGCGAAATTTTCAAAACGAAAGCCAAACAAAGCATAGCTTTTCAAAGGTAACATCCATGGTTGCGAGTTTAAATGAGAAAAATATGCGCAAATGTGTTTTTTGTAACCAGGAAAATCACAGTGTTTTTAAATGTCCCAAATTTCAAAAATTTAATGTACAGGAAAGAGTAGAATTTGTTAAAAAAACAATATGTGCTTTAACTGTCTTTCAGAATTCCACTGCGTTAAAAAATGTAACTCAACATTCTCGTGTTCAAAATGCCATAAACGCCACAATATACTTCTTTGTTTTGATAGGCGTGAGAGAAATTCCAATGCGGTGAAACACAAAAAATTATAGTGATAAGGAAGTGCCAAATGCATTGTCGATGAATGAAAGTAAACCAACATTAAATGTTGACGCCATACCATTTGAGTTAAATAACCAAATTCAAAATTTCACTGGTACTTCAAATGTGAGATCGAATAATGTTAAAACAGTTCTTCTTTCCACTGCTATTGTTTATATGAGAGATAAATTCGGAAATAAAGTTCCGGTGCGTGCTTTATTGGACAATGGTTCAATGAGCAATTTTTTAACATTGCAGTTAGTTGAAAGATTAGGAATTCGAAAAGAAAAAAGTAATATTTCGGTATCGTGTTTAAGTGGATCCTCTGTAGCGGTAAAAAATAAAACTACTGCCTTGATCAGTAATAATTCGGGAGATTATAGTCGGGAGTTAGATTTCCTTATCATACCAAAGATTTCGCAAATTATGCCCTCGAAATATATTAATATTTCAGAGCTAGGAATTCCAGAGTCTATTATTCTTGCTGATCCTGAATTTAATAGACCAGGGAAAATAGATCTTTTGCTAGGAGCTGAAGTATTTCTAGAATTGATAAAGGTGGGTCGTATGAAGCTACCAAATTCTAAATTAATACTGCAAAATACGGTGTTCGGTTGCATAGTAAGTGGGAGTGTTTACGATTGTAACGATCAAGAACAAATACATTGTGGGTTAATTACTGAAACAGATTTAAATTTCGAAATGAAAAAATTTTGGGAAATTGAAAGAGTAGAAGAAAGTACACCATTGAGAACTACAGAAGAATTAGCATGCGACACCCACTTTATAAACACACATCAGAGAGATATAACGGGCAAATTCATAGTACAAATGCCGTTGAAAAAAGATCCTAGTTCTTTGGGAGAATCAAATCAATTTGCGGAAAATAGATTAAAATCACTTTGGAATAAGCTAGTCAAAAATCCAAATCTTTTAGAGTTATATTGCGCATTTATGGCAAAGTATAGAGAGTTAGGCCATATGGAGGAAGTAGAGAAAACAGATGAGCCAATACATGCGAATTATCTACCTCATCATGCTGTTTATCGCCCAGATAAAAGTTCTACAAAATTGAGAGTTGTCTTTAATGGTTCACATGCAACTTCATCAGGAGAATCCCTAAATTCCATACAGCTGAATGGAGGTGTCATTCAAGATGATTTGTTTAGCATAATACTTAGATTTCGTACACACCGCTATGCATTTACAGCAGATGTAAAAATGATGTATCGCATGATACTTATCGATAAAAGTCAACGTGATTTACAGCTCATAGTTTGGAAAGATTCTGTAAATGGTGAGATGAAATATTAGACTATGTACAGTCACATATGGCCCAACTAGTGCCCCTTATTTAGCCATGCGCTGCCTTAAACAGCTTGGTATAGATGGTGAATCTCAATTTCCGTATGCTTCTGGTGTGGTACAATCAGACTTTTACATGGACGATGTCCTGACTGGAGCAGCTGACCTAAAATCAGCTAAGAGACTGCAAATTGAGCTTATTCAACTATTAAATACGTGTGGCATGAACTTACATAAATGGTTTAGTAACCATCCAGAATTAATGGAGCCAGCCTTTAAAAATGAGAATTACACTTTTGAAAATATGAGTGAAACTAAGGCACTAGGACTTTGCTGGAATGCCAATGATGATACTTTTACTTTTAGTGTATCATTCAGTGAGCAAACCAAGGTAACTAAAAGAAGTGTGCTGTCAAATATTGCTCGCATTTTTGACCCCTTGGGTCTACTTGGACCAGTTGTGACGAAAGCAAAAATTTTCCTACAAAGACTGTGGAGACTGTAAATTGATTGGGATGAAAATCTCCCTACAGCTGAGCTTGATGATTGGTTGCAGTTTTTAGAATCATTAAGAGCCATCAATAATATAAGTGCTGTTAGATACATTTTTACAAATAATCCAGTGCAAATTAAAATTTGTGGCTTTTCAGATGCTTCGGAGAAAGCCTACGGTGTGGCATTGTATGCTGTGTCTTCAAATTCTTCAGGAGAGCAAATTTCTCAGTTGCTTTGCAGTAAAAGTCGAGTTGCACCAATCAAAACAATCACTATTCCTCGCTTGGAGCTCTGTGGTGCAGTTTTATTAGCCAAATTGATGAATAAGGTTGCCAAAACCTTAAAAGTTCCTAAAGAATCTGTTTACTATTATTCAGATAGTACTATTGTATTATGTTCGATTCGAAAACAGCCGTGTGACTTAAAAACCTTTGTGTCATCACGTGTGGCTACGATTCAGAATCTTTCTGATATCAGTCATTGGGGACATGTGGCTTCTTCTGATAATCCTGCTGATCTTGTGTCACGAGGTGTAGATCCAGACAAATTTCTCCAGAGTAACTTATGGTGGAAGGGTCCATTATTCCTAACACAACAAACTGAACCTTCTTTAAATACTGTCGAACATGAGCAAAATGATAAAGATCTATACAGAAGTGAACTTAAAAAGACTTTTTCAGAGACTTCACTTTTAATATCAGACTGTTCATTTTTTATTGACTATTTTTTGCAATTGAGTAATAATTATGCTAAATTAATAAGAATTCTTAGCTATGTTTTCAGGTTCATTCAGAATGTCAAGAAGCCAAAAGAAAGGTATTCAGGTAAGCTAACATCTGCTGAATTGAAGAAGGCTGAGCAGTTTATCATAAAATCTGTTCAAGAAAAAGAGTTCAGTTCTGAATTCACATTGTTATCTAAGGGTAAGGAGTTACCAAAAAATAGTAGATTACTTTCATTAAATCCTTTCTTGGATAAAAATAATTTAATCAGAGTTGGAGGTCGTCTCCAAAATAGCACGGTAAATTATGCCCCAAAACACCCAATTGTACTGCCCTCTAAACACAAATTAACAGAATTAATTATCGAGTTTTATCACAAAAAATATCTACATATAGGACCACAAAATTTACTTTATTGTGTTCGAAGAGAATTTTGGCCTTTAAACGGTAGGGCTATTTGTAGAAAAATTGTACATAAATGTATTACATGCTTTAGGGCCAAACCTAAATTGTTAGAGCAAATTATGGGCGAGCTCCCAAAAGAAAGAATAAATGTAGACTTTGTTTTTAATTGCACAGGAACTGATTTCTGTGGTCCATTTTTGATTAGATATAGAGGTCAACGTAAAGGCATTTATCATAAAGTTTATGTTTGTATTTTTATTTGTATGGTAACAAAGGCAGTGCATTTGGAATTAGTCAATGATTTAACATCTGAGGCTTTTATTGCAACATTAAAGAGGTTTTTTGCCAGACGAGGCAAACCTCGAAAAATTTTCAGTGATAATGCAGGCAATTTTGTGAAGACTAATGTGGAGCTTAAAAGGTTGCATGAATTGGTAAACAAACCAGACCAGAACCTTACTAATTACTTGATATCTGAAGGTATTGCTTGGGAATTTATTCCCCCTAGAGCTCCAAATTTTGGAGGTTTATGGGAATCGGGAATCAAGTCCTTCAAGTATCACTTTAAACGTGTTGTGGGCAACTCTAAATTAACTTATGAAGAAATGTTAACTATAATTGTCCAAATTGAAGGTATCTTAAATTCGCGCCCGCTTACTCCCTTGAGTACAGATATTGATGACTTGGAGGTCTTGACCCCGGGACATTTTCTTATTGGTCGCCCACTTAATGCCATTGCTGAATCTGACCTGAGTAATATTGAAGATAATAGACTAAACTTATGGCAAAAGACCACTAAAATGGTTCAGACCATCTGGAAAAAGTGGAAAAATAGTTATTTAAGTACATTGCAGCAAAGGCATAAGTGGATGATATCAAAAAACAACCTCAAAATAGGAGATATGGTTGTAATAAAGGAAGATGATCTTCCAGTGTCTAAATTGTTATTAGGGAGAATTGTAGAAGTATTTTTTGGTAATGATAATTGAGTAAGAGTTGTGAATATAAAAACCCCAAATGGAATATATAAAAGAGCAGTATCCAAAATTGCTGTATTACCTCTTGAAAAGTGATAGAATATTTATTCTAAATTGGGCATGAGTACGCTGTGGTGTCCTCTTTGTGTTTTAATAAAACTATCATTCAAAACTTTGAAATGAAAGGCAAGTAAAATGTACTCACCCGTTTTATGAATACTTCTTTAACGATGTATCCATTGAAATCCATCTGGACTATTATCCACTGGAATTCTGTAGCACAGAGCACAATATTTTGTATATCCTAGATTTGGATTCTTACTGCTTGAAGAAAGGCATATTTCATTATTAATTCTTTTCACACAAACACTAGGAACATTGAATCAAACGAAAAAAGACGTATTTATTATTTTATCGCGAGACAAAAACAGAGCATTACTGCTCTACTCAAAGAAAATTACATGACTACAAAGAAAATCAGAAAACGGACACGAAATCACATGAAAAAGCAAATAAAGAAATAAAAATGTTAATTTAGAGTTTTTTGACAGTTCAAACAATACATATTGATTCTTTCCTCTGTAATCATTTTCCAAGGTCCCGTTAACAAGCACTTAAGTTTATTTATGAAACAATTTAAACTGTCATTTGTTTCGCAACACCGGTAACAAGTAATCAAGTTTATTTATGAATCAATTTAAACTGTCATTTGTTTCGCAACACAGGAAATTAGTTCCGAATGATGAAATCGTCTATCATCTCCTCCTTAATTTCTGTAGTTGCATTATCACTTAAATGTAAGTTCTTCCTGTGAACTTCAAAAATAGTCTTTGGCAGGGGTTTTGTAAATAAGTCGGCTAGCATGACTTTTGTTGGGCAGTACACGAGGTTTATTATACCTTCTTGTTTCAAATGTTTTATAAGATGAAATCTTAGTTCTATGTGCTTTGTTTTACTTGAATGTTTTTCTAATTCTATCATTTTAATGGCCGATTGATTATCTTCATACAATGTTATTGGATATGTTTGTGAGAGATTAAGTTCGTTGAGTAGGTTCACCAGCCATTTAACTTGATTTGCTGCATTCGCTGCTGAGATGTACTCAGCTTCAGCTGAGGATAATGCTATACAGGACTGTCTCTTAGTCGACCAAAGTATGGGGTTTCCAGCTAACAAATATATATTACCACTGGTGGATTTCCTCGATTCTGTGTCTCCACCCCAGTCTGCGTCCGCATAAACTTCAAGTATAGGTTTTGACTTTCCATCAATAACTAAATTAAGGTTCTTTGTTGTCTTAAGGTATCTCATTATCCGCTTTACACTGTTCCAATCTTTCATTCTTGGCCTTTCGGTTCTTCGGCTCAAGATATTAACAGCTGCACATATATCAGGTCTGCTCACTGTGGCAAGATATAAGAGTGCTCCGATGGCTTGTCTGTATTGTGTGTTGTGTGGTAAGAGATTGTCGTCATCTTTAAAGTGTGTGTAATTTGTTTCCATGGGTGTACTACACGGTTTTGCTTCTTGTAAATTGAATTTATTAATTAACTCTTCGATTTTTGGGGTTTGGTTAATTAAGTAGTTTTTATTTACTTTTCGAATGTTCATTATTAAATAATTACTTATATCCCCTAAATTCTTTAGTTCATATTCTTTATTTAAGTTCTCGATTATTTCCTCTATGGCTTCGTCTTTTCCTACAATTAAAAGGTCATCGACGTACGTTATTATGTAGATTGTGTCATTATTCCTTTTCTGTGTAAAAAGACATGTATCGATTTTACTTTGAATGAAATTCATGTTTTTTAGTGTTTCTGTTATTTTGTTATGCCACGCTCTCGCGGCTTGCTTAAGTCCGTAGATTGCTTTATTCAATTTACAGACTTTGTTTTCCTGATTTGGTTCAACGAATCCTTCCGGTTGCGTCATGTATATCTCCTCCTCAAGTTCCCCATGTAGGAACGCAGTGTTTATATCTATATGCTTAATATTCAAGTTTTGGTGCAACGCTGCCATCAATAATGCTCTTATCGTAGTGTACGACACGACCGGTGTGTAAGTTTCGTCATAATCCTCTCCGAACCTTTGAGTGTATCCTTTAGCTACTAAACGTGCTTTATATTTCTGAATTTTTCCGGTATTGTCACGCTTTAATTTATAAGTCCATTTACAACCAATTATTCTCTTATTCGGTGGAGGATCTACAATTGACCACGTTTTATTTTTCTTTAATGAATTCATTTCGCTCTCCATGGCTTCTATCCAATTCTGTTTTACCGGTGAATTTTCCATAAATTTAATTTCCTTATAATCCTTTGGTTCATTAAGTTTCTCATCTTTAACCATGTATATTAGCCTATCAGGAGGTACGCCTTTATTTATTCTATCTGAACGCCTTGGTTCCGCCATTTGTTGTTGGGACGCGGATGGTGTTGTTTTGTTGTTTGAAATTTCTATTTCTACAAGATTTTCACAATTGCTTTTTTCACCCTCATCTTGTTTTGGTTGGTTTTCAGTCTTGTCGTTTACATATTTAAATTTATTTTCAAGAAATTTCACCGTTCTCGCGATTTTTATTTCATTTCCTCCTATAAATATACGATATCCCTTAGATTGATTGTCGTATCCCACAAAAATGCCTTCTACAGCTTTATTGTCTAATTTTTGTCTTTTGGCTTTATCAATGTAAGCGAAGGCTTTGCAGCCAAACACTTTAACATAGCTTAAGTTTGGCTGTCTTTCTGTCCATAATTCATATGGCGTTTTTGCATTTGCTTTTGTAGGTAGTCTATTTTGTAGGTGGTTTGCCGTACAGATTGCTTCCCCCCAGAACTTTAAAGGTAAATTTGATTCATTTAACATTGTCCTAGCCATCTCAACTAACGACCTATTTTTTCGTTCAGCCACCCCGTTCTGGCTCGCACAATATGGGACTGTGTGTTGATGTTTTATCCCATTTGACTTGAGATAATTCTCAATTTCATCCGATGTAAATTCCCCCCCCGTTATCCGTTCTGATTTCTTTCGGTTTTTCACCAAACTTGTTGCTTATCAGCGCGACGAACTCTTTAAGTTTTTCATAGACTTCACTCTTTTTTGACAATAGATAGATTATCGTAAAACGTGAGTAATCATCGACGAAAGTCAAAAAATATGATTTCCCACCTATCGTGGGTGTTTGAAAAGATCCACAAACGTCCGAGTGAATGAGTTGAAGCCTTTTACTTGCTCTATACTGAGCAACTTTGGGATAGGGTTCATCAGTTAATTCCGCCTTAATACACGGTTCGCAATCTATATTATGTTTACAATTGTTTATTTGAATACCTCTCACTAACTCTCTTTGTGTAATTTCTTTAATCGATGTTAAATTTCTGTGTCCTAACCTCCTGTGCCATAGTTCTAAACAATTTTTATTGTTGCACGTTTGTGTTATGTTCGCGTGGTATTCGTTTGTTAATTGGACTTCATAGAGGTTATTTACTTTTCGTGCTTCTAAGCAAATTTCTCCATTAAGTTTGAAAATACACTTGTCATTTTTAAATACAATCTCACATCCGTTTTGAGTTGCTTTACTGACCGATAGTAAATTCGTTTCGATTTCGGGTACTAAAAGTACGTCTTTAAGCGTTATTTTATGGATTTTATTATCCGATGTCAGCGTATTTAAATTTACATCACCTGATCCATAAGCGATAAGTTTTTTTCCATTTGCGATAGTCACGTTTGTTTTTTCCCGCGATTTAATCTCTGTAAACATTGATTCGGAGGATGCTATGTGGCTTGAGCTACCGCTATCCACAATGAAAGTTTTATTTTCTATTCCCTGTGTTATAAAGGCATAATCTTTGTTTTCGCTTTCTCTCCATGTATTGTTTTTGCCTTCATAGCGATTAAACCTGTGGTTCGATTCCGATATTAGTTCATTCTTAAAATTGTTTTCGCCCTTTTGAAAAACAAGTGATGTTGAATAGTGTTTTTTACTGTATTTGTTGTGTTGATTTTGTTGTGTGGTGTGTGCTTTGTTTTTATTATGCCAACAATCGAGGAAGAGTTTGCTAGTCAAATTTGACCTCTCGTGAATTTCTTTTAGAGCCTCCCAAGTTTGTCTCGCGGTTTGTAAATTTTTTACATGCGTAATCTGGGAATCATCAATAGTTAAATTTATGAGTGCTCTGGCCTTGCGGTCGTTTTTGGACCACCCATCGTTCAAAGGATTTGGTGGATCTTCTGTTATCACATTAAATAATTCTTCTTTAGTTAACAGCATCTCGACCTTAAATTTCCAGGTCGAATAATTTGTTGCTGTTAGCTTTTCTATCGAATAATTGTCTCTAGAGGTTGCCATTGTTGCTATGTTTTTATTATTATTTATTTTTTTTTTTTTATTATTCTACTGTATTAATATTTTTCAAATGGATATAATTTTTTTTAGTTCGGTCTCGTAATCTTGATAGAATATTTATTCTAAATTGGGCATGAGTACGCTGTGGTGTCCTCTTTGTGTTTTAATAAAACTATCATTCAAAACTTTGAAATGAAAGGCAAGTAAAATGTACTCACCCGTTTTATGAATTCTTCTTTAACGATGTATCCATTGAAATCCATCTGGACTATTATCCACTGGAATTCTGTAGCACAGAGCACAATATTTTGTATATCCTAGATTTGGATTCTTACTGCTTGAAGAAAGGCATATTTCATTATTAATTCTTTTCACACAAACACTAGGAACATTGCATCAAACGAAAAAAGACGTATTTATTATTTTATCGCGAGACAAAAACAGAGCATTACTGCTCTACTCAAAGAAAATTACATGACTACAAAGAAAATCAGAAAACGGACACGAAATCACATGAAAAAGCAAATAAAGAAATAAAAATGTTAATTTAGAGTTTTTTGACAGTTCAAACAATACATATTGATTCTTTCCTCTGTAATCATTTTCCAAGGTCCCGTTAACAAGCACTTAAGTTTATTTATGAAACAATTTAAACTGTCATTTGTTTCGCAACACCGGTAACAAGTAATCAAGTTTATTTATGAATCAATTTAAACTGTCATTTGTTTCGCAACACAGGAAATTAGTTCCGAATGATGAAATCGTCTATCAAAAAGTAATTCAGTTTTTATAAGAAAGTGTACATTATTGTAAAATTTCTTTATGTATTATGTATTATGTAAAATTTTTTAAATATTTGCTTAAATTTAACTTAACTGTGACTCATTTATATTGTATTTAATTGTATTGTTCTTTATATTTTTTACAATGGTTGTAATTGCAGTGTTTCAGTTTGAAACCCCCCCTCAGAGGTTTCAAGAGGGGCGGTATGTTTGATAAAATGCTATTTAATTTCTACTGGCTGTGTCACCTAGCAACCAAAATATATTTAATTATTTCAAAATGTAAAAAGTTTTCTGGGCAAACGATAATTTGTGATAAATACATTATCTGTTTTTTTTCTTCAGCTTTTACCTAAGCTGTGTGAAACAATATTCTTTTTGTTTTTGAGTTTGATTAGAATGTTTTTTAATGAGTTATGTGAAAAAATGTTACGGTTTTTATTGGAGTTGTGTTTTGTGAAATTATTAATGTTCGAAAGAACCTGAGTTGAGTTTACTCATGAGAATAAACTGTTTAAAACAAGAGATGAGTGTTTAATTTTGAGTTGAGTAAAATATTAATAAAATAAACTTTCGAACAATTGAATTCTTCAGGTACCCTGGGGTAATAATGCCACGTTAAGGTTCTACCAATTTTCCCGGCTCAGTTTTAGTTTGTATTTTTCAAACAAATATATGATTTGATACAGCAACTCTTTGACTATCTATATAAAAAAATAATTTAACAGATATGTATTCATAAAATGCAATGGCGATATTTCTTGACCAATGCTATTTGGCGTTATTACCCACCTATATGGGTAATAACGCCATGCAAACAAAACTATGAAATAAGATGGAATAATTGCATGTAGATTGCCCAATTCTAAAAATACAAACTCTACAAACTTAGAAATTGACAAAATGCATTCTAAGCTAATTGAAAATGTTCAATTTTTTGTGAAAGTGTAAGAAAAATAAAGGTGTGGTGTGGGGGGGGGGGGGGGGGAGGATGAGGCAAAAGAATATCAGACCCTGAGCTTCTTTTTGCTTAAAAAGGACCGCTTAAATAGAATTATTAGAAACATTGCACAGTTTTAACTGTGTTTATTTGAATCAGTATTTAGGATGTAGCTCGGCTACTGTAGGGAATCAACCGGGGTATTAATGCCAAGAATTGGCGTTATTACCCCGTTATGGTTATTGCGCTGTACATTTTAAATTGCAAATTATCTCGAGAAGATATCCAAAATCTTCAAAAACATTTCGAAAGTTCATGAAATGTACTACAAATTTATGTAATTAACAAGGTATTTCCCGATAAAAAAAACAGTCTTCACATCACAAAACGTGTCTCGCAAATTTTAGATCAAGCGTTAATTTTAGTTGCTTGTAAAAACAATAAGACCTAAAAATAAAACAAATTAACTTGGAGCTGTTTTTTGCGATTTATATGACTCAAAACCCTTCTGCGCAGAGCACGTGGGTGTCATTTACCAGATTATTTCATAATTATGCAAAATATTGGCACTTGGCGTTATTACCCCGCCTGGCGTTATTACACCAGACCACCTTAATAACACATAATTGCATAGCTCTTATATAATTTAATTTGTTTTCAGCAATAAAATTATTGAATCACTTTGATAACTAAGCGTAGAACCAACAGAGTGAAAATTTCCAAGTCGGGAATCGGATACCGAAACCCTTGGAATAGAGCTCCAAGTGGTCCATCATTTAAGCTATGAGAAAGATGTCCAGCTCAGCATCTCTAATTCACATATGTTAGTAAGACTGCAAATGCAGCACAAGATATATAAGCACACAAACCTATTGTGTATAATGCTGAAAATTAATTAAATTTATACATGTGTTCACAGATGCTGGGTTTGTTTATTTCTCATGTTACACCGCAAGTTTGTATGCTCATATCTCATATTGTACTGCAGTTGTAGCCTTATCTATCATATTATTAGCAACAAATGAGGAACTTTTACACCTCAAATTAAACGAATTTTTTTTTGTATAATTCGTACCTGTTGTTAACATCCATAAAAATTCCATTTTTCGTTAGAAATTCTCCATTAGTAAGTCCATTGCGTATAAACTCTCTAATGGTGAATTCCATTTTGTGACAGACATGACTGAGAGAACTTTTTTTTTTCATCTTTAAGTACTAAATATTAATTGATAGTTAAAAAATTGCATGGGGTGATGTAAATATAGGCCTTATGCTGTAAAAAAACACTAAAATTTTAATTCAAAGAAAAACTTAATTTAATTGGGGGTTAAAATCTGCCGTAACAGACATGACAAAATTTAGACATAGATTTTGACTAGACACATATTATTATCATTTGCTCTTAATTGGCATGCATACCAAGACCAGAATTTTTTAGGAAACAAAATAAGACTTGGATATGTGAAGCAGAAAGAAAAATATTGAAAAATTTGTAAATAGAAAAATATAAAAAAATATTTATCAGCGTGACAGACATGACAAAGTTTTGTGACAGACATGACACGTGTACAATTTTCTATGAATTTAAGTAATTTTCTTTTCTTAAATATTGCTTTCTTTACTTTTATCACAACTTGGTGATTACAATATGATATAACGGTATATTATGTTAAAAAAATCTCAAAAAAATATTTAAAATTTATAAAATCCCTTGGAAGTTTTCACTGAAATGAGTTTGTACCAGAAATTTGGCAGATTTTCTTTTAAATATTACATTGTGTACGTTTCACAACAAGAAATACCATAGTCATCAATTCCAAGTTAAATTATAATAACTTTCAAATCACAAGATTAAAGCAAAACTGTTTGAAAAAATAATTCTGACAGATAATATATCTGAAACAAAGAAATTGGTATCAACATAATTATCTGGTAACTATTACATGCATTCTAAATTTAAGCATTTTGTTGAGTTGAGTTGTAAAGAAATATTATTGGCATCAACACTAAGTTAAACAAGTTGGAAATTGCACGTGAAGCGTAGCAAACGAGGTGCGTTCGTACGATAACGAAGTTTTAAAAATATTACTCTCATATATCAATCTCATAAAATTGTAAATAGTGAATTACAATTAAAACGCTCATCAAACAATGTTCTCTCTATACCATTATGTAATGGAATACCTTTGTGTGACCTTGTAAATAAATAATAAATGTTCTTTGCACCAGAGATTATGCAAAATGTGCATTATAATATATACGTTATAGATGCATATCAATTTTATTATGTTCGAATGAGTGTAACACCATTAAAATGCATTTGAAACATTTTTCCCCATTGATCGTCATGTAACGGAATACTTTTGATTGTCCCTGTAAGTGATCTATGCATCCGATTTTCATAAAATATGAAATAACTCGACAAAATTATGTAATAATTATGCATTTTAAATTTCAAACGTATAAAATATATTTGAAACTTTTTTTCCTATTGACCATAATGTAATTGAATACTTTTGATTGCCCTGTAATTGATCTATGCACCCGATTATCAAAAAATTTGAAATAACTCAACAAAATTATATAATAATTATGTATTTTAAATTTCAAACGATTAAAATGCATTTGAAACTTTTTTCCCCCATTGACCGTAATGTAATGGAATACTTTTGATTGCCCCTGTAATTGATCTATGCATCCGATTTTCATAAAATTTGAAATCTGTGACTCGAAAATTTGACTCGACAAAATAATGTAATATTAATTTCAAACAATTCGGTTGGGTAGTTTTTGCGTTGTTATATGCAAAAACGGACAGACAGACGGACGGACAGACAGATGGACTGAACGACCACTATAGGTGCTACGTATTTACATAATTACGAACGCACCTAAAAATTACAAAAATAACTTTATAGGAAAGAGATTAAGGTAAAGCTGCTTGAAAAACTAATTGTGACAGACATGACCAGCGTGACAGACATGACAAATGTGACAGACATGACAAAATGTAATGCTTTATATTTCACTCAAATTTTAAATTAATCCTTCAATTTTTTTATGAACTGTTCCTTTTGACATATAAAAAGAGAAAATAAAGTGTTAATAATTTTTATCAAGTAGATTTTCTTGAAAATAAAAAAATCGACATTTTCTGTGACAGACATGACATGACGACTAATATAAAGTTTGGGGGCAATAGCAAAATAACTAAAATGTTTCAGGTGAAAATGTTGGTGTTTTTAAACATACTGTTAGCCATTTTTTTAAAAGATATATTTGTTTCAAAAATGTATGTGATATTTAAATGCTTCAAGGGACATTAAACTAGAGATAAAAATAGCAGATTTTTGATTTCAAAGTTAGTCTTGATAATAATTAACTATAAAAATTTATTTTTACAATTATCTTATTATATCTTGTTATTTTCATGAAATTTGACTTATTTTCTATCAATTGGAACAAAAAAATACTATTTTAGTTCAAATTAAAAAAATTATGTCCATGTCGCATTTTCATGGAAATCACTTAATATGAATGTGAAGTCGCCTATTATGCAGTTTCAAAATTAAAAAAATAATAATACAGTAAAGTGACTTCTTCTCAAAATACAATAGGATTACAGGATTTGATACTTTTAGACTGCGGAATGACATTCGTGGGTGGGGTAGTGTATCGAAATTCATCACAAAGGTTGCTTACTTTGTAACTCGATCACCTCATGTCTAGTAGGTTCTTCAAAGGATTCGTCTTGGAAAATTAAGTTAATTATTGGAATTGGGTTAAAGCAGATTTAAAATATTCAAATAGTCCTTACCAGAAATTATTTCCTGGCACTAATTCCCGAAAGATGTTGAATCATCGCCAAAGGAAAGAGGTAAAAAAATTCGTATTGATCTCAGATATCACGTTCGGTGACTAATCAGTAATGGATAAATCACATGATATTGTCACATTGTCAGTGTTCAATAAATAAAGAACTTCCAATCTTGACGTATAACATTCATTCACACAAGTAGGTTCATTATATTCTTCTAAACGTTGATACTTTGAAGTAGAAACACTTTGTCGAGAGATTTTTTTTAATACATTTACTGCGGGAGCTGTTGCAAACCGCACATATTCGTTACTGAGTAACGGGTATTCTCTATGATACGAAATACCGAATCGTTACGTAGAAATACGACTCGTTAGTCTATACTGTGTCAATACGCAACAGAACAAAGTAAAATTAACTTCAAACGCTACTTCTTATTGTATAATACATTAATGCAGCCAGACAGTCGAATGCGGTAAAAATATAAGAAATTGTGTTCGGGCGCTGATTATAGGCGCCAGTTTCAGCTGTTTCCGTATCAGTGTATGCGTATCGTTCTGTTTGTATCAGTTATTCACCACGTGCCCCGGGAACTAGTTGCGAGGATGTGCGGAACGAAGTGGCGCCAAAATTCATGGTTATTCAGGGTGCAAGAAAAAAGGCTAGTTTCGGCCCTGAGACCCCCCCCCCCCTTCATTAAAACTAAATACAATGGGAAAAAATTATATTTTTAAACATAAATCAAAGAATTCAGAAATAATAATGCGAATGCTGTAAATTTTATTTTATAAATTGATAAAATCTAAAATGAAACATTACTTCTTTTAAATGTTCTGAATTTTGTTGAGCAATTAAGTATTTACAGGTTTGTTTTCAGTGCATTATTTTTCCTATAAAAATATCTTTGTACGTGTATTTATGTTTTATATTTGAAAAAAAAATATTTTTATGATAAAGGTGAATTTTTAGGTTGCTTGTAAAAATGTTTTTATGATAAAGTTTATTTATTTATTTATTGTTACTTGTAAAAATAATTTTGTTGGTATGTTTTTAAATTTCATGTTTGTAAAAAAAGTATTTTTAAATATAAATTAAAAATTCCAAAAATAATAATGTGATTGAAGTAGAGGGTTATTTGATAGGATGATCACATAAAAAATTAAACATTTTTTTTTAAAATATTTTAAAATATTATAGAAATAAAATTTTTATAGTACATCATTACTTATAGTGTAAAATTAGTAAGTAAATTTTCTTGTAAAATATTTTGTTTGTGTAATTATATTTCATAGTTTTATTGCAAAAATTTGCTAAACTTTTACTCAGCTTAAATTGCTTTCTCCGATTATTCTTTATTTTATAAGCAATAAATTCTACAATTTAGACGTATTATATATAATTATGCTTCGCATTTTAATTTGGTTGCATTATTTCCTTAAAATTTAGAAACTTAGTTAAATATAAATTTTACGTATCGATAGCAGCATATATCGAAATCCTGCAAAGACTATTACGGTATATAACTAGATTTGCATAGTTTTGTAGTACATGTGATGATTGTTAATATCTGGTTAGTTTCTGAACAGTAACGAACGTAACGAGTAACGAATACTATGTAACAGGTAGGGAGTTCAAAAGTAACGATATTACGAGTATTCATTTTATCGTTAGTTTTACAGCATTATTTACTACAGAATCTATTATTAAAAAATACGGGCAACAGCAGATCAAGTTATAACAGAAATCAATTGCACACTAAATGCTTAGAAACAGCACATTCCCTTATATATGTTAAAAATTAGCGTCGGTTACAGCTAAACACTTTAAAATATTGCTAATGTATCTAGCTTTAATTTAAACCTTTCTTTAAAATAAAATAAAAACAGTTTCTACATAAGAGGCGCATAATACTTTATGTAAATGATTTAATCATATTTTTGAAGAATTGTGTTGCAACACAAGGTAATCGTTTTTATATAATTGGTGAATGGTATATTATGTTAACAGTTTATTCTTTTTGAAGAATTGCATTACAACACAAGATAATATCCATTGTTTATATGTGAATAACAATTGTTTATATAAACAATGAGTGATATATTAAACTTAAGAAATAATTCTAATATATGAAAAGTATTGAAAATAGCAAATTAAATGAACAAATTCTGTTTTTTAAACATAAAAATAATAAAATAAAATTAATTCATAATTTATTTGATAAGATATAAAAAAAAAAATTTGAAATTTAAGTGAAGTTGTTATGAGTTAATGAGATAATCATTGAAAATCACAAATTGTTAAAACGTAAATAAAAGAAAAAAGGTTTTTTCAATTACACATTATTTATCAATCATTCTCAATAATTGAAAAAAAGATATAGATATTTAAATAGTTTACATGATTAAACAAAGTTTGCATTATGATTATTATTTTTTTACCTATGCATTTTGATTAGATGTTGAAAAAACTTGCTGCCGGGATAAAATAAAATGATACAGTGTTAATATTTATATTCCTTTAGATGTTGGAATTTTTTATCTTTAGATAAAGCAGACTTTGTTCAAAACGAGCTGGAAACATTGAGCACAATCATAAAACTTCTTATGAGATCTGCTGTGAATTCTTAACTGTTTCTCAATTGCTCTGCGTAAAACCTTTTGAACATTTATAAATCTATTTTTAATGCAAAAATATAAATTTGGAAAGCCTGACTGTGGAAGCGATTTGGAATCGAGCTGAATTTTCCATTTTTTGATCCATCAATTACTTAATGAGTTATAAGCATTTTCGATCACGTGACAAAGCTTTTTTTTCCCCCTTTCGGTGACTGGTTTTTCAGTTTTAACTAGCTTGGAATAAAACTTTCTTAAATGTTCTGTTCCATATTGATCACGATTATATGTAGTGTGGTCGTCTTGGAATAAGTTACACTATGCTATTTGAAATCATTACTTTGAATGGTTGTTATTAGACGTATATCACATTCAAATTGCTTTTTCTCCAAATGGGATACTTGATGTCTGATTAACGCATTCTTTTTGGAGAAGAATTTTTGGCAGGAAAAGAGCCACTTTAGTTGTCTTGATTGAAAGGGTATTATTTTAATATTCGAAATATGTGCCTCTTGGCTGGAAAAAGCTGATTTCATTTTCAAGTGCGATTTTATTTGTCCTGATGAAGAGCGTATTATTTCAATATTCGAAACATGTGTCTCTTGGCTGAGTAAAGCTGACTTCATATTCTTTAAGAAAAAATGACATAAATCCTCCTCTAATAAAGAAATTTTTTGCAGTTGCTCATTTTAATTAAATTAGAAAACAGCACCTAATGTTTTCGTATGACAAAAAGAGCAAAAAATATGATACATTTATGCCGATTCACTTGATGTTATTGAATTTTAGGAGGCACTCGGCAGGAGGCTGTTTAAAAAAATAATAGAGTGAAACCTCCAAATAAGGGACACTCCGAATAAGGGACACCTCTATTTAAGGGACAAAACTTCCGGTCCCAGTCCCTTGATATAGGATGTGTAATGTATTTACCTCTGAATAAGGGACACTCGATTTAAGGGGCACTTGATTTAAGAGACATTTGAAACTGAGATTAAAAGGAAAAGTTTTTGCATTTCAGATAATAAAGTGGTTTGTGATGAAAATGATATACAGATTTTTGTGAGCTTATCAAACAGACAGACAGTCATGTAGATACAGACACACGACACAAATGATGAGCATTTGTTCACCCCACAATTCTGATTTGACATCAGTGCATTTATCCCCATTGAAATTAATGCCGAAAATTATGAGGATGATTCTGAAAGTGGAGAATAAAAGAAAATTGTGAAATAAAGAACTTTAAGATATTTTTAGGCTGTTCTCAAATTCAAAAAAGGCAACTTTTAAGACATGAATTTTAATTTATTTTTATTCAGAAACGCCTAAAAAATAGCAGGCGCTGTTGTTCAGAAAATATGTAATCGAGGTTTTTTTTCTATTTTTTGCAACTGCAATAGATCTTTCAGAAAATATTATCAAAGTGGGCGTTTTGAAGTGAATTTTCATGCAAAAGAAGAATAACTATTCAAGAAAGGATAAATAACGTCTTTGTTTTGTGATCAAAATTAACTTATAACTCAATAGGTAATTTATGTATCAGAACATTGAAAACGCTGTTCAATTTAAAATCGTTTCCATAGTCCAGCTTTCTATTTTTATACCTTTCCATTAAAAAAAGAATCTGTAATCGTGACAAAATGTTTTCTGCTTATTGAGCAGAGCTATTGAGAGATTTGCTGCCTTAAAATATGCAAAGAAGTTCAATACTTTTTTTTTCTTTTTGTAAATACTGCTGGTAATGGAGAGATAAAATTTATAAGGGTGGTAAACGAACATTTGAAAGATTTGTAGTGAAAAAATCAAAATTTGAAAAAAGATCCCTTTTGATTGATTGCTTCAAATAAAATTCTTTTAAAAGTTTTTATACTTTTTGCATGTACACTGTTTGCATAAAAAATACAAATCAATAACATGGGTGTAAGACCTTCAATCTCTGAAATGATTTCAATCTTGAAGATATTTTTGACTAACTCAAAATTCTACTTTATGTACTTAAATAGTAGCAGTTTTACCATCAAGAACATTTAATCAATTTCTTTTGTTGTAAGAGATCAATTTTTAGCCATAATGCAAGACTTAGAAATCTTCTAACCCTTTTGCAATTAATTATTTCTAATGCTCAGAAAAGATTTGTCTTGACTTGGATGGATTTCTTGCACCCATGATCATAATTCTACAAATCATTTAATGATTTTGTAATCAATTGAAAATTTTAATTAATTAATTAATTCTGTTTTCTTCCTTTTGTGTAAGATTAACGTAATTTATACACTTCGTATAAATTTAAATTTCACCTTTAATGCTTTGTTATTTTTATATTCTTCTGAACGGTAAATTAAAAATAATATAAAAAACCCCAAATAAGGGGCACCTCTATTTAAGGGACAAAAGTTCCAGTCCCATAGATGTCCCTTATTTAGAGGTTTCAGTGTAATAGGATTGGTTTACAAAGTCATTTGATAATTATGAGATGAATAATCATTTACCTGTATTAAGATTACGTTTGGTAAGTAAAAATCATTATTGTTCTCTTATGTTGATCATGTTTTTATAATGTATTACTGATTAATTGTGACAATCACGTTAAAATTATTGGAATAAGATGAATATAGAATCACTTATTTTCAGAAAAATGATAAAGCAACATTACACTTAAATAATGCATTACTTAAATTGGGTTTAGAGATGATAATTTGCATTAATCCCTTTCTATGTGAATATATAACATACTTACTAAAACGGTAATATACAAATTAACAGGAAATGGATTTTTTAAAACTGTGATATTTTTGAAGAAACATAGTGTTCAAAAGTGGACGTTGGGGTGTGGTCTTTACAGTGGATAGCATATCAGTTAGAAAAATAAATTAAATTTGAATCCAAGTTCGTGAGTTAAAAACCAGGGCTTGGTAAAATGAACATATTCTAGTATATATCGATAAATATTCACTTACTCTAAAAACAAAATCCGTATACTCAAAAGTAATTCTCAAAGTTCTAGTATAAATTAAAATAGGTGTCATTCACCTCTACAAGTGAATGACACCTATTTTAATTTATAAATAATATAAAAAAAACCCAGAAAGAAACCACTATACCAAACTCTCTTTAGATATTAGTAAGGGAAACAATTTTTTTAAAAAATAATCTAAACTAGTAAATCTGCAGATCAGGAGCCCCAACGTCAGCTTTGCACACCATTTTTTTAAACACACTGTGGGTAATATTCAACCTCCTGGACACTGTAATTTAAAATTTTCAAATTACGTAATTTTTTATCAGAATAAAATAAGAATAAGAAGTTCTCAGCATCTCAGCCAACAAAAGCGTTAAATTAAAAATTTAGTTATGTTAGGATATTCTGAAAATTTCATGATCTATTATTTTTTTTTTTTTTTATTATAACATAGTAGATTTTTTCAAGGGGGCTCCGCCCCCCTGAACCCCCCGTAGTCTCATTAAATTTAAATTTGTAACTTTCTATTAATTGTACTAATGGTTATCGTATATCTTTCATCTCTTTATACATTTTGATTTATAAGGCTAGGTAACAGTTTGCACAAGCATTTTTCATTATCATCATACTTCTATATGCCTGCCAACTACAAACACCTAAATCTGATGTATCAGGAACTTTTGTAAGTGTGAACTCAGTAATCTAGAGTTTTACAATTTTGTTTCCGGAAAAAAAAGTTTTGATTGCATTTTGCGGCAGTTATCGCGGAACAGACAGACAGAAGAACAGACTGACAGATGGAAAACAATAAATTTCGTGTCTCCAAAGTAAGCCTTCACTGAAGTTTCGGCAATGATGTCATTATTCATGAGTTATTGATATCCGTGTTTCTTGTATTTTTAACGACTACTATAAAATACCTGTTTTATTTCAATTATGACGTCATATTTTACCAAATGAAATATTTGTTAAAAATATAATTCTTTTTTATTTCTTTTACTTCTAATTATGTCCTTATTTTGTCAGAAAAATTCTTATTAACAAAACAAATATCCGTGTTTAATATTTAATAAAAAGTACTATATCTATTTTTATTTTAATTCTGACGTCATATTTATTTATTTTTTCTTAGTTTAATTTCTCGAATGGAAATTGCTCAACTGAAACCTATTGCTGTTGAAAAATTATTATTACAGATTTTAATATTTTTGGCAACGATAAAGAAAACTGTTTAAATTTAAACTAAAAAATCCCCTTTGATTCTGTATGAAAAAGATGGAAATTTTGAATTATTAAAGAAAACATTTGAATAAAATTAATAAAACATAGCCTATGTCCTTTTCTGGGCTATGTTATATTTATACGCAAAGATACAAAGCCATTAATTGATTCATCAGTTTTGATGTTGACTTTATTTAAATTTCCGTACACGCTTTCAAATTTTTAACATTATAAAGATAAGGATGAGGATGAATGGTTGCTTAGCAACCATTAAGAGAAAATAGAGAAAATGAAATAAATACATTTGAAATAAGTAAATCTCTAAAACAAATTAGTTTATATTATTGGAACACAAGAATCTCTAAAATTTACAGTAATAATTTAAAAAATATTGACAAATGCATAGACAAAATTTCAAAACAATACGAATAATTTAACCGGTAAATTTCAGCATCCGGGTGATTCTCAAAATAGGGGACAATTTCAAAAGTGAAATCTTAAAAAAATTACTGTTAGCAAAATTTCTGAAAAAAATAGGTGTTGTTAATATAGTGTCAGGTATACTTTACATGTGGTCAGCAGAGCTAAATATTGATAAATTAACTTTAAAAAAATAATTAGTATTTTTTGAGCCATGCTAATGACAAAACAAATTTCATGGAATAAATATATTAAGAAATTTTTATTTTCTTCCTGTTTAAATATTTTTTTCTGTATTTATTAGCCTTCCTTTTCAGCAAATGGTTTCCATTTTTACATATATACATATAAGGAGAATGAAAACATTACCAAAGAGCAAACTTTGTTTACATGAGAAACATTCTGACACTAACAATGTGAGAAGCTGTCTTAGTGATTTTTTGACAGATTTAATGCATATTTTAAAGTAAATAAATGTAATACCTAAATTTATATGTAAAATTAAACTTTATAAAAATACAATATAAGCAATGGTTACATTTATGCACATAGGAGTCTTTAGCATGGACAGAAAAACCATGCTAATGACACTGATATTTGTCCATGCTAATGACAAATTTTAATTTAAATATGATTATAAGCCATAATATAATCACAATGCAATAGTCCTTTCTGGGGCTTTTTAAAACACAAAAGTCCTATGCAAATAAGTAAAATAAAAATTTTAATTATAAAATTAACATGAAAAT
This sequence comes from Maratus speculifer, assembly GCA_964019185.1. Classification (NCBI taxonomy): domain Eukaryota; kingdom Metazoa; phylum Arthropoda; class Arachnida; order Araneae; family Salticidae; genus Maratus; species Maratus speculifer. The sequence goes on along the minus strand of OZ025300.1, from coordinate 175,867,719 downwards.
TATTATCCATTCTAATGACATACAATTGATGTACGCCTCTAATATTCAACTTATATTCTTAAAATACAATACATGCTTCTATTTTCAGGCTGGGATAAAATGACTACTTGTTGCCATGGAGAAACTTTATATTTTCAAACTATTGTCATATATGAAAATGAAATTTTGATTAATAACCAGCTGTTATAGTATGACCTTGTTTTGAAAATAGAATATGGAGGACAAACTTTAATTCTTATTTTATATACTATAATTTTATTTTTAAAAAGAAATTTATTGGATAAATCCTCTCCTTGATTAATTTAAAGAAAGAGTAACATTTGTTTTATTTTATAAACATGATATTAACTCTTGAAAAAGCTAGTATATACAAGGCACAGCTGCTGTGGACACCCATGCTAATGACATTTTGAACATTTATTCTGTTATTTTAAGGTGTTTTTAACTAAAAAGTGAGTAATTCTTGAGTGATAATAATGAAAAATATTAAGACAAACATATCTAAATATAAAAACATGACAGAAAACCTCTCAATTTTTTTTTTGTATGCCGAAAGACATAAATTGTCCCCTATTTTGAGAATCACCCATCCATTTATCATTGAATTCCATTAATCAAATGTGTCATTTTGTCTCGAGGGAAAAAAATTGAAAATCATTGGATTTGCCATAGAAAAGCATTATTGCGAAAAATAAAATATTCTATATTTTCCGAACGAATAAATCAAATCTAACAAAAAACTATACAGTGCCTGACTAACATACCCACTTAATTTTAAGTCAATCGAATGCTTTTTGCGTCAGTTATCGTGGAACAGACAGACAGAAACCAAAAAATTTCGTGTCTCCAAAGTAAGCCTTCACTGACGTTTCGGCAATTACTATTGAATTTCCCCTCTAACAAAATTGTTTTTAAACTGATTTCACAGCCATAGAAGCAATGCTAATTCAAGTATCTGAACTAAATCTTAACAATGGTGACATCAAACATTTTCAGTAAAAGGTATGGTGGTTCTACCAACCTCTCTTTCAAACTAGAAAATTAATAATAAGGCTATGAAATTTTTAACCCCCCTAAAAATTTAGCCCTCCTCTCCTCAAATTGCCCTTCTAAATGACCTAATCTTCTGCATTATAACATAAGTTTATCGACTTATTTACATTTCTTCTCTAAATCGGTAAAAGAAAAAAAGAAAAAGAAAATGAGCTTTTTTTTCTAGAAGATACTTTTTCTCGAAAAGACACTCTTATATCTTGTGTATAATATTACCGTATTTTCTCTTATATATTCTCTTATATATTATCGTGTAATTTCCGCTCCTATTCTAAAAAAGAAAAAAAAATGTAAGCCGCCCTTAAAATGTTAAAACCTATAAGATACTTCCTCTTAAAAAGACACCTCATTGTTATAATATGATATTACTGTCTTATTCCCATTCATACTGTAAGACGATTCGAACAATTTGAAAACTAAGCCCCCTAAAAAATTTTAGACCTTCATACTATAGGATGATCAAAACACCAAAAAAATTTTTTCAATATAAAGAAATTGTACGGAGTGTTATAATATAAGATTTTCGCTTAATTTCCATTCATACTCTAAGTTGATTTTTTTTTCAAAATTTAGCCCTTCCTCCTAGAAAATACATTCTCTCGAAAAAAAAAAACCTATCTCTTTCCTTTCTATTTCAAACTTCTTCTGTAGTACGTTCTCATCCTTTCATCCTCTTGCTGCCTGCTGCTGGTGCATCCTCGCATCCTCCCATTTCATGCTGCTGCTACGAAGAACTTTCCTTTATATATGTTACTTACTTTCCTAGTGATATAAATTTAAATCTAACAATAGACTTTATGTATATCCGCCTCGTGGGTTTCCGACTTTCTGTATATAAATAATATTATATTGCAAAATATAGTTATTTTATATAATGGAATTAACTAAAGCTTGAAAATATTCTGTATTCATATTTGTAGGAAGAGTTAATTTATTTATGTATATTTCAAATAATGTATTAATTATATGATGTATGTCTGAAAGATTTATATTATTAAAAAGATTTTTGAAGCCATTTTCTTATATATTTTACACACTTCAAGTCTTTTAGTATACCAATTAGTTGATAATTATTTTTCATACAATGTGCGTCATCTATTGCTGTTACTACTAATACTACGTAAGGATAATTAAAGTGTATTAGTGTAATATTCGGTAGTTTAAAATAATAATTAATTTTACAATTGTTTAATGTTATGCAAAATTAGTTTTTTTTTTGGAATATAAATGTATTTTAATTTTAAAGCTTAAAATACACATTTTTATTTCACATAAAATGACGCCATTTGCATCGATGAATAATTCCATATTGTAGTCATATACAACATGTATAGAAAAGTATGCGTATGACGTCACTATCGCGGAATAATACACAAACCCATCAAAAAGCAAATATCGAAACTCGACAAATAAATAAATAAATACAGAAATAAAAAAAAATAACGTAAAATGATATAATAGTTAAAGTTAAAATTAAAAAAATAAAAATAAAATAAATATAGTCTATTTAATGATTCATATGCCGGCATTCGTTTATAACATTACATTATATGGATACTTAAAATTAAATAGAGTCTATAATAGCTCCATGTTTTATCAGAAATCATTTATTTATATATTTTTTTAAATAGCACGTATTTTAATTGCAATATTTTTTTGTTATTGTGAGAAAATGACTGCAAAAAGTATTGGCGACTACGTAAGTGCTTGACTACGACATCTGGTAGAGAAAAGATGTAACTTCTCGTTTTAGGAAATTCGCACAGTTTCAGATTTTACGGGATATTTAAGTTATGTACTATTATATGACGAATTAAAATTTATCCTAATTTTAATATTTAAAGCTTTCAAATGTATTTACAATAAAAAATTATTTCAATGGCATTTTAGCATTAATTAACGGAGAATTTTTTTCTGTAAAGACGGTTGCGGGCAGTACCTTTATACGCTGTTTCATGTTTAAGTAGCAATCTACTGTTCTTAAATTATTTTTCCTTTTTTTTTTTTTTTTTTTTTTTTTTTTTTTACAGAAAAGGAGCACTTCAATTACCACCACTACAGAAATAACATTAAAAGCTAAAAAAAAAAAAAAAAAAAAAAAAAAAGATGCAATTTTTGAACAAATTTTAGTTAAAAGTATTTTTCCCCTATAAAAGGTGTAAAAATTGGCAATGTGCGATGCTTAGAAGTTAAAAAGATTAACTGTACATAACGTTGTAAAGTAAAGTTAGTAAGATTGTAAAGTAGCGTTATTTTTTAGTGACGACCCTTTAATTTTTGTCTGAAAGAAAATAATATGGGTTAAAATTTCGTATGTTCGTGAAATTTCCTTACGTTCCATCTTTGGCATCTACGCCATAGGTTTCTCATCCCTATTCTAAGAGTTTAAATACAGTTTTTTGTTGCGGTTAAAAGGAGTTTCAGCAAACACAAATCCACTTAATTAATACATATCATAATAAAGCATTTATATCCTGGTAAATATTAATTGTGGATAGGAAAAAAGAAAAAAAGCAGCAAATGCAATTAACACAATGCTAAAAACATAATTACACTATTATCATGTATTACTAACATATTATTACACCTTATTTGTGATTGACAAAGATCTTTACAAGAAGGTGTGTCCTTTGGTCTGAAAAGTAATAAATAAAAAACCAATACTTGTTAATCATGATTGCAATTACTTCTGCTAAAAGGCCGGTGGTTTTCCCCTACAATCAATTTCGTACATGATATGTTATTTGTTTTTTACAAACAACAGATAATAATAAGAATAATAAAATATCCTGAAGAAATGCGTTCATCAGTCATTAGAAAATTCTTAGAAAGAAATCGGTTTTGAAAAAATTTTATAACCTGAAGATGGTCAATTAGAAAAAAGAATTGATTTTCTTAGAATGTTTTCTTCTCCCTTATCAGGTAATCGTAAAAACGAAATGGAAGAAGAGGAACGCCCCCTTTCTCCTTTACCAGAAGGTCATATCGAAACAGTTACATTTCAGATTGAAGGCATAACATACAAGGTTACGAGGTATTGTTTGGAATTCGTAAGATCACAAAAAAAAAAAAAAAAAAAAAAAAAAAAAAAAAAAAAATTCTTCGTTTGCGGTTAGCTTTGGTTTTTAAATTTTGCATCGTATAGTTGGAAAGTGTAGCATCTTTTTTAAAACATTAAGCTTGTCTGTAACTGAGACACACAATCTTAATCAATTAATTTATAAATATTTTTACGCGCTTTTGTCCTTTTTTTAGATATATATTATCTTTTTCAATGTGAATTCTTTAAACATTCAATTTTTGAATCATGATTTGTCCGTACTAAGTACGGGCATTCATACTCCAATTACAATTTATTAATTTCATCAGTAAAATCTTATTGTGAATTTTTGCATTATTTAATCCAAGCATTTTTCTGATTTAACTAGGCAAGAATTTCTGTTATGAAACACCGGTGATAAAATATTAAAATTTCTGTAAAAGAAGAAAAAAATAAACATTAGTTGATTTTTTATTATTATTATTTATTAGTTAGGTGGTTAACAGCTATTGTGCAGAAAAAAAATAATCGTTGCTCCAGTATTATTCTTAAAGAAAAAAGAAAAAAACGTAATATATTTGGGGGGGGGGGGGGGAATGTAATATAACTTTAAATATGGTCCGGGATACAGCAATGATGCTTTATCTCGGATCACATGTTAAAATTATCTTTTACTAGACACAAGCATTTTAAAAGGTTGTGTAAAACTTTTCTTTTCACTTTCTCTTGGAAAAGTGCATTAAAAAAAACTAATTTCCAGTACCAAAGTCTCAGTTATTCAAACACATTTATAACAGTAATTTAATTGTATTATGAAGAGTTAATTTTGATTTGCAAAGAAATAAAATTACGATTACTTTAGGAGATTACAGAGTAATTATTATACAGTAAAATTACGGAGTAATTATGCTACATATATGTGTCCAGTAAATAACTGACCCATTTTGAACTTAAATAACAAATAAACGGTTTGAGATAATAATGCGCGGTTTGCGGTATTGTTATTAGAAAATCAACAAATTTTTAAACATGTACTTTGTTAATATAGTTCAAATTTCGGAAAAAAATATCGCGCTGGCGGTAACAGGCTGTTAGTAGAGAAAATAGAAAATAGAAAACTGAAAATAGAGAAATGACTCTAATTTTCATAAATATGGGATTTTCGGCTGAATCTGAATCTATATGTTGTCGAATCTGAATCTATATGTTGAATCGACTCTCGAATCAGCTTCAGAAATAGGGTACGTTGGTTGGAAAGTGATTTAAAATAATATTTATGATTGAACTATCTGTATTATACTTCACCTCCTCAGTCTTGAGACTGAGATATTATTTTAAATATTATTATATTACATTAACAAAGTGCATATTTAAAAATTTATTTATATTCTAATAACAATACAGCAAGCCGCGCATTTTTATCTCAAACAGTTTTTTTTTTTTTTTTTTTTTTTTTTTTTTTTTTTTTTGTTATTTACATTCAAAATGGGTCAGTCATTTACTGGACACCCGGTATATTATGAGTGCCAAATGAAATTTTTGGAAAATAATAATATGTTCCTATTATTAGAACAGAAACACCATTAATACCAAGATTCCGCCAGGCCGCATACAAAACATGTGCAAGGAAAATATTATTTTGCGTCCTAAACCAATTTTTAAAACTTAAAAATTACTTTAATTTTGTTGATATAAATGCATTTTAACATAATCAAGTTATATGATTTAAATTTAAAAGTTTGCTATAATCTTTATTGTAACATTGTAATGCATTGTGTTTATTATGTTATTGCTGTAAATAAAATGAATTAAACATTTTTGAAAATGTAGGTTGTCTTACATCCCCCCCCCCCCCACATCCTCGGTCGATCTTAAAGTTTTATTAGTTTTTAGTTGATTTATTAGTTTATGTATTATTATTATTTTTTTTTTCATTTTTTTTTCTGCTTTCTACGAGAAAAAATATATTTGTTTTGTGTATTTTTAATAAGTGCAACATGGCATAAAATATTATAGTATTTTGCAACAGTTTTTTTTTTTTTTTTTTTTCAAAAATTTGTTATGTATATCGAGTTGGTATTCAAAACTGTACTACAAAAAAAAAAAAAAAAAAAAAAAAAAAAAAAAAAAAAAAATCCATAAAGGAAAATAAAAATTTTAATCAACTTTCTGTAACAAAGTAGCAAAGTCTTTAAACGTTTAAACCCTATATATTAATAGCTGTTAATTAACCATATTATGTTATTTCATCATAGTGTGCTAATTACTCGTGATTACCAATAAGATAAAACTACGGTTACTTGACGATAATTAATTAAAAATTTACGACTGATATCTTTTTTTATAATATTGAACGAAATATGAGGAAAATAATGGTAGCTTTTCCAGTCGCTAGAAGTTCATACTAGAAACACCTTTACTTTACAAAGGCTTTGCTGGACATATTTGCATGGGAAACAGATTTTCTAATTAAATTCATTTTAACCTTTTGCTGTCGAATTCTTCCTTTCGCAATTTTCGTTGTTCAAATGAGTCCGATAGTATGTCAGTATTTTTTCACAGAAAATTTCGCCTTATCTAGTCTAAAAAATTTAACAATTTACCATTTGAGGGACAAGGTACTTTCATTCGTAAAATTCTCGTAAAAAAAAAAAAAGTGATTGACACCAGAATTTTAAAACAAACTTATTTCAATTAAGCAAAAGCTTTTGTGTACGTATGTTTGATAAAAGGAAAATTTTCATTCGAATATAATGGTGTCGATGTGGGATTTAGGAATTAAAATTAGGCGGTCCAAAAATGAACCACCGCCTACGAAAGGTTTAAGTTATGCCAAAATGTTTGTCAGGAAAAGCGATGCAAAGACAATGATAATTTGGTACTACGTAGAAGGGCAATTAAAATTGCTTCGCACAAATATAGAAGCATCAACTATGGTTCAAAACTCATCTCAAAAATACTTTAATCTTGTTAACGGTGTTTTCAACTGCTCCGCTCAACAAGCGCAAAGCATTTTGACACATTTACAAATTCATTTTTCAACGGAAAGATATAATATTGGAAGACCTGACTATTGAAGCGGTCTGGAATCGAACCCTGTTTTCCATTTTCTGATCAATAAATTACCTATTGAATCACAAATGAAATTGATCAAGTGACCATCACGTTTTCAACCCCCAATTCCTTTGGGTTTTTTCTGCTTTCGTTGAAAAATTCTGTTCAAAATGCAAACTTTGACAGTATTTCCTGAAAAATCTATTGCTTTGCAAAAAAAACGAGAAACTGAGTGCGATTAGACGATTTCTGAACAACATCTGCTAGTTTCATGCATTTCCGAATAAAAATAAATTAGAACTTGTGTCATAAAGTTGACCTTTTTGATTTAAGAATAGCCTTAATATAAATACATTTTAATATAGTTTAATTGTATCCAGTGAAAGTTTTTTTTATAACATTCAATGCCTCATCATACACTAGCTACTAGCACATTCTAATTGAATTTTCAATTTTGTTCATCAGTGATGGTGCTTTGTTAAAAGCACGAGTGATGCTCATATGCGCATAGGATTTTGGACGATGCTACAAATGAAAAGAGAAAATCAACTTTTCCGATCCCGGGCATCCAGTCCTCAGTTCTCTCAACTCTCCTCAGCATCTCTCGCGGACTCCCCAGCACCTGTCCATTGCGTCTGATCCGTGGGGATCCGGTTGTTTGCAGGTGCCAGCGCGAGAGGTTTGACCTTGAAATTCGGGGGTCCCCATGGGAACCGGGGTTGAGCGGCCTTGCCACCCGGAAACAATTAACCCGAGTTAGGTAGATGGATTTATTAAAGCGGAGGAATCATTGCCGAACTGAACACAATTGGCCGAAGCTCACTTGAAGAGACGATATTAATCACGCTAGCTGCTAACTAACACATCAAAACAAATTCGGAGTTTTGTCTTCTACATTTTTTTTTTTTTTTTTTTTTTTTTTTTTGTTAGGGTTATTTTGCCAGTAGAAAAGAGTGCTACTTGGTGTAATAGGGAATTTAAAGGTATTGGCTATATTATCTAATACTGAAAAAATTTATCTTTCCCACTAAAATGTTAAAATACACCCAGATTTTGCGCACTTTTCTACAGAAAACATACGAATAGCTAACAATTATTATACAATTTTACCAACGCTTTCGGTACTTCACTCACGCGAAAACACCAGCTCATTAATGTTAATCCTATGAAAACGAAATTTTATGGTATCTCATTTGCATTTCAATATTTGAATATATACATATACAGTGTGTCCGAAAAGTCTGGAAACAGTCGAATAACTCGAGAAATATATATGAGATTGAAAAACGAAAATATAGGTGTTAAATATTTTTAAATAAGCTACTCAGTGATACCAAATTTGACCTTCGCAACCGACCCCCTGGGGGTTAGAGGGGGTCCAACTTTGAAATCTTAAACTATAGCCCCCATTTTTTATTGCAGATTCGGATTCTACGGACAAAAATACGTAACTTTTGTATTTCATGTTTATTTCGAATCCTCGTTTATCACTGTGTAATTGAGCACATTAAATCGATACATATTTTGGTTTTCCCAACCAGGTTTTGCCTGATTGGCCAGAATTTTTAACGTCAAATTCCTCTCTTTTGCAGGAATAGCGTTTCTTGAAAATCACCCGTGGCTATTATTTCGATAATGCTAGGCTGTTAAAAATTTGATCCATTTGTTGTAGCGTCACTCCACAGCTTTTATAGAATATCTCTTTTATGACCAATGAGAATGCTCCATAACACAATAAAGTAACCGTTTTCTATAAAAGCGGTGGAGTGACGCTACAGCAAATAATTAAAAAAACATACACCCACATGAGCGGTATTTAGAAACCATTCGTTATTTAGAAACCATTTACTGGATAAAATAAAAATCCAAAGAGAAAACTAAATTAATGTATTTCAATGAATTTTTGTAGAGAAAAACATAAAAGAACCCTATACACTGTAAAAAAATTAACTCATTTGCTACAGCGTCACTCCACCGCTTTTATAGAAAACGGGTACTTTCCTGTGTTATGGATCAATCTCATTGGTCATAAAAGAGATATTCTATAAAAGCTGTGGAGTGACGCTACAGCAAATGGATCAATTTTTTAACAGTGTAGCATTATCGAAATAATCGCCACAGGTGATTTTCAAGAAACCACTATTCCTGCAAAAGACGAGGAATTTGACGTCAAAATTCTGGCCAATCAGATAAAACCTGGTTGGGAAAACCGAAATATGTATCGATTTAATATGCTCAATTACACCGTGATAAACGAGGATTCGAAATAAACATTAAATACAAAAGTTATGTATTTTTGTCCGTAGAATCCGAATCTGCAATAAAAAATGAGGGGGGGGGGTTATTATTTAAGATTTCGAAGTTGGACCTTCTCTGACCCCCCAGGGGGTCGGTTGCGAAGGTCAAATTTGGTATCACTAAGTAGCTTATTAAAAAAATATTTAACACGTATATTTTCGTTTTTCAATTTCGTATGTATTTCTCGAGTTATTCGACCGTTTCCAGACTTTTCGGACACCCTGTATATATTTCATTGAATACTTGATTTCGATCTTCTCAAAGGTTAAAACGGCCTTTGTAAAAATCAAACTCAAAACTAAAAAAAAAAAAAAAAAAAAAAAGAAAAAGAAAAGAAAGAAAGAACGAAAATAAAATGAAAAAAGTCAAACTCGAAACAGATTTTGAAAGCAAAAATATTCTAATTAAAAAAAAAAAAAAAAAAAAACTGAGAACAAATTTGAAAAAATAAAAAATGGCTTTTATGTAGATCGATCTCAGTTAGCCAATGCACAAAATACATAAATAAATAAATAAAATGAAAAAATATTAAAATGCAATTAAATGCTTTATTTATTGACAGACATTTTATGACAGACGCCTTATAAAGTCTTTTGGAATTTCTGAATTAAGAATGAGGCACTATCAACCTTAAAACAAACAGGTCTGATATTTAGAAATCGAAAAGGATTCGCCAAAATCACTAAAAACTATACCATAGTAATTTGAGAATGTAAAATTAAATAACAACAATTAATTACATTCCTTGTTATTATTATTTATATTTCAGTTATATCAGAGTACTGTAACACATTACACTCTTAAAACGAAAGAGCTGTTTTGGCTTCTCATGAAATAGCTGTAATTTTTTCGATCATAAAAGAGTTGTTTTTCAAACGATTAAATCTTCTTGATCTAAATAGGTTATTTAAATAGCTCAACTTCATTTAAATTGGCTAAAACTCGAGTTATTTCAACTCTTTTTTGAGAAGCTGCCTTTCAACATTGAGATGAGTGGATTTCAGCTCAACTTGAGCTATTTTGTGGCTGACTTTTTAAGGGAGTAGTGATGGCTACTTAAACAGGAAACTTCGCCTATGGGCATTAATTATTCTTGCGTGGTTACATTATTTAAAAAAAAAACATGTTCTCTGTTCGTGATTATATTACAAATAAATGCATATAAGATATTTCCATGGGTTTTAATAGTGTAAGTTACATAGCTGATAACTGCTATGCTTGTTGGCCATATTTATTTTCCGAAAATTTGCTTCGCTTTATTCAATTAAGAGGCCATTCGAATCGCTCAGAAAGACCCGGATGATAATGTTAAGACTATGGAGGCGTTATTTTCAAATATATTGCTCAAATTTTCAAATTTTTCCTTTTTCTTTTTTTGCATAGGATAGTTGAAGAGGATCTATGATCCGGCTAGTTTTTTACTTTTTCGATTTTGGTTATATACATTTTATATGTATATATATATATATATTATGATAGCTTCAATTTCAGAATCGGTTGCGAAAGTTAAAGTAATTTTAAAAAAAATCTGAAACCAAAATCTAGCTCGGTTGTACATCGTCCTCTGCTATTCTATGGGGGGGAGGGGGGGAATGTAAAAATATTAAAATTTGAGCGAGATGTGATATAAAAATTTTTGGCTGTAATTGAAAGTTTGCGGTACGCCCACATATATAGGTAGTAAATGTTACCATGTTTTTCTTACACAATTAAAATTTTAACATTTTTGCATGTTATCACTATGATGTATACTTATTTCCAAAAGAAAAAATGAAACCTACCAAATTATCAAATAGTCATTGAAATATTTCTCATATTGAGAGAAGTAATCATTTTTTTATTACTACTTAACTAATAACAGTTTCTTTTTACTTGACACTATAAACTAAAAATATGAACTAAACACGACTTTACTGATCAATATTTTTGAAAAAAAAAAAAAAAAAAAAAAAAAAAAAAAAAAAAAAAAACTTTTGTTTTTATGTCTTTTATAAAAATTTTTATCTTTTATCATCGGCTTTTCAAAACAGGAATTTTTGCCTAATGGAATCATAAAAATGCTCGGATTAAATAACGCAAAATTTTCAATAAAAAATTATTGGTGAGAATAATAAATCATAAATAGAATATGGATGTCCGTATGTAGTACGGGAAAATCATGATTTGCAAAAACACATTACCCGTATAACGTATAGGCAAATCAAGAAAGCGATTAAATTAAAATATTCGCCTTATTTAATCTAAAAAATTCTGTCATTAGAGAGCGAAGATTGCAATTAAAAATTAGTGGTATCAAAAAAGCTTTAAGTAAATGAGTAAATAAACTTTTCTTGCCCGTACAGTACATAAGAAAATCTTTTAAATGTTTTTTTTTTTTTTTTTTTTTTTTTCAATAAAATTTTGTGAAATATTTTTTTAAATCCTTGAAGGGCGGTGGGATACATATTATAATTTAATTAATGTAAGTTTAACTAAGATTTTCAGGAGAAACTTTTAATTAAGGGTGTATTCGAAAAAACGCTTTTCCACCTTCAGCAGCTCGAAATTTTCCGATACAATTTCAGACACATTTTTAAAAGTAGAATCATGAAACTTGCTGAGGGAATTCTTGAAGGGACGTATGAGGTGCCGAGTAAAGTCTTTTTACGCTCAATTCATTAGAATTTGATTTATAAGTAATTAACTTCTCTGAAAGATCCTTATCTCCCACTTCGGAAAAATCGGTTCAAATTGCCGTTTTTGATTGCTTTTTTTGCAATATTTTGTACACTTATCAAAGAATCGACCTTTACGGCACCTTGTGCCAGTGGCGGATCCAAGGGGGGGGTCATGGGGGTCATGACCCCCCCCCTGGAGCTCTTCAAAGAGGGATGTACAGTGTAAGTAACAAGTGCTAAATCAGGAACGCAAAATTTTTTGGGTGTGATCGACGAAATTTGAAAATTTTCCACGAATAGTCTGTGAAATTTGCGATTTTTCTTCACTTGATTAGCAAAATTCACAATTTTTTCGCACTCGATCGGTGAAATTCGCGATTTTTGCGAAGCCGATCCACGAAATTCACAATTTTTTCATGCCTAATCGACGAAATTCACGATTTTTTGGGTGTGATCGACGAAATTTGAAATTTTTCCACGAATGTTCTGCGAAATTTGCGATTTTTCTTCACTTGATTGACAAAATTCACGATTTTTCCGTGCCCAATCCACGAAACTAGCACATTTTTCCGTTCTTGTTCGATGAAATTTCTTCAACCGCTCAAAGATTTTTTTTAATTTTTCCGCGGATCATCGACAAAATTAGCGATTTTTTCGTCCCGAATGGACAAAGTTCACGAGTTTTTTGTACTCGATCGCCCGAATCCGTGCTTTTTACGAAGCCGATCGACCATATTCGCGATAATTTCTTTCCCGATCGATGGAATTGTCAATTTTTGTTCGCCATATCAATGTAATTCTCGATTTTTTTCATTCCCGATCGACTGTATTTGCGCTTTTTACGAAACTGATCGATCATATTTGCGACTTTTTCGTTCCCGATCGGCAAAATTCGCAATTTTTCCGTGCCCTACCAAAAGCGATTTTGTTGTTCCTGATCGAATAAATTCGGGCTTTTTACGAAAGCTATATAAGAAACCATATTCGGGATTTTTCTGTGCCCAATCGACGAGATTCGCGCATTTATCCGTTCTTGGTGCACTGAAACACCGCACCGATTAATAAAATTTGCGATTCTTAACTGACTGATGAAATCTGCATTTTTTCCCCGCCGTAAATTGATGAAATCTGTAATTTTTTTCTCGCGATAAACTGATAAAACTCGCTATTGTTCTGCAGCCGCTCAAAAAATTTTTCGATTTTTCCGCGCATCATCGACAAAATCCTCGATTTTTACTTGCCCTATCAACGAAATTAGCGATTTTTTTGTACGGATTCGACAAAATTCGAGAGTTTTTCGTACCCAATCCCCGTATCGCTCTTTTTACGAAAACAATCGACTACATTCGCGATAATTTCTTTCCCGATTCACGAAATCGGCAACTTTTGCGCTCCATATCAACTCAAAATTCGCGATTTTTTTCCCAATCAACAAAATTGCGATTTTTTCGTGCCTTATTAAAGAAATTTGGGATTTTTTCGTTCCAGATCGACAAAATTCGCGATTTTTCTGAGACATACAGACAAAATTCGAGATTTTTCGAAGGCCGATAGACAAAACTCGCGATTTTCCAATGTACAGTTGACGATATTCGATTTTTTCGCGCTCGGTCAACGAAATTCGCGTTTTTTTTTCGCGCGGTAAACAGACAAAACAAGCGACTTTTCAGCAACCTATGAACAAAATTTGCAATTTTTTCAAGTATCATAAAAAAATTTAGACTTTTTTTCCTTGCCCGATAAACGAAATCTGAGATTTTTCGCGTCCGATCGACAAAATTCGTGATTTTTCCGTGCATAATCGACAATATTAGCGGTTTTTTCATGCCCGATCGGCGAAATTTGCTATTTTTTATCGTAATTCCGTTTTCACAAGATTTACTGTATTTTAAAATTGCTTCATTAAATCATCTGTCAAAAGTTGTGACCCCCCCCTGGAGGTTGGGCTGGATCCGCCCTTGCCTTGTGCACTTTCTAAATAAGAGAATCTGCGAGTTTCATGTGTTTGAGAGCAAAAGTGAATTCAAAAATAAATCGGAAAACAAGCAGTTTGAATCGAAATACACCCTTAAGTTATTCTTTTATAACTTTGAGGGAAAAGAATTGGAAAATTCCTTTTTCTTATTTAGAGATAAAAATTTTCAAAATTTCCGATGGGAATTCATCATTTCACAAACACAATTGCTTTCCCCTCTGTGGATTAAGAAGTTGCCAGAAACATTTTTGAAGATTTTTAATTAAAGTATTTAAGCTGTTTAAAATTCGTACAGGTTTTCTAAAAAGTAAGTCTAGGTCGTAGCACCATAGATTCGACCTCAAAGGAGTCGTTCAAGTATTACGTAAACAGTAAGGGGGGGGGGGCAGGGAATTCCAGTGTTTGCTTTTTTTATGCTAATAAAGGTGGGAAAGAGAGGGGCTTCACTAGAATTCTTACGTAAGCCGAAGAAACTATAGTTTTTCAGCAAGAAGTAAAAGACTACAATTTGGATGAGCATTCTGCAGATGTAGAACGACTTGAGAAAACAAATATGGAGTAAACAAGGATTAAAAACAAGGAACATTCTAGCCGGCCATTACATTGAAAATGCACTAATAAATAACACAGAAAGAAATAAAGATCTTGGACACTAAGAGTAGAAATGTAAACACCAAACACACAACATTCTTATGATTCTTGTTAAAGTTTTTAATTAATAAAGCCAGACCAAGTTACCGATAAAGCTTTAGCAAACAAGTTTAACATTTGAACAAGTAAATACTTTTTGCGCGTGGCAAAACAAACCTGAATGTGCTCCCATAACAATGCAACTAATACTCTCGCATGAGAGTATTAGTTGGTTTCTCTAATAGGTAGAAGCGCACACTAAACCGAAATAAAATAATGTTCATATAAAAACTTATAAAGAGTAATAAAATTGCAAGTGAAAATTAATTTAATTCACGGAGCACTTCTTATAAGAAAAGTAATTCGAAGATACCAAAAGCGAGAAAAATGTAGGAAAAAGCCAAAACATTCTATTTTGGGGCTATAAATTCTATGATTTATTATTTTATTTATCACTTTAACCACTTAATGGTCGCATTAAATTACGGTTTAAAAATTCACATTCCTCATTCCCACCACTTTTCTGATTAAAAAAATATTCATCTTCTTTAATGGCAAGTAAAATGATACCAGAATAAAACCAATTACACTATTTTATAAAACTGGTGGGCATCAAACATTTCTGAATAAAAGCCGTGATGTTCCTGCCCGTGAATGTCTCGGGCTCGACGATTAAGTGGTTAATCTTAAATTAAATAAAAATACATATCTTTAAGCATACAAAGACACAGGGCCGTAGCTAAGGGGGCGCTATGGGCGGCTCAGCCCCCTCCTAAAATATTTTGAGCCCCCCCCCCCCTGGAAAAAGTTCCAAGGTCACTAAATGTTCCGAAAATTCAAATGAAATTCTGCTCAAAAATCTAATTTAGTTTTGAGACCCTTTCACAGTTTTGCAGAGTTACTAAATTGTATCTAAAATACGTGTTTCAACACTCCCTCATCCTATTTGCACATAGGAAGCTAACAGGATGTTTAATTTTGCACCCGTTATGCATTCAAAATTTTCATCATCATATACTTTTCTTAGCATAAAATGAAGTTATTACAACAGTTTAATAAGAAACATAGTACCTACAATGTGAATATGCCCTAATTTATCTTTCTGCATCAGGAAGAAAGAAAAAAAATATATGAGCCCCCCCCCCCTACATTCCCTTGAGCCCCCCCCCCCCCCCCCTATCGTACACTTCTAGCTCGGCCCTACAAAGACATTGAACAATTGTTGGAATCCGAAATTTTTTTTTCATGTGTATTCTGGGCGAAAAACTGTTCTTATCAACTCACCTCCTTTACAATATAAATTTACTGGCGAGAATAATATCATGATTGGTATATGGATGCACGTATGAGGTACGTTCAAATCATGATTGGCAAAAAACCTTCACCCGTATGACGTACGGGCAAAACAGGGAAGCCGATAATACAATTTTTTGAATTACTGTTTTAATCACTTGAAGGGCGGTGTGACATGTTATAATTTAATTATTATAAGTTTAACTAAGATTTTCACGCGAGCCTTTGAATTAAGGGTGTATTTCGATTCAAACTGCTTGTTTTCCGATTTATTTTTGAATTCACTTTTGCTCTCAAACACATGAAACTCGCAGATTCTCTTATTTAGAAAGTGCACAAGGTGCCGTAAAGATCGATTCTTTGATAAGTGTACAAAATATTGCAAAAAAAGCAATCAAAAACGGCAATTTGAACCGATTTTTCCGAAGTGGGAGATAAGGGAACGAAAAAAAGGGTTTTCCAGAGAAGTTAATTGCTTATAAATCAAATTCTAATGAATTGATAGTAAAAAGACTTTACTCGGCACTTCATACGTCCCTTCAAGAATCCCCTCAGCAAAGTTTCATGATTCTACTTTAAAAAATGTGTCTGAAATTGTATCGGAAAATTTCGAGCTGCTGAAGGTGGAAAAGCGTTTTTTCGAATACACCCTTAACCTTCCGTCTACCAGACAAAACACCCATTTATCTACGGCAACACCTAATTTTAATTCCAAACTTGCAAACGGCAACAGTAATATTTTAATATAATTTTGCTTTTACAATGAAAGCTTAAATTAAGGAATTCGTAATATCTAGACAAGTCCTTTATAAATTCCGGTGTCAATCGACAATTTCTCATTTTACCATTGACACCAGAAATATTGCTGTCGGGTCCAATGGACCCGTCTGGTAGACGGAAGGTTAAGTTTTCCTCTTATAACTTTGAGGGAAAAGATCTGGAAAAAAAAATCACCTTTTCTTATTTAGAGATAAAAGACTTTTCCAAATTTCCGGTGGGGATTCAGCATTAGACAAACGCAATTGCTTACTTATCAAAAGATTAAGAAGTTGCCAGAAACATTTACGAAGATTTTTAATTAAGGCAAACGCTGCATAAAATTCACTTAAAACTTCTGTCAGAAATAACGTATCGCGTGTGCATGTTTTGTGCCCAATCGGACCGACAATTATTTGTTTGTGAAATGTGCAGCGTGATAGTTTGTGAAATGTGTGACTTTTCTGTGAGGCATGCTTATAACAGAACGTAACTATTAATAATCAAGAAAGCAAAAAAAAAAAAAAAAAAAAAACATCTGTGGTGAAATACCACGGGAAACACTCTTTCAAACTGTGAAGTTAGTATATTACACCAGCGCTAGGTGGCAGCACCATGCAGGCACATTGCGTCGAAATGTTGTCGTCACAGGAATAAACAGAAATTAAAGAACTGCTGAAATATGCAACTTTCCATTGTGTTTTCTGACTTTAAGACAATGTAGTATAGTTTTTCTTCTCTGTAATTAATATTTTAATATTGTACTTCCAAGCCTTAGTGCTGGAAGAGTATAATAGTAGTAATAATCATCTATCGTCACTGCTGTCGCTAAGTAATCAAGAATCTTATTATACTAGTCTAGAACGATTAAATAAAGAGCAGCTTCATCCTACAACGTTGTACTATCTGGATCAACATTGAGCAAATTAACTAATGATTAATCTGTCTAGTTTTTTGCAGACGCAAATATCAGCCAGAAGATGAAACAGTTCCCCGTTTGAAAGAAAACTACAAAGGTAGGAAACCTTTTCTTCATTAATTATTCAGTTTTAAAACGATTGAGTGATAAATTACAAGTAGAGCTCACACATCACCCTTCATTTCAAAAGATTATAGAGTCTGAAAAAGAGGATTTAAATAAAACAAATCACTCCATTTACGATAAGAAAAAAAAAAAAAAATACATGAAAGAAAAAAAAAATAAGTGGTGAATAAGTGAATAATAATATTTAATATTGATAATTCATATTTTATGTATGCATATTAATGAATATTGAAAGTATATATTTTATGTTTTTCATTTTATACTGAGTATTGAATGAACATTTAAGTGCCATATAACGTCGAGTTATTTAAGATATAAACTAACAACAACAAAAAAAAAAAATTATTTTCATACGACGCATCATGAATACAAAAGACATAACCGCCGTAGAAAAACTAAATGACCAGAATTATTCCATATGGTCATTTAAGATGCAAAATTTATTAATAAAAGACGACCTCTGGAAATATATAACTGACGATCCACCCGTTACACCAAACGAAACTTATACCAAAAACTCGGCTAAAGCCAAAGCAGTACTATGTCTCTGCATCGAAGATGCACAAATAGTCCATATCCGAAGCTTAAAAACGCCCAAAGAGATATGGACTAATAAACTAAAGAACCTCCACCAACGTTCCAATTTAGCTTCAAAGCTATATCTGTTGAGGAAATTATATTCGCAGAAGCTGCAAGAAGGGGGGGACCTCAATAAGCACATAAATAACATCTTGAGTATCAGAGATGATTTGGCGGCCATTGACGAAGTCGTGAACGACTCACACATTGTGGCGTTAATGTTATGTTCCTTTCCTAACTCTTACACGCTAGATATCGAAACTGTAAAAAATAAACTGTTAGATGAGTTCTCTCATCGCAATGAAGACAAAAACTCGAATACACGTAGCCGAGAAACGGCATATAAATTAACAAATAAATTTAATAAAAGTAAAAAATATTGTGATCATTGTTGTCGCAGCAACCACTCAAGAGAATATTGCTATTATTTAAAAAACAAACAGAGAAATACGCCCCAGAGGGGTGAATTCAACAGATTCAGACAATACAATAATAATAATAACAACCCGAAAACACACCCTAGAAACTCAGGGCAAATAAAAAGGGAATCTTCAAACTATTGCTTCAACAGCAACTCAAAGATAGAAGATGACCTGAAAGAGACGATCATTCCTCTCTTCCCAGAGGAAAATAATTATGAGAGCGAGTAAGCAGAGGTTAACCATACACAAACAAAAGACACACACAAATACATAGTTGACTCCGGTTGCACCAGACACGTCACCTCCACAAAAGAAAACTTTGCGACATTCACCGCTGGTAACTTCGGAAACATCACAATCGCTAACGGTAAAAGACTTAATTCACTAGGTATGGGGGACGTAAAGTTAAAAACAGACAAACAACACTACATTACTCTGAAAGATGAGCAATTTATTGTCGGTTAAAAAGACCACCGAAAATAACATAAAAGTGATTTTCGAAAAAGATGCATGCTTATTCGTCAAGGATAATAACATATTTATGACAGGAAAACTCAACGACAATCTTTATGAAATAAATCCCCAAGACGAATACGGATATTCATTAAGTACACAAACATTCTGCAACAATGCAAATTGCATATCGATTTGGCACAGGAGATTGGGGCACAAAAATTTCGACGATATAAAATATATAGTTAATCACAATTTAGAAGAAGGTATAAAAATTAACAACTGCAAGCACGACAGTAGGGGAAAAATGTCTGTCCGGCCCCGGGAGGAGGTGTGAGGTTCGGAGGAGGGAGGAGTGAACCTCCTCCTCAAGCCTCCTCCTCACACCTCCTCCACAATCCTCCTCCTCCTCCTCACACCTCCTCCACAATCCTCCTCCTCCTCAATCCTCCTCCTCCTCAATCCTCAAGGTTGTCTTGTAAGTGAAGGGGTTAAAAGGGGGGTCAAATTTTTTTCGTGAAATTTGAATATTTTATGCTATAAGAGAGGGGTAAAAGGGGGATAATTTTTTTAAGTATACTACAGTACGAGCGGTTCTTTTGACTGTTGATTAAGAGAGGAATGATTCATATTAAATTAAAAATAGTAATTAATTAAAAGGTAATTAAAAATAATAAGTGAAAAATAATGAAGGGACTTAGAATTTTTCGAGCGGTTTTTTAGTCAAGTATAGTACGTAGTAGAATTTAAGAAATGAATAATAGCAATTAGTAATTAATTAAAAAGTAATTAAAAATATTGAGTAAAAATAATGAAGGTAATAATTAAAAATGATAATTAAAAATAATGAGTAAAAAATAATGAAGGGAATTTTTCGGGGAAATTTTTTCACCATATTGTAGAACGAAGGTGATTTTTTTATTTTAATGATTTAATTTGTGAACTTTAATTTTTTTTTTTTCACCGTGTTTTACATAAGGGGTTAAGCGGATATTTCAAAGACAGAGAATATTTTTTTCTGTACTATTGTATGAGTGGTTTTTAATTTTAATGTGGCGACTTAAAAATTTTCAGTTTGGTGTAATTTTAGAGTTTATTTTTTGATTTTTAGCTGAAATTTTGGGGAGATTGATTTTTTTTTTTTTTTCACCGTGTTTTTTTATGAGGGGTTAACCGGGTATTTGGAAACATAGAATTTTTTTTTTCTGTACTATTGTACGAGTGGTTTTTAATTTTAATGTGAGAACTTTAAAATTTTCAGTTTGGTGTAATTTAAGAGTTTATTTTTTGATTTTAAGCAAAAATTTTGGGGAGTTTGATATTTTTTTTTTTTTTTTTTTTCCACTGTACACTAACATGATGAGTTAAGCGGGTATTTTGGGGGAAATTATTATTTTAGGCTAATCATACACGAAGGATATTTTTTTTTCGGGGGTTAATATTTTAATAAAGAACTAATTAAGAAGGGTGCATTCATGGGGAATTAATGAATTATTTTTTTAGGAGTAATTTTGTTAAGAATGAATTATTTTTTCATTTTTTTGGAGTTTTAAGTGGATATAAATGTTAAATAGGGAGACTTCAATTTTTTTTTACAATGAGATTAACGCGCGCTCGTCAACATAACCGTACGGAGTTTGTAACTTATGCGTTAAAAAGCGACTCTCAAGTGTATAAACAGATTTCTACTCACGTCTTTCATGCAATCGAATTCTAGAAAGGATAGTGCATTCGAAAAGGTTATTAATAAAAAGAAGATAATTTAAAATTATGAGTGCGCGCTCGTCGACCTAACCGTACGGAGTTTGTCATTTTCTTAGAATCACGTGTGAATATTGGCTTAGTCTATCTTAGAAAGACCTTCACCACCTTTATCTCTATCCACCTTCGAAAATAACACATGCTTGTAATGGGAATTTGGGAATAACAATTTTGAATATTTATTTAATGAGGGAACTTTAAAATTATCTTTAAAATTATTTTGAGTGTTATTTTTACTCAACTGTGTTATACACTTGATATTTTAAAATAATTAAAAAATAATTTTAAAATTTGAATGAAAAAATATGTTTTAAAATGGAATTTTTCGTACTAACATTGAATCGCGCTTGTCGCCCTAACGGTTTGGAATATGTGGTTTCCTTCGAACCTTAGTGAAAATTTAATTGAAATGATTATTATTATTATTTTGTGTGTGTGTTGTATGTATGTGTATGTATATGCGTGTGTTGTATGTATGTATGCATGTGTCGTATGTATGTGTGTATATTGTATGTATGTATGTGTATGTATATGCGTGTGTTGTATGCATGCATGTGTGTATGTATATGCGTGTGTTGTATGCATGCATGTGTGTGTATGTATATGCGTGTGTTGAATGTATGTATGTATGTGTCGTATGTATGTGCGTGTATTGTATGTATTATGTATGTATGTGTGTTATATGCATGCATGTGTGTATGTATATGCGTGTGTTGTATGCATATATGTATGTGTTGTATGTATGTATGTGTTGTATGTATGTATGTGTTGTATGTATGTATGTGTGATGTATGTATGTGTATGTTGTATCTATGTGTATGTATGTATGTGTCCTACAGTTTGTAGGGTTATTTTGGGATAACAAATCTATTTTAATAACGATGCTTTAATTTTTTAGGGGTTAACTTATGAAGTGACTTTTTTTCATGCGAACATTGATTCGAGTTTATTTTAAGACATGAGTATTGAAAGAAAATTCAATTAAATTGGTTTTAAAAAAATTTTCATTAATTAAAAATAATATTGTTTCAAAAATTTGTATATTTCTTAACAGAAGCACTTTAAATTAACTAACAGTATTTTTATACTAGACAAGCTTCTTGTACAATTTTCATTAATATTATGAAAAAAAAAAATAATAATTGCGCTTTAGTGAATCAAGCTATTAATTTTTCATTACCTGATTTTACTATTTAATTAATATTTAAAATTTTCATTCAGGTAATAAACTTACTTTAACAGTTTAATGCAAATATCGCACAGCCTTGAAATTGTTTCAGCAAGAAGAATAATCACATCTGATTTCATTACCTCACAAGCGATAAGTATGATTCATTCTTATCTGATTTCGAGAAAAAGGGGTCATCTTATCTGTGAATCATAGCTTTTGTGATAGAAACCTAGTGTAAGTTTAATCTAATAAGAGTAAATAATAATCTTATTAATTACGATGTCTAATTAAATTGTCTTACAATAAAGTTATTTCTTTTAAAAATTTAGGATAAAATAATTTTAATCAAATAAGAGGCTTTTTCACATAGATTTATTTTCAATAAAACTAGACTATTTTTCTATATTTTATCAGCCAAATAATTAATGTGTCATATTCATATAGGATTAAACTATTATAACTGTCGTATAATTAAAATGAATTTAAGTGATTATAAAAATAAGCATTCTAAAATTATAAGTGTTTGGGATTCACGTGAGATGATTTCGTGTCATATAACATTAAGTTTTAGAAAATGCATGTTTTTAAACCCATTATATCTATTTGTGTGTCTATTTCCGTGATAAAATATGGTTCAAAACATTCCATTTGACGACATGTTCTACAATGCGCTTTAATTGAACGACTTGTGTTGGTAAAAACTAACTTTAACTTATGTCACAAAATTTAGCAGGGGGAAACATTTAAATGTGATGAAGTGAAAGCACATTTTTATGATTCTTCAAACACATATGGTTTTGTGTATAATAATATATGAAATAAAAATTAAATGAAAAATATGAATTTAAAATTAAAAAATATTCATTAACAATAAATGATAACTCGGAATGTCTTGTGTAAATAAAAAATATTTATTAACAATAAATGAAAAATATGAATGTCTTATGCAAATAAATAAAAAAAATATGAATAAAAAAATAAATAAAAATATGAATTTACATTAAGTAAAAAATATAAATGTCTTATGTAATTAAAAAAAATATGAATTTAAATTAAGTAAAAAATATTCATTAACAATTAATGAAAATTATGTATGTCTTATGTAATTAAAAATTAAATGAAACTATTAATGAGAGACACATTGAAAAATATTCTTACCTTAAAAGCGACTGTTATATGCTTATTCCAACTGCTATCCACCGTCAACCTGCATCGTTGCTGGCCTGTTGGATACTGTCTGATAACAACAAATTCTTATCTTTAACGGTATTTCCCGAAAGCTGACTCACTAGTAACAATGACAGGTTCAAATCTGAAATTAAGAGTTTATTCATATCGAATATAATTAATATAACATGCAATTAAAAAGAGACTTAATTTATTTAATACGTCATAATTAAGAATTTAATTAAATCCTGAATATAATTTTTTAAAATCTTATTAATAGAATAGAATAGAAATTCTTTTCAACATTTTCAAGAAACACACATGTTATTGAATACTTAATAGAATATTTTTCGTAATGAATGTGTAATTAACAATTTTTAAATGATTTTTTCTAATTAATTTGTGTTTAATTAAAATTTTCATAATTAAAATAAATATATCAAATAAAAAAGGAATTCTTTTCAAAATTTTCAAGAAACACAAGTTATTATTAAGTAATATTTTGAATAACTTCAAACTTTAATCATGATAAGTCATCACTGTGAGTGATCTTTTCTTCTCATATGTTATAAAAACAAGTTTAAGTACCCAAATTTATTGATATATTTCATTGTGTGTTGGATCCTTCTTTACTAATCTTGTTAAAATTATTCATTTACCAATGATTTAAACTTCACATTTTAAAGTTATTTATATAATATAATAACATTTGACTATTAAATATCAAATAATGGATGTACACTTTTTACACTCACATCTTACAATGTAATTAGTAACCAAATGTAATGATTTTTAAGCATGTCTTCTTAAATTTTTTTTTAATGAAAGACTATCACAGTTGAATATTTAGCTTTCTCTTCATAACTTTATCGAGAAATATGTAATGTATACCACATGATTTCATTAAATGAATCACAATACAATTCAAACTTCTCATTTTCAATGTTTTATACTAGTGTTTATCAAATAGGTGGTTATTTTGAACAATCATTACTTAGTATATTGATGAAAAGTTTGTGTTGAACGGTTTTTAACTTAAATGGTGTGAGAGAAGGATATATTAGGACAGAAGTTATTAAATATAGAGTCTTTAAAGTTCATATCCGTGTAAGAAATGGCATTTCAAGAAACAAAGTTGTGTCATATTTGAAAGCATTCTTTATATTCAAAACGCACACATGATCACGATCGATCACATCACTGAAGAGCAAAGAGAAGCTGTTTATGATGTATATAATTTGAATTTTCATTAACACAATATTATAAACGAAGTTTTTCGACAGTTTGAAAAATTATGATGCACAACGTCTGCACACGTTAACACAGAATAAGATTAGCTTATGCCCTTTCGATGATAAGCGTTATTTGCAGGTAAGATGTATTAACATAACAACATTTTCTTGATATTTTTTCTTGCAGGTTTCGAAACCACAAACATCTGATCATATTTCTCATTTTTAACACGCGACACTAACCATTGGGCCATTAAAGCCCGTAATTTAGTAACTAAAAAGCAAGAAAGATCATCGAAAGCGATTACTTCACACATGCAAAAATAATTTTTATTGTGACTTATCAGTTAAAATTCAGGAAGAAAAGAAAAAATCACATATGTTTTGGATTACTTTGAGATTTTATGAGTCACTTCCTCAGTTAAATAGACATATTCACTTCTTATGAATCACTACTTATGCTTAAATTTTCAAACACTTGCTTATATGAAATGTATTATATTTTAGTTTATCAGTGATAGTGTGATTACTTGTTAATAATTTTACTATCATTAAAAAATTCAAAAAAAGTTAAATATATCAAAAACACAAGTTCGTGTTAAAGGTTTGAACAAATTATTAAAATAATTTTACAAAACTTTACAAATTATTTAAAAATGATTCACTAATATTTAGTAATCGACAAATTTTAATAGCCATAATCATTTATGTGACTTAGGTTTTCTGTTTTAACTGTTAAGTTATTAGATTCCCCCTTCATTTACATCTTATTGATAAGTTTTAATCAACCAACCACCCAACTTTTTTTCGTAATCAACTATTAATTTTCCATAACAACCAGCTATTTGTTTATCCTAGTAACCAAAAAGATTTTATCAGCACATAATCAAAATTTTTAAGATGCAAGACTCTTTATTTTCATTCGAAAAAACAATGACTTATGTAATAAATTTTTTCTTACTTAAATGAAGCCTTTGCATGTGTATGGTAAAACTTGGAAAATTTCATTAAATGCACAAATTTAAAGTTAACAGGCAAGGTCTTTACACATCTTTTAGTAAATATCTTTACAAACCAACAGGATTTTAAATAATTATTTTAATAAAAATTCTCATTTTGTAAGTGACATTATTAAACTAACTTGAAAAATTAACTTGGCAAAGCAGGTTTCCACTATTCCAACTAAGTAATATTCATAAGTTTTATATGATAAACAACCTGTTTGCTTATGTCCCAGCATGGGTTTATAAAATATATCTAAAATAACCTTTAATATTAATGTTTAAAAATATGCCGTTAGTCTCTCAAAAATAATTATTTTCACTTCTATTATTTAAAAACATTTTTAAATAAAATTATTACTGTTGCCAAATTATCTAAGTGTTATAAAATGTGCATGCAAAACCTTTAATTCTAATTTTCACATTTTATTTTTTTCAACTTATTGTCAACTAATTGTTGTTGTACAAGATGTATTAAAATTTTGAAAAAAAAATAATTTTAATGCATAATTAAATTAAAATAGTTAAATAATATATACACATTCAACATTCTATACTCACCTAATCCAACATCATCACAAAAGCACGTCCTACTCGGTGGAAGGTTTCGGAAGAAATGAAAAATTCAAAGTCCTTATCAGAAAAAATGTTATCAGATAATCTTATCAAAAGGTCTGTGACGTCAGAGAACATGTGACATGAACTGGTCACGTGATGTATATCACGTGACTAGTGCTTTGTTTTCTAGATTGGTTCTTATAAAAATTCATTTATTAAGTAATTTAATCATTCTAATAATTATTAATTAGTTTAATTAATTAAACTAATTAATAGTATTAATATTAATTAAACTAATTAATAATTATTAGAATGATTAAATTACTTAATAAATGAATTTTTATAAGAACCAATCTAGAAAACAAAGCACTAGTCACGTGATATACATCACGTGACCAGTTCATGTCACATGTTCTCTGACGTCACAGACCTTTTGATAAGATTATCTGATAACATTTTTTCTGATAAGGACTTTGAATTTTTCATTTCTTCCCAAACCTTCGACCGAGTAGGACGTGCTTTTGTGATGATGTTGGATTAGGTGAGTATAGAATGTTGAATATGTATATATTATTTAACTATTTTAATTTAATTATGCATTAAAATTATTTTTTTTTTCAAAATTTTAATACATCTTGTACAACAACAATTAGTTGACAATAAGTTGAAAAAAAATAAAATGTGAAAATTAGAATTAAAGGTTTTGCATGCACATTTTATAACACTTAGATAATTTGGCAACAGTAATAATTTTATTTAAAAATGTTTTTAAATAACAGAAGTGAAAATAATTATTTTTGAGAGACTAACGGCATATTTTTAAACATTAATATTAAAGGTTATTTTAGATATATTTTATAAACCCATGCTGGGACATAAGCAAACAGGTTGTTTATCATATAAAACTTATGAATATTACTTAGTTGGAATAGTGGAAACCTGCTTTGCCAAGTTAATTTTTCAAGTTAGTTTAATAATGTCACTTACAAAAAGAGAATTTTTATTAAAATAATTATTTAAAATCCTGTTGGTTTGTAAAGATATTTACTAAAAGATGTGTAAAGACCTTGCCTGTTAACTTTAAATTTGTGCATTTAATGAAATTTTCCAAGTTTTACCATACACATGCAAAGGCTTCATTTAAGTAAGGAAAAATTTATTACATAAGTCATTGTTTTTTCGAATGAAAATAAAGAGTCTTGCATCTTAAAAATTTTGATTATGTGTCGATAAAATCTTTTTGGTTACTAGGATAAACAAATAGCTGGTTGTTATGGAAAATTAATAGTTGATTACGAAAAAAAGTTGGGTGGTTGGTTGATTAAAACTTATCAATAAGATGTAAATGAAGGGGGAATCTAATAACTTAACAGTTAAAACAGAAAACCTAAGTCACATAAATGATTATGGCTATTAAAATTTGTCGATTACTAAATATTAGTGAATCATTTTTAAATAATTTGTAAAGTTTTGTAAAATTATTTTAATAATTTGTTCAAACCTTTAACACGAACTTGTGTTTTTGATATATTTAACTTTTTTTTTAATTTTTTAATGATAATAAAATTATTAACAAGTAATCACACTATCACTGATAAACTAAAATATAATACATTTCATATAAGCAAGTGTTTGAAAATTTAAGCATAAGTAGTGATTCATAAGAAGTGAATATGTCTATTTAACTGAGGAAGTGACTCATAAAATCTCAAAGTAATCCAAAACATATGTGATTTTTTTCTTTTCTTCCTGAATTTTAACTGATAAGTCACAATAAAAATTATTTTTGCATGTGTGAAGTAATCGCTTTCGATGATCTTTCTTGCTTTTTAGTTACTAAATTATGGGCTTTAATGGCCCAATGGTTAGTGTCGCGTGTTAAAAATGAGAAATATGATCAGATGTTTGTGGTTTCGAAACCTGCAAGAAAAATTATCAAGAAAATGTTGTTATGTTAATACATCTTACCTGCAAATAAAGCTTATCATCGAAAGGGCATAATCTAATCTTATTCTGTGTTAACGTGTGCAGACGTTGTGCATCATAATTTTTCAAACTGTCGAAAAACTTCGTTTATAATATTGTGTTAATGAAAATTCAAATTATATACATCATAAACAGCTTCTCTTTACTCTTCAGTGATGTGATCGTGATCATGTGTGCGTTTCGAATATAAAGAATGCTTTCAAATATGACACAACTTTGTTTCTTGAAATGCCATATCTTACACGGATATGAACTTTAAAGACTCTATATTTAATAACTTCTGTCCTAATATATCCTTCTCTCACACCATTTAAGTTAAAAACCGTTCAACACAAACTTTTCATCAATATACTAAGTAATGATTGTTCAGAATAACCACCTATTTGATAAACACTAGTATAAAACATTGAAAATGAGAAGTTTGAATTGTATTGTGATTCATTTAATGAAATCATGTGGTATACATTACATATTTCTCGATAAAGTTATGAAGAGAAAGCTAAATATTCAACTGTGATAGTCTTTCATTAAAAAAAAATTTAAGAAGACATGCTTAAAAATCATTACATTTGGTTACTAATTACATTGTAAGATGTGAGTGTAAAAAGTGTACATCCATTATTTGATATTTAATAGTCAAATGTTAGTATATTATATAAATAACTTTAAAATGTGAAGTTTAAATCATTGGTAAATGAATAATTTTAACAAGATTAGTAAAGAAGGATCCAACACACAATGAAATATATCAATAAATTTGGGTACTTAAACTTGTTTTTATAACATATGAGAAGAAAAGATCATTCACAGTGATGACTTATCATGATTAAAGTTTGAAGTTATTGAAAATATTACTTAATAATAACTTGTGTTTCTTGAAAATTTTGAAAAGAATTCCTTTTTTATTTGATATATTTATTTTAATTATGAAAATTTTAATTAAACACAAATTAATTAGAAAAAATCATTTAAAAATTGTTAATTACACATTCATTACGAAAAATATTCTATTAAGTATTCAATAACATGTGTGTTTCTTGAAAATGTTGAAAAGAATTTCTATTCTATTCTATTAATAAGATTTTAAAAAATTATATTCAGGATTTAATTAAATTCTTAATTATGACGTATTAAATAAATTAAGTCTCTTTTTAATTGCATGTTATATTAATTATATTCGATATGAATAAACTCTTAATTTCAGATTTGAACCTGTCATTGTTACTAGTGAGTCAGCTTTCGGGAAATACCGTTAAAGATAAGAATTTGTTGTTATCAGACAGTATCCAACAGGCCAGCAACGATGCAGGTTGACGGTGGATAGCAGTTGGAATAAGCATATAACAGTCGCTTTTAAGGTAAGAATATTTTTCAATGTGTCTCTCATTAATAGTTTTCATTTAATTTTTAATTACATAAGACATACATAATTTTCATTAATTGTTAATGAATATTTTTTACTTAATTTAAATTCATATTTTTTTTAAATTACATAAGACATTTATATTTTTTACTTAATGTAAATTCATATTTTTATTTATTTTTTTATTCATATTTTTTTTATTTATTTGCATAAGACATTCCTATTTTTCATTTATTGTTAATGAATATTTTTTATTTACACAAGACATTCCGAGTTATCATTTATTGTTAATGAATATTAACAATAATTATTTATTTTTTTATTCATATTTTTTTTATTTATTTGCATAAGACATTCATATTTTTCATTTATTGTTAATGAATATTTTTTATTTACACAAGACATTCCGAGTTATCATTTATTGTTAATGAATATTTTTTAATTTTAAATTCATATTTTTCATTTAATTTTTATTTCATATATTATTATACACAAAACCATATGTGTTTGAAGAATCATAAAAATGTGCTTTCACTTCATCACATTTAAATGTTTCCCCCTGCTAAATTTTGTGACATAAGTTAAAGTTAGTTTTTACCAACACAAGTCGTTCAATTAAAGCGCATGGTAGAACATGTCGTCAAATGGAATGTTTTGAACCATATTTTATCAAGGAAATAGACACACAAATAGATATAATGGGTTTAAAAACATGCATTTTCTAAAACTTAATGTTATATGACACGAAATCATCTCATGTGAATCCCAAACACTTATAATTTTAGAATGCTTATTTTTATAATCACTTAAATTCATTTTAATTATACGACAGTTATAATAGTTTAATCCTATATGAATATGACACATTAATTACTGATAAAATATAGAAAAATAGTCTAGTTTTATTGAAAATAAATCTATGTGAAAAAGCCTCTTATTTGATTAAAATTATTTTATCCTAAATTTTTAAAAGAAATAACTTTATTGTAAGACAATTTAATTAGACATCGTAATTAATAAGATTATTATTTACTCTTATTAGATTAAACTTACACTAGGTTTCTATCACAAAAGCTATGATTCACAGATAAGATGACCCCTTTTTCTCGAAATCAGATAAGAATGAATCATACTTATCGCTTGTGAGGTAATGAAATCAGATGTGATTATTCTTCTTGCTGAAACAATTTCAAGGCTGTGCGATATTTGCATTAAACTGTTAAAGTAAGTTTATTACCTGAATGAAAATTTTAAATATTAATTAAATAGTAAAATCAGGTAATGAAAAATTAATAGCTTGATTCACTAAAGCGCAATTATTATTATTATTTTTTTCATAATATTAATGAAAGTTGTACAAGAAGCTTGTCTAGTATAAAAATACTGTTAGTTAATTTAAAGTGCTTCTGTTAAGAAATATACAAATTTTTGAAACAATATTATTTTTAATTAATGAAAATTTTTTTAAAACCAATTTAATTGAATTTTCTTTCAGTACTCATGTCTTAAAATAAACTCGAATCAATGTTCGCATGAAAAAAAGTCACTTCATAAGTTAACCCCTAAAAAATTAAAGCATCGTTATTAAAATTGATTTGTTATCCCAAAATAACCCTACAAACTGTAGGACACATACATACATACACATAGATACAACATACACATACATACATCACACATACATACATACAACACATACATACATACAACACATACATATATGCATACAACACACGCATATACATACACACATGCATGCATATAACACACATACATACATACATACATACAATACACGCACATACATACGACACATACATACATACATTCAACACACGCATATACATACACACACATGCATGCATACAACACACGCATATACATACACACATGCATGCATACAACACACGCATATACATACACATACATACATACAATATACACACATACATACGACACATACATACATACATACAACACACGCATATACATACACATACATACAACACACACACAAAATAATAATAATAATCATTTCAATTAAATTTTCACCAAGGTTCGAAGGAAACCACATATTCCAAACCGTTAGGGCGACAAGCGCGATTCAATGTTAGTACGAAAAATTCCATTTTAAAACATATTTTTTCATTCAAATTTTAAAATTATTTTTTAATTATTTTAAAATATCAAGTGTATAACACAGTTGAGTAAAAATAACACTCAAAATAATTTTAAAGATAATTTTAAAGTTCCCTCATTAAATAAATATTCAAAATTGTTATTCCCAAATTCCCATTACAAGCATGTGTTATTTTCGAAGGTGGATAGAGATAAAGGTGGTGAAGGTCTTTCTAAGATAGACTAAGCCAATATTCACACGTGATTCTAAGAAAATGACAAACTCCGTACGGTTAGGTCGACGAGCGCGCACTCATAATTTTAAATTATTTTCTTTTTATTAATAACCTTTTCGAATGCACTATCCTTTCTAGAATTCGATTGCATGAAAGACGTGAGTAGAAATCTGTTTATACACTTGAGAGTCGCTTTTTAACGCATAAGTTACGAACTCCGTACGGTTATGTTGACGAGCGCGCGTTAATCTCATTGTAAAAAAAATTAAAGTCTCCCTATTTAACATTTATATCCACTTAAAACTCCAAAAAAATGAAAAAATAATTCATTCTTAACAAAATTACTCCTAAAAAAATAATTCATTAATTCCCCATGAATGCACCCTTCTTAATTAGTTCTTTATTAAAATATTAACCCCCGAAAAAAAAATATCCTTCGTGTATGATTAGCCTAAAATAATAATTTCCCCCAAAATACCCGCTTAACTCATCATGTTAGTGTACAGTGGAAAAAAAAAAAAAAAAAAAAAAAAAAAAATCAAACTCTCCAAAATTTTTGCTTAAAATCAAAAAATAAACTCTTAAATTACACCAAACTGAAAATTTTAAAGTTCTCACATTAAAATTAAAAACCACTCGTACAATAGTACAGAAAAAAAAAATTCTATGTTTCCAAATATCCGGTTAACCCCTCATAAAAAAACACGGTGAAAAAAAAAAAAAAAAAATCAATCTCCCCAAAATTTCAGCTAAAAATCAAAAAATAAACTCTAAAATTACACCAAACTGAAAATTTTTAAGTCGCCACATTAAAATTAAAAACCACTCATACAATAGTACAGAAAAAAATATTCTCTGTCTTTGAAATATCCGCATAACCCCTTATGTAAAACACGGTGAAAAAAAAAAAAAATTAAAGTTCACAAATTAAATCATTAAAATAAAAAAATCACCTTCGTACTACAATATGGTGAAAAAATTTCCCCGAAAAATTCCCTTCATTATTTTTTACTCATTATTTTTAATTATCATTTTTAATTATTACCTTCATTATTTTTACTCAATATTTTTAATTACTTTTTAATTAATTACTAATTGCTATTATTCATTTCTTAAATTCTACTACGTACTATACTTGACTAAAAAACCGCTCGAAAAATTCTAAGTCCCTTCATTATTTTTCACTTATTATTTTTAATTACCTTTTAATTAATTACTATTTTTAATTTAATATGAATCATTCCTCTCTTAATCAACAGTCAAAAGAACCGCTCGTACTGTAGTATACTTAAAAAAATTATCCCCCTTTTACCCCTCTCTTATAGCATAAAATATTCAAATTTCACGAAAAAAATTTGACCCCCCTTTTAACCCCTTCTCTTACAAGACAACCTTGAGGATTGAGGAGGAGGAGGATTGAGGAGGAGGAGGATTGTGGAGGAGGTGTGAGGAGGAGGAGGAGGATTGTGGAGGAGGTGTGAGGAGGAGGCTTGAGGAGGAGGTTCACTCCTCCCTCCTCCGAACCTCACACCTCCTCCCGGGGCCGGACAGACATTTTTCCCCTACTCACGACACATATTGCACTAAATGTGTCGAAGGAAAACTCTCGACAAAACCTTACCCCAAGGTCGCCTCAAATAGAAGCAGAGAAGTCGGTTCTCTGGCGCACTCCGATATATGCGGGCCTATGCAGACGGAAACTTTGGGGGGAAAGAAATATTTCATAACGTTCACAGATGACTGCAGCAGATTCACAAGGACATATCTGCTCGCGCATAAATCGGAAGCCCTTGCTAAATTAAAAGAATACGTAGCATTAGTAAAAAATAAATTCGGTAGACCAATAAGATCAATCAGATCTGACAACGCACAGGAATACATAAGCGATGATTTCGAAAACTACTTAGCCGAAAACGGAATAGAACGACAGCTAAGTGTTCCCTATTCTCCCCCCGAGAATGGCGTCTCTGAAAGAAAGAATAGAACAATAGTAGAAATGGCTAGAACCATGTTATCAGATGCAAAATTACCTAAACATTTTTGGGGGGAAGCAGTAATGACCGCTACGTATCTAATCAATCGATTGCCAACAAAAGCCAATGAAAACAACGCGACGCCCTACGAACTATGGAATAAAAGAAAACCGAAGCTTTCAAACATTAAAACATTTGGATGTAAGGTATTTGCCTATGTCGACAAACCTAAGAGAGGGAAATTAGATGAAAAAGCAATCGAGGGAATCATGTTGGGCTACGATCCTAGAAGCAAGGGTTATCGGATCTACACGGGGCAAAATAAAATAATAATTTCTAGAACCGTGAAATTTATCGAAGAGGGAGTTATGAGCGAAGAAATTACTACTACCGAACAAAAACCAGACGATCAGAAATGGACAGCGGATAGCGTGGAAATCGAGTTAGAAAACGACGATGAAAATTCAATTCAAGCCCCAGCGCAAAAACCGCCCGAGCTTAAAAGGTCGGAAAGACAAAATCGCGGAGTACCTCCTAATCGTTTCGGCATAAGCGCAAATCTATGCCAAATTCAGGAACCGAAAACGTGGACGGATATACAAAACATTAAAGATGATGAAGTTAGGGACAAATGGTTAGAAGCAACAAATGAAGAGACAAATTCGCTGAAACAAAATAATACATGGAAATTAATTAAACCAATTCCGGGAAAGCGAGTTATTGGATGCAAATGGACATTCAAAGCGAAAAGGGGAGCGAATGGATCCGTAGAACGGTATAAGGCTAGACTAGTCGCCAAGGGATACGCTCAAAAATACCGTTGTGACTTCGACGAAACGTACGCGCCGGTCGTGTCTCACACAACACTGCGAGCATTTCTGAACGCAGCAATGTACAAAAATCTGAATGTTACTCACCTAGACGTCAAAACTGCCTTCCTACATGGCGACCTTGAGGAGGAGGTCTATATGTATCAGCCGGAAGGATACATAAAGAAAGGGGAAGAACATAAAGTGTGTAGTCTTAACAAAGCGATTTATGGCCTTAAGCAAGCGGCTAGGGCATGGAACCTAAAAATTAGTAAATCACTTAGAAATCTAAATTTCGAAGAATGTGCATCGGACAAATGTCTGTACAAAAGGGTTAAAAACGGAAAGGTTGCATACATAATCGTTTATGTGGACGACATCCTAGTAGCAGGTGACAAATAGGACACCAACGAAATTTACACACAACTGTCAAAACAATACGAAATTAAAAATCTAGGAAAGGTAACACAATATCTAGGAATAAACATAAGACAGTCGGAGAACGGAAACCTAGAATTAGATCAGGAACACAAAATCATACAGATCGCAGAAAAGTTTGATCTAATTAAACGCGAAACCAACCTACACGCCGATGAGCACTAACTATTTCAGTTTAGACCCTAACAGAAAATTAATGGAAGACAACACAAAATACAGGCAGGCTGTAAGGGGGGGGGTTTATACATCGCGACCTTAACCAGACCTGATATAGCATCAGTCGTAAATATCCTGGGAAGAAGGAATGAATCGCCAAGAGAGGTCGATTGGGAGGCAATAGAAAAATTAATCAGATACCTCCTAACCACGAAAAACCTTAAATTTGTAATAGATAGAACAGAACCCCCAGTATTAACTGCATATAGTGATGCAGATTGGGGGAACGACAGAATAGACAGAAAATCAACCACCGGAAATCTATTCAAACTAGGAAACAATGTCCTGGCATGGGCATCGAGAAAGCAAAGCTGTATAGCACTGTCTTCCACAGAAGCGGAGTACGTGGCTGCGTCAATCGCCAGTCAAGAAATCATATGGTTACTTGAGTTATTAAACGACCTAGAATTACGCCAGCAAACCCCCGTTACACTATACGAGGACAATTTATCCGCCATAAAACTTACCGAAAATGAGAAGGCACAAATAAAGACAAAGCACATACATGTGAAATACCACCACATACGCCACTTAAGTGAAACAGGCACCATTAAGCTAGTCTACTGTCCCACGAAAAGAATGCTAGCCGATATCCTCACCAAAGCCTTACCAAAGGCACACCTGGAGTATCTGCGTGAAAAACTACAAGTTAAGCAGTCCTCAGTTGGACACAAAAAGGAGGAGTGTCAGAAATAACGTATCGCGTGTGCATGTTTTGTGCCCAATCGGACCGACAATTATTTGTTTGTGAAATGTGCAGCGTGATAGTTTGTGAAATGTGTGACTTTTCTGTGAGGCATGCTTATAACAGAACGTAACTATTAATAATCAAGAAAGCAAAAAAAAAACATCTGTGGTGAAATACCACGGGAAACACTCTTTCAAACTGTGAAGTTAGTATATTACACCAGCGCTAGGTGGCAGCACCATACAGGCACATTGCGTCGGAATGTTGTCGTCACAGGAATAAACAGAAATTAAAGAACTGCTGAAATATGCAACATTCCATTGTGTTTTCTGACTTTAAGAGAATGTAGTATAGTTTTTCTTCTCTGTAATTAATATTTTAATATTGTACTTCCAAGCCTTAGTGCTGGAAGAGTATAATAGTAGTAATAATCATCTATCGTCACTGCTGTCGCTATGTAATCAAGAATCTTATTATACTAGTCTAGAACGATTAAATAAAGAGCAGCTTCATCCTACAACGTTGTACTATCTGGATCAACATTGAGCAAATTAACTAATGATTAATCTGTCTAGTTTTTTGCAGACGCAGATATCAGCCAGAAGATGAAACAGTTCCCCGTTTGAAAGAAAACTACAAAGGTAGGAAACCTTTTCTTCATTAATTATTCAGTTTTAAAACGATTGAGTGATAAATTACAAGTAGAGCTCACACATCACCCTTCATTTCAAAAACTTCCAAACAGAAAAAGTCTTAGGTCGTAAGCACCATAGACCCGACCTGGAAGGGGTCGTTCAAGTATTACTTAAGAAGTAAGGAGGGAGCGGGTCACGAAAAGGTACTTACTTCTTACATTCTTACGTAAGCATTATAAAACGAAGAAACTACAGTTTAACAAGAAAAAGCAAAATATCACAACTTGGATGAGCGTTCTGCGGATGTGGAGCCACTTGAGAAAACAGATATGGAGTAAACAAGAATTAACAAGTTGGAAATTGCACGTGAAGCGTAGCAAATTAGGTGCGTTCGTACGATAACGAAGTTTTAAAAATATTACTTTCATATATCAATCTCATAAAATTGTAAATAGTGAATTACAATTAAAATGCTCATCAAACAATGTTCTCCCTATACCATTATGTAATGGAATACTTTTGTGTGGCCTTGTAAATCAATAACAAAGGTTTTTTGCACCACAAATTATGTAAGACGTATATTATAATATGTACTTTATAGTTGCATATAAATTTTATTAAGTTCGCATGAGTGTAACACGATTAAAATGCATTTGAAACATTTTTTCCCATTGACCGTAATGTAACAGAATACTTTTGATTGTCCCTGTAATTGATCTATGCACACGATTATCAAAAAATTTGAAATAACTCGACAAAATTATGTAATAATTGCGTATTTTAAATTTCAAACGATTAAAATGCATTTGAAACTTTTTTCCCCATTGACCGTAATGTAATGGAATACTTTTCATTCCCCCTGTAATTGATCAATGCATCCGATTTTCATAAAATTTGAAATGACTCGACAAAATTATGTAATAATTATGTATTTTAAATTTCAAACGATTCGGTTGGGTAGTTTTTGCGTTGTTTGCGGACAGACAGACGGACGGACGGACAGACGGACGGACTGAACGACCACTATAGGTGCTACGTATTATATAATTACGAACGCACCTAAAAACGCGTGACATTCTATTCGACCACTACAATGAAAATATAATTATAAACATGGAACACATGGAATACAGAAACATGGATTCAAATATCTTGGACATCAGAGTAGAAATGTGAACGCCGAATACACAATATATCTGTCATTCTTGTTAAAATTTCTAGTTATGCGTCAAAATAAATTAGAGAATGTTTTATTTTATTTTATTTTTATTCATTTATTATTTATTTATTTATTTATTCTTTGTTGTTGTTGTTGTTATTCAAGTGTTATAAATAATAATGTATTAAGAACGATTTTGCATTTTATGAATTGTTTATTGCAATAAGTAACGATGGATATAAAATCGATTTTTACTTTCTTCTATCTTCAATAGAAGAAAGTATTGTAATCGAAAAAATTTTCGACTTCCGGTTTTCGACGGAATTACACGTTTTAGAGATCAGAAATTCCAAAAAGCATGTTTTTACAAAATGTCTGTCTGTGTATATGTCTGTGTGTATGTCGCCATTCAACCATCAAAAAGTGTATTAAGTTATGCATAGAATTGAACCAAATTTTTTGTGAATGTTTTTGGCTATGGCAAGCAGGTCCTACTTCAGTTTTGAAATATTCCGCCGGAAGGGGGCGCTGCAATCGCGATGTTTGTGCCGTTTTCAATATTGTACCGACCAAAAGTATATGAAGTTATGCATCGAACTGAACCAAATTTTTTGTGTAAGTGTATGGCTATGGCTAGTTGGTCCTCCCTGAATTTGAAAATAATCCGACGGAAGGGGGCGCTGAAATCGAGATTTTGGTGCGATTTTCAATATTTTACCGACCAAAAGTATATGAAATTATAGATCGAATTGAACCCAATTTTTTGTGCAAGTGTATGGCTATGGCTAGTTGGTCCTCCCTGAATTTGAAAAAAATCCACCTGAAGGGGGCGCTGCAATAGAGAATTTTATGCCATTTTCAATATTGCACCACCTAAAAGTGTATGAAGTTAGTCCTAGAACTGAACTAAATTTTTTGTATATAATTATTTTTGGTAAGGCAAGTAGGTCCTCCCTGAATTAAAAAAAAAAATCTGCCTATCACTCTATTGTTCATCGGCTCGTGCAGAGACGGAAATTAGTTTTTACTCCGGTTAATTGACTGAAGCAGAAATTTAAGATGAAAACCAAAGTTCGTATGGTATTGAATTAAAATTATTAAAGCATTAAAATGAGAAACTATTCTTTTAAAATATTAAAATGTACGTATGAGATAGAAGAAAGTTTTGAAATTGACACATCCAACTAGTTTTTTTTTTTTTTTTTTTTTTTTTTTTTTTTAACTATACCATAATCCCTATAATATCTATTTATGTAAATTTGCTAGATTAATAATGTACATTTATCGCAAACAGTAATTTTTTATTGCGAATAATTTTGATATTAGAAAGTCATAAAATCTTACTTAAGCAAAGGGTATGGGGGACTAACATTTACTTATTTTTTCCTTACAAGGGGGAGGAAGGGGTACAAAATCACTAAAAATATGCTTACGTCATACTTGAATGGCCCCAAATCCGACCTGGTCTTGCGTTAAATTGCATAATGATATTTTCTAGATAAACTCAACTTCGTTTACAATTAGATTAAATGAAATTAAATTTAACTGCTCATGGTGACTTGTATACATATCCTGGTCCACGGTTCCTTTCTTATGTTTTAGATTAAAAGTTTGCCTATCGTTCGGCCACCCACGTAGATCTGGCAACAAGGTTCAGAAAATATCTGTCTTCATGGCTGGGTTACTCAGCGGCTTTGACTTAACTCTGCGAGTCGTAACTTTCTCCTTAAGAAGTGCCCCGCTGATATAATCCGTCGTTATGAGCCCAACTTAAGAAGTAAACTGTGACCGTAACGGCCCCGGATTTATTTCATTACATTCTCTTCTGCTGTTGAGACTTCTCTTACTCAAATTGAAGCCACCAAATTTCTTGTTTCTCTTATGTTTGGACATTTTTCGAAATAAAGAATGTGTTGCCATGGTAAATAAATTTGCCATCAGATTAAAAGTAACTTTAATGATTCTAATGACACGTATATTATTAAAGAAGCATTCAACAGGAATAATAAAATATTTCAATTATTATTAATCACTTAACTTATTCTCTTTTTATGTACAAAAAAATTGAAAATATGGAAGTAACACCACTTTTTTTTAAGCTAAAATATTCGTAATATTTATTCTAAACATTTGTGCAATTGAATAGTATGAAATTGTATTTAAAATATTTAGTGGTGACAAATAGCTTTAAACGATGAATCAAGCAAATTCTTCTTGCCCATAAGACCGTACGGGCAAATCAGTTAAATGGTTAATTTAACCCTTTGAGCTCTGGTGGGTAATTTTCTTCAAAATTCCAAATCTCACATTGGCACCAGTATTTTTCAAAGAAAAAAAAACGGTTAGCGATAGACACGGAAAAATGCATTAAACCTTTTAAAAAAAAAATTGGTCGAATTTTCTGGTGCCTTTGTGACATTTCGGAGTTAAAATTATGTGGTAGAAAATTCTACCACCAGAGCTCAAAGGGTTAAATTCTTCAACAGAAGCAATTTTTTTTCAATACTGCAATTTCTGGCGTATAATCCGCAGATCAAACTATCACATTTCGACGCAGAAAGCATTTTAAACAAAATGTAACACGTTAAATCGCAATAAACGTTTGTTTACAATTACTAAATATAATTTCTAGGTCCAAACAGAATTGTTCGATCTATGAATTATACGCCGAAAATTACAGTCGCTAAATTTTATTTTATTTTATTTATTTATTTATTTATTAAGCAGAACAAAATTTTAATTTTTTTATAAGCTGTAATTAGTTAAAAGCAATATTGTTTTGGCTATAATTATGAAACATTTTGACAATCAAAATTCAGTGTACTTTCGTTTAAACAATTTTTATTATAGAAAGAATTTAATTTAAATCATGCAAAATATTAACAAGTTGGAAATTGCACGTGAAGCGTAGCAAATGAGGTGCGTTCGTACGATAACGAAGTTTTAAAATATTCAGGTCTTGCTGATATAGTAGAACGTACTTTGGATACAGTATAGTGGTCGAAATCTTTGTGTTCCTGTAAATATGCAGGGAGTAATTTTTATTATACTTCATTAACGTATATCATCTTATTCATAAAATGTGAAGTAGTTTAATATAATTAAAACACGCCCCAAACAATGTTTTCCCCTATAACATTATTTCGTGGAATACATTTGTGTGGCCCTGTAATTTAATAATAAATATTCTTTGCATCACAGATTGTACAGAATGTATATTTTAGTACATACTTCAAAGATTCATGCCAATTCTATTATGTTGAAATGAGTGTATCACCATTAAAATGCATTTGAAACTTTTTCCCCATTGATCGTAATGTAACAGAAACTTTTGATTGTCCCTGTAATTTATCTATGCATTCGATTTTCATAACATTTGAAATGACTCGACAAAATTATGTAATAAATATACGTTTTAAATTTCAAACGATTAAAATGCATTTGAAACTTTTTTCCCCGTTGACCGTAATGTAACGGAATACTTTTGATTGTCCCTGTAATTGATCTATGCATCCGATTTTCATAACATTTGAAATGACTCGCCAAAATTATGTAATAAATATACGTTTTAAATTTCAAACGATTAAAATGCATTTGAAACTTTTTTCCCCATTGACCGTAATGTAACGGAATACTTTTGATTGTCCCTGTAATTGATCTATCCATCCGATTTTCATAAAATTTGAAATGACGCGACAAAATTATGTAATAATTATGTATTTTAAATTTCAAACGATTCGGTTGGGCAGTTTTTGCGTTGTTATACGCGGACAGACGGACAGACAGACGGACAGACTGAGCGACAACAATAGGTGCTACATATTTACATAATTACGAATGTACCTAAAAAGAAAAAAATCTAAGAAGTTTCTCATTTTTTACATAATTTATTAGTAGACAAAGTATAATTACAAACAAATTTGAATACACAGTTATATATATCTTCTCGTGCTGACCTTGTACGTATATAAGGTTTATTTTTATTAGTGGACTAAGTATAGTTATAAAAAAATTTGTATATACCGTATTTTCGGGTGTATAGTCCGCGGCTTATACAAGAAAAAAACCTCCCAAAAAGCCGCTGCGGCTTATACACGGTGCGGGTTATGCAAAGATTTTTTTTAAAAAAAATTGGAAATCGTGATTTTTTTCTCCAATTTTTAAAACTTAAAAATTTTGAAAAACATCGAAATTTGTAATTTTTTTTCGCTACGCCTTGAAATTTAGAGAGTTCTCCCATATTTGTAAAGGCTTTTTTTACTGCTTAAATACAGTTATTTCTGGATTTGGAAGAACTGTTGCAACTATCGCCAAGTATTGCACTGATAGATGTATAATAGCCATTGCGTTTGTAGAGTACAAAATCCAAAATCCGGAACCCTTCCAATCTCGACAATTCTGAAGTTAAGATCATTTTTAGTTTATTTTTCAAAAAAATAATCTACCGACCCTGTTGCAAAGGACAAAAAAAAGTGCGTGATTTATATCATTTCGGAACGATTCAGAGCAGTCGTTCTTTTTCGAAACGATTCCGAGGAATCGTTCCTTTACAGAGTCGTTTAATTTCAGAAGGAGTTCAAGGAATCGAACTTTTTCGGAGTCGTTTCATTTCAGATAGAGTCCGAGGAATCGTTCCTTTTCGGAGTTGGTACCTTACCCTGTCGCGAAATTCTAAAATGGAGGGCCAAAATCACAGTAAGGTGTGATCCAGTGACCTCATTGATCGTGTGGTATAGGGGAAAACACTAACGTGTTTCTCCATTTGAAAAAGAGGAAGGGGTAAAGTAATTTTGAAGCAATTGTTACCGTCTGTTCTTATTTACGATAAACCATCGAAATTAACTCAATTAAGATATTTTGATGGCATTATATAAAATGAGAGTGAAAAATAGATTATAAATGAAAACAGATAAGTTTTACATCAAAATTGACGCTACGATTTTTTTTTTCGGAAAAAGGAGTAAGGCGACGTTTTACCTACCGTTAAAAGATTGTTCTCTAAAAAGGTCGCGACTCAATGACCAATGAGGTGTTTGGATTTCACCGGACTGTGATTTTGGCCCTCCATTTTATTTGTGTCATTTCGGAACGATTCAGTTTTTGAAACGATTCCGAGGAATCGTTCCTTTACAGAGTCGTTTCATTTCGGAACGAGTTCTAGGAATCGAACTTTTCCGGAGTCGTTTCATTTCAGGTAGAGTCCGAGGAATCGTTCCTTTTCGGAGTTGGTGCATTTCGGATCGATTCCGAGGATTCGATCCTTTTGGGAACCAATGACCTAAGATATATATACATTTTATGTCCGAAATTTTGAATTTATCACCGATTTTTTTTTAATTTTCGGAAATTTTTTTTAAAAATATCACGCTTTTTTGAAAAAAAATGCGCGTAAACGCCGCATCGCTTGAAATTTTATCTTAAAACACGTAAACGCCGCGGCGTTTCTTCCGAAAATTTCGGTACTGATAATCTTAATTTTTTAGCCCAATTACTGTAGATATTATGCATCACGA
The DNA here is from genome assembly GCA_964019185.1 of Maratus speculifer. Taxonomy (NCBI): domain Eukaryota; kingdom Metazoa; phylum Arthropoda; class Arachnida; order Araneae; family Salticidae; genus Maratus; species Maratus speculifer. The sequence goes on along the minus strand of OZ025300.1, from coordinate 175,824,440 downwards.
AAAAATTTATGTTAAAAATTATGACTAATGGCTTCTCATTTCGAACCCTGGTCGAAATATACGTTCGTAAATGGTGTATAGCCCGCGGACTATACACCGATGCATCTCCGCGGGTTATACACAAACTTTTTTTACTGCACTGCTCGATTTAGGGGTGCGGGTTATACACAGGGTGCGGGCTATACACCCGAAAATACGGTACAGTCATGTATATATTCAAGTGCTGACCTTGTGTGAATTTAAAGTTTATTTTTATTAGTAGAAATAGGTTTTAATTTTAATTTTATTGACATGACTTCGATGTTCAAGTTTAACATATTGCCAGAGATATCGAAGAAAATTAATATTAATATCGAAAATGTTTTCGTCTTTATTCGATTCTGAACCGTACTTAAATAATTTGAATCATATTTTCAATATTAAATAGTCACAATAAGCCAGAGTTCAATCAACCATAATTTAAAATGAAAATTTAATACAGTGAAATTTGAATAATTGAAATTCTGGATGATTCGAATTTTTTGCTTGATCCTTGTAATTTTGTATTAAAATATTGTAAGAAAAATCGTGGATATTTCGAATTTTATTTTCGATAATTCGAATTTTTTGTGCGATTTCCCTAAAACTTTTGCTGTAAAAATGTTTTTTGTTCCTGAAGCTTCAATATTGCAAAATATTTTAATAATTTATTTCAAAGATTCTTTTTTGAAGTACGGTTTAATGTAGCAGATTCTATTTTTGTATCAATTCATAGGTTGAAATCATACTCTATTGTGGTGAATTTCGTTCCCACGCTTCCAAAATTACCCCCCACGACGGGAAATCCCGGAGAATTCTCAGAAGGAGAAATACATCTTTCTCCACTCTCAAAGTAGACATAAGAAAGTCAGCCGATTTCCATAAAGCACTTAAAGTGAACTCTTCGATTAATGCATTTGAAGTGTTGAGAGAGACCGCTATGGCGATGATTTCTACAAGTAGGAGAAAGATATTTCTCCAATGCGACCGCTGTGCAAGAGTGAAAGAGGCGGGTCATCCCAAGGAATGATGGATGAGGGAAAACGGGATAAATAGAGCGAGGGAGATGCTCTAAGGGACTTCTTCTGCTGTTCGGATGCGGAGCGTTAGAGACGGGGGAGTTGGCCCTCGGACTCAGAGAGAGTAGTGACCAGTGTTTTACTCTTGGAGAAGAATTAATAGGCGGTTAATGCCTATGGTACCGGACTTGTGGAGAACTACTCCGGATAAACTTTTATTCTATTAACGAGTGGCGGTAAAGCCAGTTCAAAAGCCGTATGAACAATCTTTTCAATCTGTTGTGGAGAACCCATCTTTTATTTTGTTATAAGTGGAATAGATTTCCTTGTAATGAACTAAATAAATTATAGTGAAATCTGATCCAGCCTCTTGCCGCTATTTTTCGACCCGCTACCACACAACGCCGACTGGAGGTCTTATACTATGATTCAAAGATTGTATTCAAAGAAGCAATTAAAAAATATATGACTAATGATGAATGATTGAACAAGTAAAAAATGTGTGACTTGATGGAAATAAAATGTTGTAGCATTCTTTGCATAAAGTTCAGGGGTGAAACTTTTCACCGAGGTGTTAATCTTTTTTTTTATTTATCTCTTCTTTTTTAGAGATTAGTATGAATAATTCGAATTTTTGGATATTTCGAATTTTTCTCTGATCCCGAGATCTTTGATCTGAACTTCGAACTATTTAAGCTTAACTGCAATTAATTGACCTCATTTAATACTAGTAGCGGTGTTAAACGTATTCAGTTTGCTTTGTTGTATTCAGTTTGCTTTGATTTTATCCGAACATTCAGAAAGTACATCATCTTAAAAAGTCTTTTTTCGATTTAAAAAAATCTTTTGAAGTATATTTCATACCATTTGTTGTTTTTACTTTCGAATTCAATGCATGGATTGTCTTATTGTAAAAAACTACCAACAAATGTCGCTTGGAATTGATTAAAAGTATGGAGTAATTTATGCGAAAAAGCATACGGAATAGCTGTGGTTCTAAAACATTTAAAAAAATGACAGTTTGTTCATAGGGAAGGAACATTTTTCTCCTTGAATTTTGAACTCATAATTAAATTTTCGTCTGATGATTTTTTTAAAAAAGTAAAATTTATTCAAGTGACTTTAAAATAATTTAACACTAAAAACAAAAGAAATTATTATTACTTGTAAAGTGGAAAGAATATTTGCTTATGTACCCTCGAAAAAGGTAATTTTTAATTATGAATATTATTAATATTATACTTTTAAATTTTTATATGTTCATGAATTTTATTCTTGTCATAAGCAGGATGTACAAGATTATAGTTCAAAATTCCCAACCCCTCCCAACGAAAAGTAACATCCTTCATTCAATTCTATTTCAGTTCTTCTTTTTGAAAAGCGGTGTGAGAAATTATTTTTCAATGTTTCATGTTTCTTAATTGTTAATTTCGGTTGTGTATTTTATGTTAATATGGATTTTTTTAAGCGTTTTATACTGTATATTTAGTGTATTTTATGTTTAGATACTTAAAAAAAAAAAAAAAAAAAAAAAAAAAAAAAAAAAAAAAAAAACGTGGACTAGTTGCGGATTACAAGAAGATCTGTTTTAAAATCTTGCCTATCCTCCATCCTAACTTTCTCTCTGATGACACGCATTATTTTCGTAAATTCTGGATTGGAGTATACAGAATAATGTTACAATAGAAGAATGACCAATTTTCCCCCTCCTTTTTTATTTTAAGCACATGCACAATTACTTAAAACAAAGGCATTTTTCATCAAATCCAGGAACCCAGAGTATATTACTAATGCATTACTAGATATAGTGCTCGAAAATCGAAATAATTCCACAAGAAACACTGAACTTTATTACACCAATTTTCATAACAGTGGCGTAACCAGGGTGGGTGCCCTGAACCAGTAATATTGTAAGGCTTTCTTTTCTTTCATAGCAGAAAATTTTCTGGTTAGATAATTCAAACGGAACTTAAAAAATTGCCAGTATCCAAAGCACTGGGCACCTCTCTGGATCCAACACTGCATAACAATGTACCGTAATTTCCAGAAGGCATAGTATTAGAATAATAAAATGATAAATATCGTAAGCGCCTTACTCATCCGTTTCTGGTTGAAAACCTTTTATAAAATGGAATTTGATAAATTTCCTTCTGATTTTACATATTTATTAATAGATTTTTTTTTTTAAAAAAAAAGCTTTTCTGGAATTTTTAGATGCTCTTTAAATTATTTAACCAATCAGAAGTTTTTTAATATTTTTCCCCTCTTCAGCTTCGGTGGGATCGGCAAAAATGCTAGCGAGAATATGCTCAATAAACAGTGCCAATTGAACATAGAATAACAACATGGCAAAGGGCATTTATTGGATTTTAATCCACCTTTAACCCTTTCCGGCACACTGCGCCCGGTCTGAGATACCTAATTTTAATTCCAAAATTGCAATCGGAACCAATATTATTTCAGTAAAATTTTGCTTTTATGATGAAAGCTTAAATTAAGAATTTCAAACTATCTAAAAAATTCGTTTCTGAATTCCTGTGTCAGTCGATAATTTCTCCTTTTACTAATGGATTTTGCCTGTGCCGGAAAGGGTTAAAGGATTCGTAAATTTTATTTTTAATTTATTATTTGAAGCTAGCTCAAACTGGAATCATTTTCATTAATTCGTCCTTTACTGTGCGGAATTTTTATTTATTTATTCATTCATTATTTGTTTATCTATCTATTTATTTATTTATTTATCGAAATTGCTGAATAGAGTCATACCAATAATTTTTATCGAAAAGTCAAAGTTTGTTTAATCTTATAACTTGCATTTCTGAAAACCGATGTTTTTAAGTACTTTTTTATAATCCGGGAATTAATATTAACCCCTTAACTAGTTTGCCCGAACGGCGTTCGGGCAAGACAAATTTGCTTATTGCATCATTTAAAGCTTTTTGGTACCACTATTATTTTTAAGAAGATTTTCACACCATTGAAAGGCGAAAATCTTTAGACTAAATTTTACGAATATTTTATTTAAATAATAGTGGTGTGAATCTGCTATTTTCAGTTTATTGAACGGAAAAGATTTGACCAGTTAACCCTTTAACGTTCATTGGTTTCTCTACGAAACCACAAATTTTTAATTCCAATATGCAACAGCGACACCAGAATTTTAATTTAAAAATATCCATTTTATTAAGTATGTGAAGAATCACTTTTACTTATTTACAAATATATTTGTTCGCAATTACCGGCGTCAATCATTTATTTCAACATCTTAGCAATGAAAATGCATTGTCCGTTAAAGGGTTAAAGGGTTAAAAATAGTCTTAGGAAAAAGGGAATTTTCATTCTATAGCTGGGCGACTCCGGAAAAACCGGAACCTCAGCTTTAGAGGGTACTGTTCCTTTGAAAACGGCAATGTTGTTTCACTTCTGCTGTCTTCATCTCGCGGAAAAACAAACTTCCCATTTTCCTTTCGTCTTTCTTTTTAGCAAAACTGACAGAAGAGCTCAGCCCAAGCAACGGCCGGCGCGAAAAGGGCTCGTGTTCGACTTTTATAACAGCCAATAGGTTAGATCGGGCCTTGGACTCAAAGCGTAAATTTCATTTATCAACATAAGGAAAAGTATTAATCATGGAAAAATATTAAAAATATGAAAATAAGACGTATGTAAACTAATCTATAAAAAGCATTTGTCTGTATTTCATTCAAATTTCAATTCAAAAGTACATTTTAATTTGAAATGAGACGCTCAATCCAACGCAGTGAATTTTTAGTTAATATAATTATCATTTTTGGAGTTATAAAGATGCTTCTTTTATGCAATTCGGTACTACTTGATTAAGTCATCGATCAAAAAAGTATCGCCAGACTCGAAGATTAAATGCCAATAATGGCTTATTGTAAATGTCTCATTCACTTGACATTAAACACGTTACATGTATTTGTAATGTCATCAAGTAATTTTTATTCGACATTTTTTTTGTAATATTATTAATCTTTTACTAATTTATTTGTTATTCCGTTATTTAAAATAAAAATAATGCCAAATTTTATATTTTACTAGTTTGGCGATTTATATTATATGTCGAAATAGGTTCAGGTATAATCAAGTAGTACCCACAATTCCGTAATAAAGCATTTTTATGTATTAAAGATATTTAAATATACGTTTAAATTTTGTTTTGGATTTGCAATACATTTTATAAATAATTTACACGTGTTTTATTTTCATAATTTATAGTATGCATATCCATAATGGGTAAGTATTATGGTTGCTCCCAACGGCTAATTTATTTTAATTTATTTTATTTTATTTATTTTATTTCATTTTTTATTTATTTTCTTTTCTCTTTACAGTATGAACGCATCTTTAATCCCTTAACTGGTTAATTCTTTTCCGTTCAATAAATTGAAAATAGCGGACTCACACCACTATTATTTAAATAAAATATTCGTAAAATTTAGTCTAAACATTTTCGCCCCTTTTTTTCAAGATTTTCGCCTTGAAATTTTTTTTTTTTTTTTTTTTTTTATAGTGGTGTCAAAAAGCTTTATCCTCCTCAGTCCTGATGTCGCCTGGAGGCGACACTAAAATACACTCTATAAATTAATTTAAATGCTTCTAGATTTGTAAAAATTACATATGGACTTTTTAAAGAGATGTGTGCATGTTATAAGCTTCGTTTTTTAGACTGGAGCATCTTTGAAGATGTTTTATAATAATTTTAAACTGGTTTTTGTAGTGCCACGTGAAATTTGCCTCAGGACTGAGGAGGTTAAATGATGAAGTAAGCAAATTTGTCTTGCCCGAACGGCTTTCGGGCAAACCAGTTAACCCTTTCCGGCGCAAGCAAATTCTATTAGTAAAATGAGAAATTGTCGATTGACACCGGAATTTAAATTTATAAAGGACTTGTCCAGATATTACGAATTCCTTAATTTAAGCTTTCATTGTAAAAGCAAAATTATATTAAAATATTACTGGTGCCGTTTGCAAGTTTGGAATTAAAATTAGGTGTTGCCGGCCCGGCAACACTGCGCAAGAAAGGGTTAAAAGGTTAAGGGAAGTGAAGAGTGGAAACGATTCTGTGGGGAAGATGCGAACTTTAATTTTTTATTTCATCAGAAACTTCGACTGATTTTGATAAAATTGGAATTCATATTCGCTAGATTATGCTCAAGACGTATGGCAGACAGTTTTTTTCCGGCTAAGGATTTTTGTATTAGCGCAATGGCATTTTTTCAGAAGGCTTTAGTTTTACTGTGCGATTATAAACTTCTTATTTTACCTTCGCGACGGGAGCCTGTTACGAAATTTTTAAAGTTTTGTCACCGGTTTTAAAAAACAGTAATTTGTGTCTTTTTGAATAGAGAAAATGCTCTGATTAAATAAGGCATATTTCGCAGTATAATTTTACTGGTGGGGATAAACAAGGATTCTTAAACCTTTCTGCGGCACGTATACGTGTCGCTCGTCCCCAAGTTGTTAAAGCCAGGGCAATTTTTCAGAATTTTTTCATTTTTCAGATTCTTTGTTTCTTCTGAAACTATTTTTATCATTATTATTGCCACATATGACCTTATAATCCAAAGATTAAAAAACTTTTATAGTTTTGTGGAATTAAGAGCATTTTGATCTCCACCTCTGTCTGCGCCGCTGGTTCAAGATTTGTGGCAGAATTTTTTCTTTTTTTTCTGCTACTAAAACTGTTTGTTTTTGAACAATAACAGTTTTTCAGAAGTTTTCTATTTTCAGAAATATTTTTAAATTAATTATTATTATTATTATTTAAATGTCTATCACATGTTATCATATATCTATACTCTGCAAGCAAAGAAATTTTTTATCGAAATCGCTCGAATACTTTAACCCTCTAACTGGTTTGAACGAATGCCGTTCGGGCAAGACGAATTTACTTATTTCACCATTTAAAGCTTTTTGTCATCACTATTATTTTTAAGAAAATTTTCATACTATTGAAAGGCGAAAATCTTTAGACTAAAATTTAAGAATATTTTATTGAAATACTAGTGGTGTGAGTCCGCTATTTTCCATTTATTGAGCCGAAAAGAATTAACCAGTTAAGGGGTTAAGAGTTAATCGATTTTTTAGCTGAAAAGTTTTAACCGAAGTTTTTTTAGAGAGCTAAAAAACTTCGATTCTTTTAACAATTTTATCAAACACATCATTTAAAGTATGTATAAACACTTTGATAAAATTTAATTATCTTCTATAATATTAAAGAGACAAATTTGTGAGTGTGTCACTGCTGTTCTGAAGAGACCGCTACACGTAAGAGTTACAAAATTTGAATGGAAAGTACCTCTGTGCATGAAGTTTGGCACCTCGAAGCCTGATTTTAGATTTTTTGATTTGGTTTTTTTCATTTAATTTTTTAGTCGATTTTTAGCATTTTTTTTATGTTTCGAGGCAGTTTTTTCACATTAGTGAAAGGACTACGGTTTCATTATTTTATCCCAACAAAATAAATTTAGTTCTCTTTTCAATAAAACTCATTCAGAAGGAAGTGAAAGGACTACGGTTTCATTCTTTTATCCCAACAAAATAAATTTAGTTCTCTTTTCAATAAAACTCATTCAGAATTCGTGCAGCGATTTTTGAATTTTTAAAGAATTTTGTAATGAAGTTTTTAGGATTTTTTACTCATTATGCGGCTATTTTTTGACATTAACAAAAAGAAAACTGTTTTAAACTTTTAGCCGAATTAGTGTCGGAATTTACTAAATTTTGTCTGCTACGATTTTTGAATTTCATCGATTTTTAATGCAACTTTTGAAGTAATTCTTAATGATTTTTCGAGTTTTTATGCTTTTAGAATCGATTTTTTTTATTTTTATCAACATTACAAGGGTTTTTTTTTATGCATCATGGTTATCACGGACCCGGGCAACGCCGGGCGGGTAAGCTAGTATATAATAGATAAATATAAAATGTTTGAGAAAATTATTATGAGAGGGTGTGGCGTTCAAGTCTTGATTTCTCTTCTAATTTAATTATTTCTAATGGTCGAAAAAAAAAATAACTGGCAATATCAATGCATTCAAGGAATGATTAAAAAAAATATTCAAACCAATTAAAAATATACATATAATGATGTTTTTTTTAAGAAATTTTGTGAAGATAAAAATGATATACATATGATAGTAATATGATCTATAGACTGTATATTCATCAAATAATAAAAAAAATTGTATACTAAAACTTAAAACGCACTTTCAGCTATTTTGCTTTAGTATGTCCTTGTAAATAAACGATAAATTATAAATACAGCACCTATATTACACAATAAGCGTTTTGTAGTACATCTTAGTGATATATGCAAATTTTAAGATATTAAATAGCGTAATATCATTAAAATATCTTGAGTGTCCCTGCAAATGAGACATTTATGCCACACACATCATTTTCAATACTGAATATGCCACAATAAGCACCATTAATAATCTACCAGTTTCATGACTGTCTGGCTATATTTACGCGAGTTAGAGGATGGATGGACAGACAGACAAACTGAATTCATAAACCCTTTCAAATACGTTGGAAAGTGTTGAAAAAGTGATTAAAACGACTGATACTATTGCACTTGAAATTGTTAATTTACTGTTAAAAACTTTTTACACCCAAATTAGATTTTTTTTTTTTTTTTTTTTTTTTTTTTTAATAATAATAATTGCTCATTACGAAATGGTATCACGATTTTTGACACGCCTAAGTAGACAAAGATTGCGCGAACACTGGCTTAAACAATCTTCAATTTTTCTTGCAAATATATTCACATTAAAAATTTCTTGTATTATCTTAACTTACAGCTTAATAGATTTTTTGTTATAATTCCGTCATTAAATTGTGAGATATTTAATTTCCCATTATTAACACATTATTAAAGCTTTCTAATGTAGTTGAAAAGCATTATTTATGAATTCGGTATGCCCATCAGTGGTCTAAATCACGTAAATATATAGTCAGATTGTCGTGACGTTGATGTATGTTATTGGTGTTTACTGTAATTAATATTGAAAATAAAGTGTGTAGTATTTTAAGTTATTTTATAGGGATATAGTCAAAATAATTCCGTTATATCACGGCCTCACAATGCGTTGTATAGTGTTTAATAATCTATCTATACCAGTAGTTCGCAAACTTTTTAATTCCTGACCCCACATTTCGCATAAAATTTTATCGAGACTCCTTGTTTGACAGTAAGTGTTTTAATCGTCAACGTAGTGGATATTTGAGTATGAATTCTTTTTTCGATTTGCACTTAAATAAATTTCGTTTAATTTGATGATCCATAGAAATATTCCGAACCCCCAATTTTGGTCGCGATTCACAATTTAAGTACCACTTTTTACCAGTTTTCATTCTTGTTTATTCTGGATTCTGAAATTTTTTATTTGTAATTGTTTCCTTTAACTCAAAAAATCGCACACACACACACATATATGTATATTTGAGGATTAATGCAAAAAAAGAATTTTTTTTTTTTAATAAAAAAAAAAATAAAAGCAATAATTTAGTTTCCTTTTCTAATAGTTTTTTTTTTTTTTAAGTTGAAAGAAATGAAAATTAAATAGCCTTCAATTCTTTATTCAAATTACGCTTAAAAAAAAAAAAAAAAAAAAAAAAAAAAAAAAAAAAAAAACACTTTATTAACCATAGCTGCGAACTTTTCCGACTTCTATTACCAGAAAAAATTAACTGAAATTTTTGCTTTATTTAATTGGCAGATCGGTGCAACTTGTACGGATAAAATTTACTACAAATTTGCATTGAAGAAAGATGTTGGCAATTATGTATTAACTTACAGATTTATAGACTACAGTGGTTAGAACTCCTTTACGTCACAGAATTATGGCACACAAAAAATGTGGAAAGATTCAGTTTGGCATTTCTTACTCTGTATTATGAAATATTTTATTTGTTATTTTATTTTCTCACATTTATAAATTCATACTCCATAGCATTCTTTTATATGTGTGTGCGTATGTAAATGCAACACACATAAATAAGGAGAATAAGATGAATAATGTTATGAATGCGGGGAAATTTGCTATTTGGGTATAATGATCAATGTCTGTCCCAGATACAAAATCTGATATGTTGCGGAGTTTCAGTTTTTGCCTCCTTTTTTTATAGAGAATATCCGAATTTGGAAATTAAAAATAGTATTTTTTTGTTTTACTAGGGGGGCCCCGCCCCCCTGCTCGCTATGCTCGCCAACCCCCCGCGTAATCGCTTCGCGATTCCAAATTATTGGCTACCCCTGCTTGCTGCGCTCGCCAATACCCCATGGTATGAATAAGCAGTTGCAGACCTTTCAAATGATGTGTCAGACGACTGGTGTTTTAAAGAAATTAAAAATGTGCCCCCCTGGGGGGCAGAGTGTGAGGCGACACAAAAGACATCCATAATATGAATAAGCAGCTGCAGACCTCTCAAATGATATGTCACACGACTGGTGTTGTAAAGAAATTAAAAATGTGCCCCCCTGGGGGGCAGAGTGGGGGTGACACACAAGACATCCATAAAATGAATAAACAGTTGCAGACCTTTCAAATGATGTGTCACACAATTGGTGTTGTAAAGAAATTACAAAATGCGCCCCCTCTGAGGGCAGAGGGGGAGTTACACACAAGATATCCATAATATGAATAAGCAGTTGCAGACCTTTCAAATCTTGTGTAACACGACTGGTGTAGTAAAGAAATTAAAAATGTGTCCCCCCTGGGGAGCAGAATGGGGGATAACACACAAGACATCCATTATATGAATAAGCAGTTGCAAACCTCACAAATGATGTATCAAACGACTGGTGTTGTAAAGAAATTAAAAAATTGGCGAAATATTACAGTTATCGCCAAGTTGGCGTCACTTTTTACAACTAATTTTGGTCGCCAAATTTGGCGATATATCGCCAAGTTGGCGAGAAACTTGGCGATTGTTGATGATGGTAACCTTTCCTCTCTTTATGGTAACACATACGGCGATGCATAGACGGAGTCCTTTCCTGATTGGTCTATTCGACTCATGGAAGGAGTGGACAACCCGGATTCGTTAGTTCCGGAAATCTTCCACATCAGCATCATTCCAGGAATCATTCTTTTTAAGGCTAGTTTTTTTTTTACTATAGAAGGATTTAAAGAAACAAATTTTGCGATTACCGAAATTAAAGACTTTTTTTTTTTTTTCAAAAATTCCGATTCGAATTTGAAATTTTAAAATAAAAACGGAAGCCAAATTGGTAATCCTGATTTATTGGGACATGTAATACTCAAAAAGGTTGGTAGTTATGTGTATATGTGTTATGCTTTAACGTTTTCAGATATATACTATATGATAAATAAAATGCTGTTGTAAAATCTGTTGCATTGTTTTGTGAAATTTAAAAAGCACCGCAAAAATACACACCGGGCCGGGCCAACATAGCTTTCGTTTGGACAGGGACGGGCCCAAAATTGTTTTTTCGAGTCAGCGAGATCTCTAACTGTCTTGTTTTAACTATCGGCCCAGTAGATTTGGTTTTAAACTTTGTTAACACCCTTAAAATAAGTTATCAAATATATATATATATATATATATTCAATTTACTGTGTGTCTCTTGATTTCGCAACTGTCCCATTTCCATTTATCTTCTTTTTTCTAAATCTATATATTTTTTTCCCAGAATATTCCATGTTATATATTTTTTCTTTTTTCCTTTTTTTCTTTTGAAAATAAGTTTAAAATTAAAAACTGAATTTAAATAGTGTCCAATTCAGCATTTAAACTCGTTTTTGACAGTAATAAAATAAGTTTTATAAAAAATATATACCGTATTTTCGGGTGTATAGCCCGCACCCCTAAATCGAGCAGTGCAGTAAAAAAAGTTCGTGTATAACCCGCGGAGATGCATCGGTGTATAGTCCGCGGGCTATACACCATTTACGAACGTATATTTCGATCAGGGTTCGAAATTAGAAATCATTAGTCATAGTTTTTAACATAAATTTACCAAATTTATTCGTGATGAAAAATACCTACAGTAATTCGGCTAAAAAATTAAGATTATCAGTACCGTAATTTTCGGAAGAAACGCCACGGCGTTTATGTGTCTTAGGATAAAATTTCAAGCAATGCAGCGTTTACGCGCATTTTTTTTTTTCTTTTTTTCAAAGAAGCGTGATATTTTTTCTGAATTTTTCCGAAAATTAAAAAAAAAAAAAAAAAAAAAAAAAAAAATTTGGCGATAAATTTAAAATTTCGGACATAAAATGAATACTTAACTTATGTCATTGGTTCCCAAAAGGATTGAATCCTCGGAATCGGTTCGAAATTCACCAACTCCGAAAAGGAACGATTCCTCGGACTCTATCTGAAATGAAACGACTCCAAAAAAGTCCGATTCCTTAAACTCGTTCCGAAATGAAGCGACTCTATAATGGAACGATTCCTTGGAATCGTTTCGAAAAAGACCGACTGCTCTGAATCGTTCCAAAAATACATAAATCAAACTTTTTTTTTTTTTTTTTTTTTTTTTTTTTTTTTTTTTTTTTGTTCTTTGCAACAGGGTAGGGTACCAACTCCGAAAAGGAACGATACCTCGGTTTCTATTTGAAATGAAACGACTCCGGAAAAGTTCGATTCCTTGAACTCGTTCCGAAATGAAACGACTCTGTAAAGGAACGATTCCTTGGAATCGCCTGTGCTGCAGCACCGATTCGCTAGAAAATTATTTTCTGGTTTTTTATTTATAGATTTTTTTTGGGGGGGTATCGCGTATAAGTCGACCCCTCCCCCCTACACACACACACACATACACACACATTGAAGTTTTTTTTGTGTAAAATTTCACGACTTATATGCGAGTATATACGGTAGCTATTATAGATCTATCAATGCAATACTTGGCGATAGTTACGACAGTTCTTCCAAACCCAGAAATAACTGTATTTAAGCAGTTAAAAAAAAGGCTTTACAAATATGGGAGAACTTTTTTAATTTCGCGGCATAGCGAAAAAGAATTACAAATTTTGATGGGGTTTTTTTTTCAAATTTTTTTAGGTTTAAAAGTTGTAGAAAAAATATCACGATTTCCAATTTTTTTTTTAAAATCTTTGTATAACCCGCACCGTGTATAAGCCGCAGCGGCTTTTTGGAAGGTTTTTTTCTTGTATAAGCCGCGGACTATACACCCGAAAATACGGTAGTAAAGATTTTTTTTCAGATTATGAATAAAAGCAGACTACTATAGCTTTGAAAGAAATTAAATTTTACATTTCATCTTCTTTCGATCTGTACCAGAGAACAGTTAATCTTTTCAGGATCAGTGGTCCGACTTAAGGACTAGTTAATTTTAATTTCAAAACTTGCAAAAAGCATCAAGTATATTTTATAAAATTTTATTTTTACAATGAAAGTTTAAAATAACAAATTTTGAATTTCTAAAAAAAGAAAATCGTTTGTAAATTCTAGTATCAATTAATCTTTTCATCATTTTACGAAAAGAACTTTTCTGTGCCGGTAACAGTTAACCATTAGCAGCGCTCACAGTGTTCCTAAATTTTTCTTTATTTCCTACAACTTTTTCAAATATAGTCTTAGCGATATTTTCTGCAATAGATATATCATATAAAAATGTCGTTTTAAAATACTGATAGCAAAGTGAGAAAATTTTAGGAACGCTGAAAATCCTGCTAATAAAATTTATATATATTATATATATATATATATATATATATATTCTGTGGAAATGTGAAATTGAAAAGGGCAAATTGAGAATTTTGTGAGCAATAATAAAACACTCAATGGGATAGAGAGTTCCAAGGATTTTTTTATTACTTTCTATATGAAAAAAGCACTGTTTTTGTAATGCCTATTTACAAGTATAAGTGAAGAAAAAAAATAGCTTCTTTATTTAAAATCAAATATATTTTTATTTAAAATTTCTTTTTTAAAATGACTTTTTATTAAATTTGTTGCTAAAGCACCCTTGTGTAAATTAAATAATGATAAATTATAATTTATTCATTATTGTAATCATTATTATTTAAACAATTACGGAAATTTTCAAATTGTGTTTTTCTGAATTGAACAATTTCACAAACATAGCTTTTCCCTTTTACAATAAACAAAACAAAAAAAAAAAAAAATCTAAATTTAAGAACTGTAACTCCAATGTTCATTCAAGTATATTTTTTATTAAAAATGTCACCACCTCTTTGCAACTCACATCTTATTGTATTGGTCAGTCGAATTCCTTTGTGTCAATAATTTATGCATGCCACATAGAAAAATAAAACAAGTAAAAAAAAAAAAAAAAAATCTGAAATATTTCATCCCCGATTTTATCCTGAATTCATATTTGATTCAATAATTTTAAAACTTGTTTGGAGATATAGGTACAACCTAATAAAGAAAAGAGACAAACAACTTCAGATTTAAAAGTCAAATTAATTTAATTTTATACAATAAGTGAAATCTGCATAACATTATAAAAACAATCGACAACGATAGGTTCATTTACATAAAAACAATACCATTCTACATTTTCTTACATCTACATCAATGGATATCGTGGACAATCATAAGTTTATGCTTTGCCTTTTTCTCCCAGCACCAACCGGTTTGTGCTACAGTAGTTGACTACTTCAAAGCTAACCCTTGCATACACTCATAATACTGAAATACACACTATTGCATTATATCTTACGAAAAAAAAAAAAAAAAAAAAAAAAAAAAAAAAAAAAATCCAGTTTTGATTTACCTGTATCAATCTGAATCTCGTGATTTTGTATTGGAAATGGTGAAAATTTTCCAAAAAAGTCATGATGTCAATTTATGAAATTGAACTGTCGTAGAAGTTAACTTACATGGAAGACAATATGAAAGAAGATGGGTAGATAAGGTGCTTTTTTTCCAACGATTTTAATAATAACAATACTAACAATGATTATTTTTTTTTTAAATAAGAAGTTGTGATTATTCCGATGTAATTTTTTATCTCTATTTGAGGTCTAAATCATTTTTGTTTCAAGATTGTTTAGCACTAAATACACCAGATATTTTACTCATTAAGAAGGAAAAAAATACACCAGAATTTCTATTTAGAACCACTTATATGATTAATAAATTCAATCATAGTGGTCTCGCCTATGTGTTTAGCTGTTTGAGCCCCAAGCAGCGCGATCGCGCTGCTCAGTTTTTAAGTCGAGAAAACCCTGTACATTTCGAGCGTTATGGTCAACTGATGGTTCGCCGATTAATACTTATCGACGTAAATTAGAAGAAGGACTATCGCCCTGCATGGGATTTATCAACGTAAAGTAAATGAAGCATTATCGCGCTGTTTGGGTCTTTTGGGCATAAAATAAAAGAAGCACTATCGTGCTACTTTGGTTTTTTCTGCAGAAAAAAAGAAGCACTATAGCACTGCTTCGGTTTTTTCTACAGAAAAAGAAAGCACTATCGCACTGCTTCGGTTTTTTATACAGAAAAAAATAAGTACTATCGCGCTGCTTCGTATTTTTCGACAGTTTTTTTTTTTTTTTTTTTCAAAACCCTCTGGGACTCAAACGGTTAACACTAGAACCACGGAGAATTTTACTCAAGTTTTATCAAAATATTTCGCATCATAATTTTTATATATTACTATTTAAATTATTTATTTAAATATTATTTATTTAAATTATTTTAGTGTTTTTTATATTTATCTTACTTTATAAGGCGTTTTCTGATTTGAATCGTCATATTTTCATGTTATACGGGTCAAAATGGCTCGCCCCCGCGGTTCTAGTGTTAATTTAATTGATGAAAAAATTTTGGATTTGACTGGAAATATTTTCATTCGACATTTATCAAATGACCGATTGTTGAAATGAAGGTAGTGTTCATTAATCGTTTTATAAAAGATCAGAAGGATTTATGTTTTCAATTTTAATGTATTTTGATTTGAAAAGAATCAATTTATTGTTTTCCTGTGCGAAGCTTGTCACGAGTATATCCAAACACTAAGCCAAATTAATTATCTGTAAAAACAGCTTATAAGAATAGCTTGCTTTCTCTCTTTTTATCTGTTTTACTTTATTATTCAAATAATAACATAGGTAAAAACTACGATGGTGTGATAAACTCTTTTTTTCCCATTAAAAAAAAAATCTTTTTTTTTTTTTTTTTTTTTTTTCTTTAACAAGATGAATAAAAGACTCGATACTGCATGTAGGACACTGTTTCTGCACTAAAGTTTATGTACTATAACAATTATAATTCACCTATTCAGAAATCTCTATAGCAATACTATGGTGGCTACAGAGAAAATCCAATGTCACGACTCTACGGTTCAATTAAGATCGCTAATAGTAGTTGGTCAAAAAATCTTCCGAAAAGAAAAAAATCAATCAAAAACACAGTAAGTATAGATATTAAATTTTATCAAAAAAAAAAAAAAATTAAGACACAGTGGTAGAAAACTGGGGCAAACACTGAAAAAAATGAAAAACTCAAAAATGAATTTCATCGATGTACTCATACTGAATTGATTATGTTTGTATAAAAAATGATCACATTGCTTTCTCAATTTTGAAAAATCACATGTTATCAAATATAAACTAACGATAATTTTGTACCCTTTAATGCTTTATTTCATTCATGGTTTCATAAAATATGCTTATTAATGTAAATATAATATTACATACACTGTTTTGAAATAATCTAAATGTGCTTGCAAATAGTGCTCTCGCTAAAAATATTCGATTTAGGTATTTTGCTAAAATATTTTGCTATTTTTCCTAATAACAATCTATTAAATTTTTATTGTTAATAATTTTGAGCAAGAAATAAGTGCTAGTATATTTTTACTTTAATTTAAGGGAGTATTATTTTATGTTAAGAAGGCAGTTCATAGCAATTTACATTTGAACACAACCACGGAATCAAAAATGAGTACATGTGTTTCTCAGTTTTCAGTACATTTGGATCAGAGCTATTTTGAGTATGTGAAGCACTTAAAATTGAGAACTTTTTACTCAATTTTGAGAACCCATTTTTTTTTTTTTTTTTTTCAGTGAAGATGGAGCCTATTGACACCACTAAATTTTTGTAGTATTTTTCGACTTATTTAAGGACAGAATTTCAGAGTTTTTACCAACCGCTTTCCTGATTTGACCGTACGTCATTCGTGCAATGAGTTTTTTGCCAATCATGATTCGCCCGTACTATGTACAGGCATCCATATTTAAATCGAGATTTATTATTCTCACCGGTAATGTTTTATTTTAAATTTTGTATTAAATCCTACCATATTCCTGATTCAGTTGGCCAAAAATTTCTGTTTTCAAAAACGGATGAAAAAAGATTAAAAATTCTATAAAATACACGAAAAAATAGCCATTATTTAATAATATTTTTCAAAAATATTGATCAGTTAATTGGTTAAGTTGAAGAATACTATAAGAAAATCGTGGTCTCAATCATGGTTTCCTCTGCACCAGTTTTCCACCACTGCAATAGATTAACGAAAAGGAAGAAAGAATTTACCCTCCCTGCTATCAAAAGTCAACGCTTATTTACCCATCTTCTTTGGATATTTGCTTACAAACAACGTTGCTACATTTGATAGATTTTTTTCTTAACAAATTTCAAATTCTTACCAAAAAACTTTTAATAGCATTTTTTAAAAAATATTTTTATAGAATGTCTTATTTTATATAGGGTAAAAATATAAATAACTATACAACTTTCTCAATTGCTATACAACTTGCCGATTTGACGGCATTCAGGAATGATAATTCCAGCTTTTTGTATACCAGTATAAACTTGGAAAAAATGTTTTTTTTTTTTTTTTTTTTTTTTTTTTTTTTTTTTTTTTAAATTGCAAATATGATTCGATTAAATAAAATAACATTTTCTCTAAGAGTATACTGGAATCCATAAAGTCGGAAATCTTATCCCTGCAACATTGTTTGCTCATAAACAGGCACTAGAAATCCGCATATGAAAAACTTCATGTGCTATTGAAAAACATACGACAAAAATGTTTCTTTAAAATGAAGTTACATGAGAAAAGTGTCAAAATAATTGATTCACAATAACCATTTAAAGACTGTATTGACATTTAATATATTCTTAATATTTGATAATAATTAATCCAGGGTTCGTACGGGTCCAGGAATTTCCAGACCAAGAAATTCTTCGATAATAGTGTATATATATATTTCTTTAAAAAAAAAATTCTCTTTAAATAGCGAAATTTCGCGCGCATAAACTTCATTTATTTGTTTATTAAAATATAATGATATTTTTCTTGGAAAATTCCCTAACCCGTCGATCTTTGTAAGTAGTAATGTTAACACTTTCAGGCACGGACAAATTTTGTATGTAGTAAAATTAGAAATTATAGACTGGCATCGTAACTTACATACGACTTTTTTAGAAATTAAGAGCATTTTAATTTAAGCTTTCATTTTAAAAGCAAAATTTTATTAAAATATTATTGGTGCCATTTCCAGGATTGGAATTAAAATTAGGTGTGCCCGAACTGGGCACACCGTGCGAAAAAGGGTTAACCCCTTAACTGTATAGCCCGAACTGGATTCGGGCAAGAATGCTTTGCTTGTTTCGTACTAAAAGCTTTTTGATACCACTAATTTGCAACTCTAATTTATGTTTATTGGTTGTCAGATATTTTTCGATTAAGTAAGGCAAATATTTTAGTATGAAAAAAGTGATGTTCAGCTCTATTTTTAATCTATGTTGTCAAAAAGTATGGATCAGTTAAAGTATGGATTAAACTGTAAAAATGGTCTATAATTTTTATCTATTAGCAGAAATGTTTTGCATTTTTTTTTTTTAATTTCTTAAATAAAATTAAAACAGGTTATAAAATAGATTACGACCAATAAGGTTATCTGAGCGAAAAATCCCAGCCGGCTATCGCCCAGATAGCTTAACAGGTAAAGCATTGGCCTTGTAAGCTAAGTATCCGGGTTCGATTCCCGGCCTGGGCAATTTTTCGCTCAGCTGGAAATAATTAATTCGTATGATAACTCTACCAATCAGTTTGATTGTGTTAAAAATAATAGTATATCTACGTATCCATCGTTATATGGAGTTCCATTACCTGCGGTTTATTGTGCGAGCTGTTTCAAATAACAGACCAGATGTTACGACCAATAAGGTTATCTGAGCGAAAAATCCCAGCCGGCTATCGCCCAGATAGCTTAACAGGTAAAGCATTGGCCTTGTAAGCCAAGTATCCGGGTTCGATTCCCGGCCTGGGCAAATTTTCGCTCAGCTGGAAATAATTAATTCGTATAAAATAGACTTTTATGGTATTTTTTAATTAAGATTCTACGAAACTTTTTGTTACAAATTATTTAATTCGTATTCTTTTAAAATTTTATATTAAAAGATAAAAAGAATGTTGATTTAGGATTTTTTTTTTTACAAAAAATTAAAGGATAAAAATTGCAAGAAAAGGTGTATAAGAAAAAAAAATATATTTAAATTATGTTAAAGAGCATAATCCTTTTTTTTTTTTTTTTTTTTTTTTTTTTTTTTGTATAAGAATCAACTTCAAATTGCGTTCAATAGCAAAATTTTTTATTCATTTGTTCTACCGTAATATTCGGAATGTAATCCGCGGATAAAAGAATTTGTTTTGGGCGCAGGAATCTTATTTAGCGATTGTAGACAAATATTTATGGCAATCTAATAAAATTACATCTCTTTTTTAAAAAATTCTGAGCCGAAAATGGATTGTTTGATCCGCGGATTGTATGCCGGAAATTATGGTATATCTGGGGACATAAAAAATACCACTGTCAAAGAATTCTTGATTCATCATAAGATGAATTAAATGTAATGCATTTTAAAAACAGAAAGGTTGGGAAAAAAGGCCTATTAATAACAATAGCATTTTCTCATTGTCTGTGTTGCAGTTTTTTAGTTTGTTTATTACTGGTTATGAATAAATAAATAAATGTTTAAAGTTTTGAAAAATAACTGCAATTATTTTGCATCTTAAATCTATTTCGAAAATTGCTTCGTTACTTTCAAAAACTAATAAATTTTTAAGGTAAAGAAAAAGACTTTTTTTTGGGCGGGTGGGGGGGGGGGAGGTTTAAAAGAAAAGAAGGAAAACCGAACTGTTGTGAGCAATTTTTACAGTGTGTTAATTAGTTTTCTGAACACGAAATATCAATTCATTCAGCATGAAATGTTCAATTTGAAAGCAGTGTTGCCAAATCTAGCAGTTTTTTATTGAAGAATTCTTAATTCAAACCAGAAATTTTTGAATAATATTTTTTTTTCCATTTTAACGCAGACATTATTTAAATAAAAAAATAACTATTAATTTTTTTGTGAAAATTCAGAATTTCTCATTAAAAATCACCAGATTTGACAACATTGCTTTTAAATCGGACATAGAAAAAAAAAACTTTATTTTCAGAAATCCTACTTTGAATCTATTAAATCTACTACTTTTTAAAATTTCTGAAGATAAAAGAACGCTTTTTGGTGGATAACTTGGAAGCGGTTGTAATAATAATAATCACAGGAACAATAATCACACAGTTCTAACACATCCTATTTCTGTGAACACCGTGAGTATAACGTTAGGAAGCTCCTAGTAAATTCCGAGGAGTGCAATTTAACTCTAGAACGCCTGGAAAACATTACTGTATTTTGATAATATTTCTCACTAGAATTTTTATCCAAAATTATTTAATATATTTATTTGACTTAAATCTGCATGGATTAAATTTAAAATATTTCAAGAAAAAACTTCTGGTTCGAATTGAAACTTAATCACGCGGTTGGAGCCGAATCAATTCCTTCCGGGCGTCCTAAGTGTTAACTCACATAACACATTCTTTCACTTGTGCCCACTCTGAATATCTTTCTTTTGGGAATTATTTTACATCAACCAGAAGAACTCTTTTGCCACATAAATAACAACATTATTCATAAATTTATTGTAATCATGATACAATTTTGAAATATTTGCTCCATTTATTACTATGTACAAGTGAAATAACAACGTTATAACAACATTCCATCCGTACATTCATTTTAAAAATATTTATGCTTATCTCTCGCTTTACAAACTTCAACAGTATCACGACTCAGTTCTATATACAAAAATGTGCAAACATTGTCCATCTGGAATGTCGTTATTGCAAAAACTTTTTTTTCTGTAACATTTAATCACAAAATTCATTTTTAAAAAATAAATCACCAGGAAATCTACTAAAACTGTCTTCACATTGTTGAGGAAAACTGCATGTTCATACGTGATTCAAACAAATACGGTTGAGTCTATTTTACAGGCATGATGATTCAGCGCATTATGTTCTTTTGGAATTTCTGGTACAGCAAAGATGAGGTAGCAACTGGGTTAAAATCTCAGGAACTGGGCCCATTCTAAGTGTTTGGCAATATGCCATACTTCATATCCTTCCTCTTTTAGAAGACATTTTTACAAAAGCTGTTCACCTAATCAAAAAAAAAAAAAAAAAAAAAAAAAAAAAACATGTTTAAATCGTCTCAAGTCTAAGAAAAACATAATTACCGTAATTTCCGGCGTATACGCCGCGGCTTAGTAAAGTCTTTTTCAAACCAGAAAATTTATTGAAAAGAAGAAGTCGAATAAGTGCTAAGCACAAACAAATAAGGTTTAAAAAAAATTAATTCTGGTAGGAAATCGGATTATCCAAGGTGCGGCGTTTACGCGCGAAATTACGGTATTAGATCATTAAGTTATGAAACGTTCGGTTACAAAAGGGTCAGATTACAAACGGTAAAACTTTCATCAGTAAAACAAGAATAGAAACTTTTGTCTTATTCTATGACAGCTATTTTGCATAAATCCGGCTTTCATATAGCACAAAAATTTACTGGTGGAAGTTTTCCCTGTTGTTAATCTGACACTTTTCTTAATTGGATGATCCATACTTAAACTTTTAATGTCCATGCTAGCATTTATGCTACCATCAGTGTTCCCGATTTAGTGGATGTTTTTATTCATATGTACCGTACTCATACCAGAAATTTAAGACATAATTTTTTGCTTTGTTAAATAACAAATACATAGTTGCCGACCGCCCGATTTTTTAGTTACCAGTAAAATCTTACAAAAATATTCACTTTATTCAATTGCTTAAACTGTGCAAACGCATAGAGCAAGTTTTTCTGTATATGAAAATTCTGTATTTTATTGGTATGAAAAAAATCGGAAGGTTGGCAACTATGCAGATATTTCGATATTGATTAATGTGAATTTTACTATTTAGATTTTTTGGTATGCATTCAGATTCTCTGAATTACGCAATTTCTGGAACACATTCCACCATGAGCATTAGAGGGTTAATTACCTAATACATGCATTTAGAAATCGAGGCTGTTCACATACTCAAACTAACTATTTTTTAACAGATTTTCTCTGTAATTTCGCAATTAATACAGACTATTTCTTTAAAATAAACAGTTATTTTTATTTTCAACTTGAGAGGCAATTTTTTCTATAAAATTAACAGGTTTATTTATTCTTAAATGCATGTCTTCTGATTCAGACATCAAAAAATTTAATAATGTGTTCTTTATTCTGTAATGGCAAAGGTTCTTTTAGAAAAAGTAACCAAATTTGATATTTCAAACCAATTTTCCAGGGCGGGCCTTAAAAAAATCATCAGGGTGCAAAAAATTACAATTCAAATGTGTCCTTTTTACAAAAAAGATACATTTGATTCTTGCACACTATTCGATTCTTAAGCACTTAGCCTTTTGAAGTGCATAAGTACTTCTGCTGCAGAAATGTCAAAATAGTGGATTTACAGCAGAATTTACGAACAAAGTTAATTTCAAATAATTAATGGCTTTTCTTCATGTGTATTGAGAGTCAAATTTCATTAAAACATTCTGGGTATCATTTGCCAATTAGGAATCAAAGTGTTCGCATCATCAATATTGTCAGTTCGATACTTTTTCTAAATTCAGATTTCCTGATATTACCCCCGCCCACTTTTTTTTCAACTAGTATAATTCGCCGTATTTTCTCTTTATTTTATCATTTAGCATTTAGAGAGACATGCTAGGAAAATGGACTTGAACTGTCAAATTTGGTAACATTTTCTAAAAGAACTTTTGTCATTACAGAATAAAGAAAACATTGTTCAATTTTTTGGTGTCTGAATTAAAAGACGTGCATTTAAGAGTAAATAAACCTGCTAATTTTACATTTAAAAAAAACGTCCTCTCAGGACGAAAATAAAAATAAACTGTTTATTTTATAGAAATAGTCTGTATTAATTACGAAATTACAGAGAAAATCTGCTAAAAAGTAGTTAGTTTGAGTTTGAGAACAGCCTCGATTTCTAAATGCATGTATAAAAATATGCACTCGCATTCACGCATATAGAAATTTAATTTTATTGCATGCCTTAATAACATATGAGGCATTTAGAATCAATTTGGATCAAGTCCAAAAACATTATATCCAATATTTTAAGATAAAGTGAATGGACTGTTATTCAGAAACATTGATGTCTAACACTTTCCTATTCCTCACACTATCAATTTAATAGAGTTTATTACTTCATCGAACAAATTATTGTTTATAGAGCAAGAATTTACAACAAACTTTTTCTGAATGAAAAACAAATGGACTTGATTTAACTTGGTTCTGAATGCCTCGCATATTTTTCAATTAGAAAAATAAAATAGACTTACATGTCAAACATCAGAACTAGCTCTGCTGTGTGGAGACGGACTGTTGCTTGGCCTGACTAGACAATGCCTTGTACCTGCTGAATTGCTGTTACCGTACACATCTTGAGGACTCTCTAGACCTGTACTGTGATGGCTATCTGAAGAAACTCTCAACACTTCCTCTCTCCTAGGAAAATCGTATCCGAAGAACCGTGTTCTGAAACTCTGTTCTTGGCCTATATCTTGATACATTGGACCAGTCTCTAGGTATGGAGATTTTGTACAACTACCATCACTATAGGGAAAGCACTCGCCCTGGATGGGCATTAAGTGATGGGATTCAGAACTACCCCAAAACCCATCTCTAATGTCTTTGTCCCATTTTGAGAATCTCCTTCTAGGATCAAAGTCTACTAAAGGATAAGGATTACTGTAACGCATATAGGATAAATCAAACCGATTCGTTGCTCTTGGCGACGAACAGAATAAATGACTTCTGGAACTGACGTCGTCCTGCCTTCGAACTAAGTCATCTGTACAAGTATCGGACAGTACTCTATTACTTTCAGATAACACAGATGCGATTGGTAAATAGGATGTCGGCCTGTTGGCCAGGGAGATCATGGCAGACACTTCTTCAGTGTTTGTGGGTGTGAGGGAATGTTCGACAGATTCTTCGTCTGCTTGTTTCTGTCCACGAAGCGAAACTAGATGGGAATAGGACACAGCCGCAAACATTTGCGTGCTACCATAGTACGCTGATGGTGGTACTACGACTTCTGCTGTGGCTGCAGGGTATGCACCAGATGTCCGACTAATTGAACCTGATGTGTTTGAAGACAACCTAGGCGGTGATTTACTAGGACTGCTAGATGTGGGTGAAGCCGGTCTCTTAACGGCAGGCCACCGTGCTTGTTCTGTTTCTGATGGAAGACTTGTGTAAGGCACTCCGCCGTACTGTAGGACACTGGGAGGAGCTGAAGACTGTGGTTGGATGGATGATCCGTTAAGTGGTGGAGGTGGTGGATGAAGGTGATAAGGTGAATGTGGCACAGCGGCTTCTGTTGGGGATGGATGATAAGGCATCATGGCGGAATAATATGTTGGGAGTCTGGACGGATGAGCTTCGTAGGCGAGGCCGTAATGCATTTTGGAATGGAGTGAGTAATACTGATAGAGCCATGTGTTTGCTCTCATAACAGCTGCTTCTTTATCACTAAAATAGAAATAAAAATGATTCAATAATTGTTTTCAAGGAAACAGTCAGTTATATGCTAAAGTTTTATGCAATCAGTTGTGATTTAATAGAAATGTTTACAATAATCTAAGTGTTGAGTGATAAATTTTTCTTCAGTAAAATAACTATAAACACACGCACACACATACTCAAAACGCTAATGAAAAGACCAATTGAATCACTGAAATAAAAAAAAAGGCTAAAATAAGATTAAAGAGTGATGTATTTTTTCATGAAAGCAATTTTCATGTAGAAAAATATTCAAATAATAAAATCTTCATAAAAAAATATATTCAATAAATTAAATTAAAATAATAGCATTTTGTGCAGTCATGAGAGATATACACATGCACACAAATGCGCTATAAAACACACACACACAACTAAATGAAAATTTGTGATAAAAAAATTATATTTTTCTTTAATTATAGGACTTAAAAAATACAGGGATTTCTTATCATCATATTTATTAAAGCTATTGTAAAATGAGTAACATTTGCATTTTTGCAGCAATGATTCCTTGATAGTAATTAAAGCTTCTTTTTATAATAATAATAATAATAAACCGTACAACAAAATAAAAATAAAACCTTCTTAGGAAGTACTCAGGTCAAAGTTGTTTTTTAATTTACGATTCTGATTTTTTATGCAAGGGAAAATTATCGTAATAGAATAATAGCTGATGTTAACTTTGTTACTTTAACGACCACAGGATTGAACAATTAAATGTCAACTTTTATCACTCTCTGAACTTGCTCCAAATAAATAAATGTTCCAAAGCAGAATGAACTTCACATTGTTTCTTGCAATGCCACAATTATTTTCTTTTTTTTCTCTCTTTTTTTCCCTTTAAAAAACAAGTCACTAATTTATAATTATATAATCACTGAAGATATTTTCACGAAACAAAAGCTTTGCTTTAGTAATGGTACTATTTAAATACAATTTATTGCGAACTAAATGTTTTAATAACTTCTTATACAGTCTTTTTTTTTTTTTTTTGGATCAACCTTCACTAACATTCTAATACAATCTATTGAAAAATTCATTTATATTGTTATTTTTTTTTTCCACAATCAGATGCTCATTCAACCCTTTGAGGGGCAAGCAATTACATTTGTATAATTCTGAACTCCAACCGGAAATTTCAAAAAAATTTATTTCAAGATAGGGAAAAGCAGTTTCAGGACCTTTTTTTTTTATCACGCCACTGTCAGTAAAGCAAAATTTAATATTTTTTTCAGTTGCGAATCTTCACTAACCCTTTAACTGGTTTGCCCGAACGCCATTCCGGCAAGAAGAATTTGCTTATTGCATCATTTAAAGCTTTTTGACACCACTATTATTTTTAAGAAAATTTTCATACTATTGAAAGGCGAAAATGTTGAGATTAAATTTTAAGAATATTTTATTAAATAATAGTGGTGTGAATCCGCTATTTTTAATTTATTGAACGGAAAAGAATTAACCAGTTAAAGGGTTAATCGTATGTAAGATATATTTGATTCCACCTAATTTTAATAATATTTTCACCAGAAACTTTTAAAGAAATTTATGTTTTTATTTTTGGCGGCCAAAAAAAAAAAAAAAAAAAGGTATATTACTTTTTATTATTTTAACCAAGAGTAATCGCGACTTTTTTGAAAACGTCATTACTTGCGCTCCGTCTATTTGTCTTTGTCGCCGACTCCCGACAGACAGAAAAAGTAACATTGGAAAACTTTTCTCTTAATATTCGAATACATTTTAATAAAGTTATAAACTTATAATTCACTTAAATAATATATTTTATTCTACAATATATTAATACATCATTAATACATTAATAAAATGTATTAATGATTAATATATTAATCATTAATACATTTTATTCAATAATACATTTTATTCGAATAATGAATTAGATAAAAATGAATTGACATCAACGGTCGTTGAATAGACTTTTCTACCAATTTTAACTTTGGTTGTAATAATGTAACATGAAGGAAACTTGTGCCCCGTTACTTCACCATGATGGTAAGGAAACTTTTAACCCTCTGGATCCCAAAACGAACGAAACAGCCCGAGATATTTTAATTCGAATATTTCAGTTCCCACCAGAAAATTAAACCAACAATATTTGCTTTAACGAATACCAGAACATTCCGTATTTAAATAAAACAAAATTAGCCATTAAATTTTTCTGGTGTGAAATGAACTACATAATTTCTAGAACGTGTTCTAGCATGGGAATTAAAGGGTTCAAGTCAGCTACATGGTAATTCATTATTGTACTTGTAAGGGGATATAAGTTAGGAGAAGAAAATTTATAGGGACGGCAAAAAGATCAACACTCGACTACTGCCGGGTTAACCCATTAATGCCTGAATTATTTTCTTCGTTAAAATTCAAATTTTGCATTTTCCCACCACTTTTAAAACAAGACTAACTTTTATCTTTATTTATCGTGAAATTTTTCTCGAGAAAGAAAGTATTGATTTATCCTCCTTTTTACTGGTGTGAAAAGCGCTTATTTGAATTTTTTTTTTTAAACTGTCCCAAAAATGGGACGCTAGGCACTAATGGGTTAAGACAAACTTTTTCGATTTTTCCGATGAGAATTCAATATTACAGACACATTATTGCTTACCCACTCAAGGGATTAACCCATTAGTGCCTAGCGTCCCTTTTTAGGGACGTTTCAAAAGGTGCATTCAGCACTGTTTTTGACACCGGTAAAAAAGAAAAGCAATAATTATTTTATTTAAATGATGCATTTTCGTGATTAATGAACTAAACTTAAATCTTCTAAAAATAGTGGTGCCAACCAAATAAAATTTACGTAAAAGGTGCTGGGCACGAATGGATTAAGAAGCATAAAAAATGTATGAATTATACTTACCTTAGTACTTGATTAGTGCATACTATGACGGATTGCTGGGTAGTGTCAGTACCATCTTTAATCTGCAGGACAACATGCAGCCATAACCATTGTCCCGAGCTATCTTGCAGCCTCAAGAGAATAATGCAAGATCTTTCTTGTTCTGATTGTGTTACTAAAAGCAGAAAAAAAAGATTTTGTTATGGTATATGTGAGAACTTGTTATGTAAAAGATAAATGAGTTTTTAATATTCTATTTTACTCCACATATATTGCATATCTTATCATTAAAACACAAACTAAAAAACTATTCAGTTTTGAGGTATTTCACAGTCAACAAACTTGAAATGATATTTACATGGGTCAACATTGTAACTAATCTGTAACTTTTTTTTTTTTTTTTTTTTTTTTTTTTTTTATAATTGATTATAGTTTAATTTCTCAAATCAATAAATTGAAATTTGATTTTCTTTTATTTTCTTCATAAAAATGTTATTTTGTGAGTTGCGACAATATTCTTATAAAGCGTGCGATACAGAAAAAAAAAGTTATAAATATGTAGTTACTGCTTTACTGATTAATGAATCATAATTGCATTACTACACATTCAATTAAATAAAGCTGTAAATAAAATAATAAGCTAATATGTCGCTGGATGTGAAATTATGAGACTAAATAAAATTGTGTTTTCGCAATTCAAGTACTTAAGAAGTTTTTGTTAAATTCTACACAGTAACATTTATTTGATTGTCTGTTATAACTTCACCCAGGGGGACAAAAATTTCTAGTCTCTCGCCACTGAAATTTAAAAGTTTTCTTCGCTGAAAATTTAATGACATTCTGAAAGAGTTTTACACGAAATATGAAACATAAATAAATAAATTAATTAATTAAATTAAATTAAATTAAATTAGTGGTGAGAGACTGCCTGCTGGCACCTAGATTTTTGCACCCCTGCCTTCACCTAATTCTATGTCATATGCTGTTGAAAACATTTCATGAATTTAAAATCTCATTTAGTTTCATTCTTTTTCGAATAAAGCAGACGATTTTCATAATAATAAAAAAATATTCTTATTTATATCTTATGTGTAACATAATGCTTATTTACATTTTCAGAGGATTTATTTATTCATTTATTTTTACTTGCTATTCTGAAATATGAATTTGGGTGTACAAATTTTTTTAATTGGTTAGAATATAAAATTGTTTTGGAATTGTGTAAGATTATTTTGAAATCGTAAAGTCCCTGTCATGATGTAGCAATATCAGGCAGGGTGGAAGAACGCGAAAAAAATTATCTTTCAAATTCCTGGCAAAATTATTTTTACGATTTCAGTTTAGTTGACTGTTAGCATTACCTGATTTGACCGAGCAGTAGTTAATATAACAAGCTGGTAACATATATCCATGTACTTACTTAGTCTATGTTTAGATTGTGCTTCCCTCAGATGCTCCCAGTGAACAAGTTCGTACCATGATACACCTTGTAAACTTGATTTTGTGTAACCCAAATGGAATTCACCTCTAAAATTGAGAAAAAAAGAATATTGTTTTAAAAGCCATTTTTAACTCTAAAGTAATTAATGGTTTACCATCACAGTACAGAAAAAAAAAATATTTCAGACAAATGTATTTATCCTTATATATATTAGAAATGTGAAAGTGTGTCCGAAAAATTGGAATGAACTTGGCTTCAAAACGGATGGATTAATGTCTTTGAATCTTTGCATATAAATAGATTATAGGAGTGGAATGAACATAGGCTAATTTTTATTTATTTTATTCAAATATTTTCCTTAATTCAAAATTTAATTATTTTTCATACACAATCACTAGGCATTTTTCAGATAAAATTTAACCATTTTCCTTTCCTGTTGCCAAGAAAAAAAAATTGGAATAAAAATTTTTCAGCGGCAATGAATTTTTAATAAAAAACTTCCACGCGAAAAATTATAATAATATAATTTAAAAGAAAATAAATATGACGTCATGTTTGAAATAAAAATAAAAGGTGTATTTTTTATAATATATTTAAGAAGGATATTTGTTTAGTTAATGGGAATTTTCGTGTAAAATATGGTGACATAAATTAAAAGTAAAAAGAATGAAAAAGAATTATATTTTTAATAAAATGGTTCACTTATGAAAATGTGACGTCATAGTTGAAATAAAACAGGTACTTTATAGCAGTCGTTAAAAATATAAGGGGTGTATGAATATCAGTAGCTAATGGAGCGAGATAAATAATGACGTCATATTTAAAATGAATCAGAAATATTTTTTACTTATACTAATTAATAATAAATAAGTTACATACAAATGAATATTTTTATTCAAAACTCATAATTATCAATGGAAGAAATTTTTTGTGGGGAAAAGGCGGAAAATAAAATCACTGATTAATATATTTTTGGCTCGATTTTTTAACACTTTCGAACAAAGTTGAAAAGTTATTATGCTTTCGGTTTGTCTATCTGTCTGGTCGCTTTCCAACTTCGTAAATATACTCCGATTTCCATGAAATTTTTGGACGTTATTAACGTTTACCTAGCACGAATACCTATTGAAAATGAAGTTTCTACCATGATTATTTTATTTACGGGGATAGTCAAAAAATTTCCTTACATTACGGCATTATGGGGAATAATCGTTTTAATTAAATTTAACGATGTTAAACCCTGTGAAACATATTCAAATTTATATGCATTTACAAAGTGCACTAAAATATGCATTTTGTAAAGTATGTAGTGAAAAGGACACTTACTATTCATTTACAGGGTCACACAGAAGAATTCCATTGCATAAGAATAAAGGGAGGAACAGTTTCCGACATATTTTAATTATGGTAAACGATTTCATGTATAATCAAATTGATATACGTTGCTGAGGCTTAATGTAAGTTATTTCATGCATAATACGAAGTGCATAGCATTTACAGGGACACACAAAAGATTTCAAACATTATATATTCTATCCGAAGTACTGTATATCATGGATGATGACTGTTGCATGGATGAAATGCAATTTGAATTATGATATGTGCTTTTAAATTTTGCTAAATGTATGCATATTAAATGGAGAGTATAAATGGTAATAGTATAAATAGTTAAATTTAGATATACAGGGTTACACAAAAGATCTCGGAAAGGTTACTGAATATGAGCGTAATTTACTTAAAGGTGGTTTTTAAATAAAATATGCATTTTCATTTTGAACTGCATTCAGTAAACTAAGAAATGTTTGTAGTATATATATAAAATGCTATACAGGGTCCCGCAAAGAACTGGATACAAGGTTGTCTTCGGATGATAATTTCTGAAAATGTAATTTAGGTAGTAATAAGGAATATTTTTGTTTGAACTAAATTTTAGAAAGATACTTTCGCGTATTAAAGGCACTTGGAAAACTACAGGGCTTAAAAAAGTATTCAATAATGTTTCTATCTATTAGTATTAATCGCTGAAAGGAAAATTTTAACCAGCAGAAAAATTAACAAATAGGGATTATCAGAAGTTTTTTACCATAAATTCGCGATAAAAAGTTAATTACACATGCTTTTCATCATCGAAATTTTTTGCTTGATCGATCAATTATTTCTTCTTTAAATGTTATGTGAACGAAGTCACGGGTAACTGCTAGTTTATTATAAATCCACAAATTTCCGTTTTTAAAACCGGTGATACATTAAAAAATTCGTAAAATGCTTCCTTCGCAAAGGGTTTAAAGAAATATTCTTCGTCTCATCTAATCCAGAGTTGCCAAGTCTCCGGCTTTTTGCACACCACTATTATCTTTGAGAAAATGTTGTCATTTTAAATCGTTCAAATATAAGAAATTAAACAAAAAGACATTTTCTATATTAAAATACTGATATCCAAAAAGCCGGCGGCTTGACAGCTCTGCTAATCGCATAATATTCAGTGATTAAACAGGATGAAAATAGCTTTACAAAATTAGTGGCTCCACCCTGCCTTTTGCACTGACTTCTGAGTAAATGGAAAAGGTCATCGCGAACAGGGCCAATGAAATTGAATAAGTTTATTTTACAGTGTGCGATGAAAATGTCGCATGTATATTTTTGATACATTTTTTTTCTGTCTAACAATTTTAACAGCAATGAATAATTTATGAGGGATGCACAGAGATGAATTAATTTTAACCATTAATAAATACAGTTATATTACTCAAATTTTAAAAGAGCACACACACTGCCAATTGAATCACCTTCAAGATGCGTAAACTCTCCGAAATGTCGCTGTTAGCGCTATTTAAGATTTAAAAATTATATATAATTAATAATTAAATTTCAGAATTTCTAACTGCATCATTTATTTACAGAAGAAGTCATAATATTTTTTTCGGGCTTAAATATAAGATGATAAATTCTGTATAAGAAATTGTGGTACAAGTGTACATGTGGCAATACATGTATGCAACTTATAAACTTCTGAAAAAGTATAGCATTATTCCTGATTTAAATAAATTTAACTTCTCATTTCTAAGGTTGAATTTAAAAAAAAATTCTATTGAAATACTAAGAAGTATTCAGTTATGTAAATAAATATATACACTTCATTTGTAGTTCCAAAGTATTTGGGACCTGAAGATTCTGCTTTGGTTCTACAAATTTCATTTGTATTCATATTATTCTTTTTTCCTTCCATGTTCAATGTGCTATAAGTTATTAAATTCAATGGTTAATTTCAAATGGTTAATATTGTTTACTATAATTCAATTTAATTCTTCGTTTTGGTTTATTGTTTTGTTGATAAAATCCATTGGTGAATCTTGTCTACTTTTAATGGTATTATATATATATATATATATATATATATATAGCGTTTATTTTATACGCCAAACCAGTTCAAGAGAGTATAACTTAGGCATTCCCTTTCATTGACCCTTTTACACTTTTCACCAGCAAAAAATTATAAAAGTAAAATACAACCATGAGAAACACCCTTAGATTGTGCCTAATGTAAGCTTAAAGTTGGCTCTGTCTACACACGCACGCATACACACATCAATCGTGTATTATACAATAATTTCTACAAATCTAACAGTGATCTCAATAGCAGATAAATATGCACATGAGTCAATAAGCTACGCATATAGAACAGGCATTTTAATTTCTCATGAGCTTCATATTCGAGTTATATTCTCCCGTTTCGAGTTATAAACGAAACTTGTACTAAGTTAAGTAAATTTCACTTGGTATTCTAGTTTCATAGGCTGCATGCATGAGATTGCCTGGAATTTAAGAACTATTAAAAGGTCTGCAGAAAAAATATATAGACATCATCAAACAGAAAAACGTAATAAAGAAGATCTGTTAAAGATTTCAATAACGATACTAATTATCATAATTTCTCGCTCTCCAACACGAAATTCACATAAAACACCTGATACCAGGTAGGAAGTTTTCGCTTCGGCTAGTTTTGAATCTTCAATCGTTAACTTTCTTACCGCCCCCAACCGATAAACTCCGCCTTCATCCAAATAAACAAAATGTCACGAAAGACAAAACGCAGCAATAATTTACCAATGAGACATGGTAAGGTTTTTTGAGAGCAGGTGTATTGATCGATGGACCGTGGGAACGCCGTCGGGCTGCCTTGACCTATGGTCAGCTTATGCAGGTGCAGCAGGTGGTCACTTCTGTTTCGGTGACTGCTGCTGGTCACGACTCTGTGGCTACTGAAGGCAACATTGTTTTTTGTATAAGTGGTAGTTTAATTTTAACTTTTTTTCAGAATGTGGACAGATGGCAATATAATTTGATTGATGCACGGGGTAAATCACCAATGAGTTGTATTGAGCAAACGGCCAGTTTAAAAACTAAATTGCAAAAGGTACATCAATAAATTTTCTTTTGAGCTTGATTAATTGTCATTAGCTAAAGGATGGCTTTTACATCTCTGTGCAACTAGTGACTTATGAACTAATTGAGTATTAATCATTTAAGTGATAATTTGAAGGCCTTCTTCGTTGTGTTTGAGCGCTAAATTCACAAACTTCACAAAAAGGGTTATCGCATGACACAGAATCCGTGTCCTACCTGTGTTCGAATTCAAGTTACAATTGCATTGCAGCCTTTTGATGGCAAAATTACAACTACTTCGATTACTCTTTTGAAAAAAAAAAAAAGATGACTTTATGATTTTCTACCGGGTACATTGTTAGAGCCATCCCTATTAGCTTCAACCCAAATCCATGTTTAATTAATTGGCCAGCCACTTATTTCATTCAAAAATCACAAAATGTCTGTATATTGATTCAGAGATATCATTCAGAGAACTTTCTGATATGTGCTGTCTAATCTAAGAAAGTTTTACCATAAAATCAGATCAATATTATTACTTTCCCAATGAAATTGCGAGGATAATATTACCAACAACTTCACCATCCAAATTTTATCTTGCCTATTATTGATTGAAGATATCTCATTCAGATATTTCTGATGAGTTTTGGATGAAAATTTATCTTATAGAGGTGAGTTTATAATCAATAGTTATTGACGCTTCATTGACTCTGATAGAGTATCTTTGGCAAAACCTTTCTTTGGTTTGTGAACTTTTGCTTCTAAGAATTTGGTTCCAAACCCACTGGCAACACTGTTAGAATATGTAAAGTTAGAATGCATTCAGTAGGGGACTTCATCTCATTTGATCGTATTTTGTCCGATAGAACATTTGTCATTTCGTAGCAAGAACGTGTTTTCTCTAGATATTCAAAAAACATTCCTTATTAATTACAGGCAGTATTATGAATTAAAATTATATTAAATAAATGCCCTAAACATCATACTTCATTATAGCAATAAGTTGACGAAATTTCACAAAGAATAATCATAGTCCTTTTTACTGATGTTAATAATAAAATTAGGGCTAAACAAAATGAGTTTGTTTAATTCATCTATGTCCGAATATCTGCATGCATTATTTATCTATTCATATACATATGAAAATAATCTAATTTGGAATAACAGCAGTTTGACAAACGAAACAGAGCTGTATTTGAACGAAAAAAAAATCTACCATGATATCGTAAATAGTGCTCCCATTCGGTCCGTTTTCTGAAGACCACTTTTATTTAAAGAAAACTCTTTATAAATTTCCTACAAACATATCCAGCAAAGCGCTGGTCTTGCCTTTGTTGCTGGCACATACCACGAATATTTCTCTAAAAAATTACCGGTTTCAAAAAATGCTCTAAACAGACCCCTGCATAAAAGTAAAAATTCACAATTTAACACCACAACATTACCATTTTTCTGATTAATTTTCCTCCTTAAGAATATTACATACACAATTACGAGGAAAATTGATGTGTTTCATTCTTCATTTGATTTTTTTTCTAGTTTAATGACATCCAAGCGTTTTCTTCTCATGCATTGATTTTTCTTTCATGAACATATTGAATTTCTTCGACAGTTAACGATTGTGTTAAAGACAATAAATATAGAGGAATTCTAATATCATTTATTAAGACCTTGACACAATATCTTAATTTCAATTACTGCAAACTTGATTTAGAGCTATTTTTTATTAGTGTAAGAATGGATTGATCAATCAGATGCTTTCTTTATCACATAAATTAATAAAAAGAATGCTGCGCCAAAAAACGGTAAATGGATTGCAATACCCAGTACAACTGAAATTTTTTGTATAGACAACTAAATTCGCAATCCCTTTATTCAATTCAAATTACTGGATGACTTGCTTCAATCTGTACTCAGATTTTTATTTACAACTTTAAACTTTCAGGCACAAGTAATTGTGATTCTATCATGCCAGTTAGTGATATAAAAAGTATTCCACTCCCTTCAAAGGGCTAACAATACTGAAGGTGAAATTTACTTTTGCGACTTATTTTTCTTTGTGTAAAATTTAATGAAATAACAGGGCTCGTACGCGTCAAGGAATTCGGGATATTCCAGATGTTTTAGTACCAAAAATTTCGTAAAGCACCGGTCACTATATATGAAAATAAAGTTTATACTTTCACTAAATAAAGCAGAACTTTCTTTACAAAAATTCTGACAAAAGATCCATGGAGCGTACATTTTACCACCAAAGTTTTTGGAACTTTTTATTCGAAAAAAAAAATATGTAAATTTACAACCCCCACTTTATTTTGTGTCAAACTTATAAAATTAAAGATGTTGTTCGAAGATTCTCGAATCAATCTGAATTAATATTAAGGGGCATAAAAATTACCACACCCCTTTTCAAAATGTTAACAATAATGAAGCTATTTTAAACAAGGTTTACAACATACTTACCTTTTGTTATGCAAAATAAAATTATATCATGAAAAGAGGAAGAAATGATTACACTATGAACATTTAAATAGTGTTGGACCAAGTGCGCAGTGTTTCCATATGCTAACAATACATTTGCTTTCACTTAGCATTATGCTGTTCACTTCCATCTTTTTTTATCATATTATTCCATTTTACACAAAAGAAGATAAGAGAGAAGTAAAGAAAGAGTCTGTGGAAATTTAAAAAAATATATATCCTTGTTTTTGGTAATGTTGTGAACAGTAGTTATGTTCGTGTTAGTAACAAAGATAATTAATGGCTTTTACTATTTGAAGAAATCAATCATTCGGGCATGAACTAATTGCCAACTTTTTTTTAAAATTCATTTTCTACTAGAAATTTTGTTGTTTGAAGTTTTTATCTTTAATTAGAATTAGTATAAGAAATCCCATGTAAAATAAGCTTTTATTTTTAATTTTCTCATAGATAATAGGTTATAAATGTTAAAAATATATATACAGTAATTGGAAATTATTGTTTTGCGTATGCACGAATAGTAAAATCATTCATTTTGCCCATCACTAATTCGTGTTTGATTTCGACAATGTGTATTTTTTGTGAGAATAAATAGATTAAGGACATTCTTGTTTACCTGTACAAGAATTGCATTTTACATTACATTCTACAATCTGTTAAAGTATGTACACGGAATTTTGAATCACCCTGCTGTTGCTGAACGAAGATAAAAATTCGGACTCTTTAAAGTTGAAAAGGCAGAAGATATACTTACATTCTGTCGATGTGTAGGAACTTCATATCCATGGAATGTATTGTAGTGAACACACTTGTGCTTCCCTGGACGACACTTTCCCTCGTCTCTGGCATGGCTAATGGGGTACATTTGGCAAGGAACACAGGCTCGTTCCGACTGCACAGCGGAAGGAAACTGACGAAATGACCCTCAACCAAAACAACCTGGAAGAGAAAATTCTGTTTAGTTAAAAACTACAAATCGATTTCGAAAACTGACTTTTCAAATATATATTTTTTTAATTTGGCTGCAAAACCATTCATACTAAGATGTACTTGTAAGTAAATTATGAAATTGGAAGAATGTTGGAAAAAGATGGTTTTCTAATCAATTCTTCAGATTCACTTATATATAAAACAACAGGTATTCGGAGTAAAATTTTAAATCAATCCAACATATATTACAACATAGAAAAGTAGCATTGTCCTTTATTTGAATATTTAACTCTTTGAGGAGCATAGAACTTCTTTTGCTAAAATGTTGAAAAGATTGACTGACACCAGGAATCTGAAACAGATTTATTTGAAAGTATGTAACACCCCCCCCCCCCCTCTCTCCTCCAGTGTTCTCGCTGTCGCTCGCCAGTGCGCCAAATTGCGACTAAATTCTTCATTTGGCGAGCAAACAAGCGAACAGATTCGCCAAATTGCTAATGCTCAATTTTTGCATTTTCTTGTTTTCTTTTTCATTTTTCATACATATGCATATATATATATATATATATTTAATATATACATATTTTTTTATATTTGTAGCGGATAGTTGAAATTAGATTAATAACAATCGCTGTCAGAGTTATAAAAACTTAGGTTATTTTAGAACATATTAAAAAAAGGGGGGGGGGACATTAAAGGATTAAAGATAATTTTTTTGTGCTACACGGCGAATCTATTTTGCTAATACTTTTTTCATTTGGCGAATCTTTTTTATTTTTAATTAGCCAAATTACTAACGTTGGTCAAATTTCAGCGAGAACACTGCTCTCCTCCCCAGGTATATTATAAAAGCAAAATTCTGGTGTTGTTGTAGCATTTGACGATTCAAATTATGTCCGCTTTTCAAGTGATTTAGGAAATATCGCAACTTTAAGCATTTTCACATTTCTTTAATGGTCGTGTGTTTTTAATCATTTAATAACACTTGTGTAACTAGCTTGTCTCTTAAAGAAACGCTAAGACATAGCTGCCAACTCTTCTGATTTTTTGGCCCGGAAAATTTTAATAGAAATTTTTGATTTATCGAATCGGCTGATTACGGCGATTTGAAATGGTGAAATTTGCTGTAAAATTTTTCCGGGCCGAAAAAGCGGAAGATGTTGGCAGCTATGCTAAGATCTTTATTCTCTTTTCCTTTTGAACAAAACCTTTATTAGTATGTGCAAATTATACCACAAAATGGAAACGTGCCGATTCATTTCTTCAAATTCTTAAAGTAAACATCGCAACTTCAAGAATTGTTCAATCCTTTTATGATCATTTGTTTCTTTAAAATCATTTAATTACACTTTTGTAACTGAAATATATCTGCATTGCCTTGGTGAAAGCTCAAACATATTTTTCAAAGTCCTTGAAACACAAGAACCCTCAATTACGTATTTTTATTCGTCTTCTATTTTTGCAGGAAATTTTTGAATTAATCCAATTATGTCGCAAATTGGAAAGGCAGTTATATCATTTCTTCGAATCCTCACAGAAAATATCATGCTTAATATAGTCTAAAAACCTTTTATGATCACTTGTTTTTAATAATTAAATTACATTTTTGTACTTTCTGATCTTCAACCCTGTCTTTATTCGTATGCTATATAAAATTTTTGATTAATTAAACATATCTAATGTTAGATAATTTCTTGGAATTTTTTCCGAAAATATCGCAACTCTAGGATTGGTTCAACCCTTTTATGATAGTTTTTTTTAAATCATTTAATTACATTTTTTTTATATATTACTAATTTGTCTCCGCATTGTTTTTATGACAAAGCAAGAATTTCTATTCGTCATAAAAAAGTTTTTTCGAAACAAGAGAAACTGCTTTACCCCGATAATTTATTCCCAAATCTTGTGGAGAGAGAAAAAAAAAAGCATTCTTTGTATGCATCAATTGGCTGACCCTCTACAAAATTATACAATTTATTATTTCTTAGAAACCCTTCTTTGAACAACGGAAGCATCTCTGTTGTGGTCGGCTTAGATCAGAGAGATATAGTCATGGATTCTGTGACAGGTGGCTCGAATGCATGCAACAAGAAATTGTCTGATTAAATTCCTTGCCTAAAGGTAATCACCATTGCCGTTTTACCATGTTACCACCATGATCGCTATAGCTGAAGCTATTTTTTTTTTTTTTTTTTTTTTCATTAAATAAGGCAAATATTACTTTACAAATTTTCTGGTATACAAAGTGCTTGAAAATCCTTGAAGCGTATGAACGTTGAATTAGGGTTTTTTATTCTTCTATTTTTGCAGCAAATTTTTGATTAATCCAATTATGTCGCAAATTGGAAAAGCAATTATATCATTTCTTCGAATCTTGTGAGAAAATATCATGCTTAATGTAAGCTCAACCCTTTTATGACCACCTGTTTTTAATAATTAAATTACACTTTTGTACTTTACGATCTTCAACCCGCTGTTCGTACGCAATTCGTATGCTATATTCGAGACAAATTTTGATTAATCCAACTGTGAGATAATTTCTTCGAATCTTTTCAGAAAATATCGTAACTTTAGCAATGGCTCAACCCTTTTATGATCGCTTGTTTTTAATCATTTAATTGTCTCCGCATTGTCTTTATGACAACACAGAAATTTCTATTCGTCATAAAAAAGTTTTTTCGAAATAAGACAAACGACCTTAACCTTATATTTTATTCTTAAATCTTGTAGAAAAAATAAGCCATTCTTTGCATGCATCATTTCGCTGACCGTGTACAAAATTATACAATTTACTATTTCCTAGAAACCCTTCTTTAAACAACGGTAGCATCTCTGTAGTTGTCGGCTCACATCAGAGGGATATAGTCATGGGTTCTGTGACGGGTGGCTCGAATGCACGCAACAAGAAATTGTCTGATTTAATGTGCGGGAACACAACTACCTTTTGCGGTTAGAAGTCGGCGTTTTTTATGTTCG
The DNA here is from genome assembly GCA_964019185.1 of Maratus speculifer. Taxonomy (NCBI): domain Eukaryota; kingdom Metazoa; phylum Arthropoda; class Arachnida; order Araneae; family Salticidae; genus Maratus; species Maratus speculifer. The sequence continues at coordinate 175,784,397 of OZ025300.1, read as the reverse complement.
CAGACGGCTTGTTTTATATATAATGATTTTTCCATGTTAATTTCAATCCAACTGTAGGACAGGAATCTTTCCATTAATTAAGATTGATATAGTTATCTCCTGAACCATTGTAATCTCCCTGTTTTCTATTGTCAATAAACCGCAGATGGGGGAAGAAGAAAGGATTTCTTGGAATTCAGTTAAAGTTGGGCAGAATACACATGTGCTCGGAGCCTTAGATTCCTAGCCTAAAGGTAATCACCGTTACCATTTTTTTGTCTCGTGGTCTAATGAGCCCGAAGATTTACACATAGGTTCCGAATGGCAGTAAGGCAGGGGATTAGGTTACTTGAGAGAGATCATTTAATTCTATTGGGAAATGATAAGATTATTATTGCACTACCTTTACGCTTTAATAGCCCTCTCTCGGTTTTTATTCTGGCCCGCTAATTTGCGGGAATAAATAAGAGCGTTCTTAATGTTCATTTATTGGATCAAAAGTTAGAAAATTTTTCCCTTTCGAGTGTGCTCAACGAAGGACTAGGATTCGATAAGACTCACTCTAATAAAAAAGCAGTTGATTGCGTCGGTAGAATTTTCGCACATGTAAGGATTTATTATTATTATTATTATTTAATCTGAAAAGGATTTGTAGGATGTATGAGAAAGCATGTACTTGAGAATACCTATGACAGATAATGCTAAATTTTTTTATGAAATATTAATTTGTTCATACTTGAGAAAAATATTTTCATTTATAGTTAAATCAAGTTTGTTGCTATATGAAATGAAAAAAAAAAAAAGGATTGCCCGCATTTTTTTTTTGGGGGGGGGGGACAAAAATGTTCTTTACTCTTTAACATAGTTTCCTTCAAAAGCATACGCTTATTACAACGGCTTTTAACATTTTAATACATTATATATAATATCTAAGATGCTCCAAGCCAGTGTTGCCAGCAAGCTTTTTTTTTTCAATTCAGATTTCTTGATTAGCACTACGTTCACGAAATGGTTGAATTTTCCCTGGTTTTGGCCTCAATTAATGTCAATAAATATGAAAAATTCAACATTAAAAAAAAGTGGTGCCATTCAAAATAATTGATTTTTAAAAAAGTAGCCTACTGGCAACGCTACTCCAAAGTAGGCAACAATTTCACATTCGACATTCTCAATTGACTCAAATCTTTTCCACTGTTAGGGATGAGATTTCCACGTTTTTTGCACATCAGATTTTTGATAGAGAAAATATTAATTTATTTAATCGAAAAATGTTTCGCGTTTTAAGAGAACAATTTCTTTTGTCGAAACGATTCAGTCTGAATAAAACTTTCTTGTGACTGCTTTTCTTTCCTTGAGATTGTAGGTAAATATTATGACACGTACGTAACAAAAAATACTGACTAAGACCATTGCAGATGATTGTTGCGATTTTAGTAGCTTTGAGAAGATTTCGTCAAATTCCAACTTCTCATATGATTAGCTATTGAACTTAGACGGTAAATAATAGTTTCATTTTTCAACCAATGCTACGAATCCGCGAAGACTTTCATTTGGATTACGCTAGAATATTGCAAATTTGCTCTCTGATAGGTAGATGTTTTTGGGTCTTTTGTTAGTAAACTCGGAACCCATCTTGCACAAAGGATTTTCGCATGCAAATTTTTAGGCAAAATATTCCTCACACATTCTTTACGATGTCAGTTATATGCTTCACTTTGTTGTCAAACAAAACAATATGATGAATTTTTAGTGTTTTCTGGAGTTGAGGATGCTATTGCACATAAAGAATGTAGACCGCTGTTAGTGCTTGTACATCCGCATTTATATTCCTTAAACCATTGACAATTGTTTGTTTTCGACGGAACAGATGTGTCTTAATGCTTCAGAAGCATTTCTTTGGTTTGGACTGAGTTGTTTACGTCAAAAAAATAATGGACAATCAAAACTTAAAATTCTCTGTCGCCACTGTTTTTACAAAAATAAAAATAATTTATTAGATTGTAGTTCGTGAAAATAAAAGTGACCGAAATTGTAAGCATGATATAATGGATGGTACTTAAAGGATGTTACTTTCTAGAAATCTCAAGGACAATTTGTTGAATATGCCAGCTAAACGATGTTACATAATTAATTAACATAAACGATTTTATGTAAATTAATTAATACAAAATGATCTCATAGCATATTAATCACTAAGACAAAGCATAATTAAGATAGTATCTATACTGGAGAAATCCAGTTATAAATCTTAAAGTTTATGAGTTTTCATACAGAAAGTTGCGATTTGAGGTAAGATGAAAAGATTTCACTACGTAACTTAGAAATTTTTGTAAAGGCTTTAATTTTAAAATCATTTATCTGTTAGAATCTACCAAGCAGTTGAATACTTGCACCGGAGGTATAACTCAAGGAGTCGTAATTTCTAGTAGCAAGTATAACAAAATACTTCCACTCTCACGCATTTTTAAAAAATTTCAAAAAAATATTTGTCTTTAATGGATGACTTATACCCAGTTTTCTCTAAAAATGATGTTGCGCTGTAAAACTACCAAAATAATGGACAAACGAGATATATTTAGAAGAAGAAGCGGCAACATATCCTGTTATTATGCGGCTCTAAGAGAATTAAAACCTATAATTTATGAAGTATTTTTCATCTATCAAAGAACAAGACAGATCTCACACGGAAGTTCCAAGAGTTTTTTAAGGGAATTTTGCAAATCTCATGATGAAATTTACTGATAGATATTTTTCATGCGTGATACGACTTCTTAGAAACTGAAACAAGAATTGAAATATCATTTTTCAATCTTTCACATAGACCCTTTGCATTGACGTCACAATAACGACTGATACTCTAATCTGGTACACATCTGGTGGCAACATGTCATAACTCCTCATTTGTTAAAATAGCAAATAAAGCCTTTGTGCAAAAATGTTTAAAGATAGAAAACCAACAAATATAAATGCACAAATAAAGTATGAAAATGTAGCAAACAGCTGTTACGAATCTACTATCGAGATTCTTCATCAGTGCAAGAGTGAGCGAGCTAGAAAAAGCAAAACTGTGCTGAAGCTGTTAGCTCAGTTTTGCTTTTTCTAGCACGCTGAGTCTTGCACTGATGAAGAATCTCGATAGCATCGAGATTCTTCATCAGTGCAAGACTGAGCGAGCTAGAAAAAGCAAAACTGAGCTGAAGCTGTTAGCTCAGTTTTGCTATTTCTAGCTCGCTGAGTCTTGCACTGATGAAGAATCTCGATAGCAGATTCGAAACAGCTGTTTGCTACATTTTCATACTTTCCTCATTTGTTGTTTAAGTACCGTATGGTCTTTCTGTTTAATTTTGATTTTTTTTATTCTTGTATTATTTTTTTAAGTATCTGGAAAATGAAACGCAAATAACTATGTTTACAAATGAAAAAACACCACATTTGCCTTAAGTTTGGGCGCCAGGTGAAGCATGTGAATGTGACGTCTTTTGCAAGCCATTTATAGAAGGATTTCAGGAAAATTTCCCCAGATATATCAATACCTGAATATTAATGCGGGTCAGCTTGTAAATGACAGGAAAAAATATTAAACATTGTAGTGAGAAGTTGAATAAGTCTTAATTTGCACGCGTATGTGACTTCCTAGCGAATTATTTCCCTTAGTAAAATATCGTTCATCCAAAACAACCACAATCACCCCTCGAGGGCAGTAAAACCACAAGAGGGGTGACTATTTTGATATCAAAATTTGTGGGATAACCACACCCTCCTATGTATCGCAACATTTCGAAAAGTTGGAAGATGCGCTCATAAATCAATAGAATGATGATGAGGAATGTTTGAGTACCTTAAGGTCAGGTTTAGGGGTCACTCCCACGCCACCTTGACCTACGCCATTTGCGTTTCTTCGGGCGGGTGCCGATGGTGCGATATGGAGAAGTTTGGAGGTCAGGTAATACTCACCTTATGATTGCACTAGTTAGAAAAAGAATTCCTTTAAGTTACATCAATAAAGATTCACTTTTCGCGGGTGGTGGGAGAGTTTTGTTGTGGGAGAGTTGGAGGCACATGATTTTTCATCGCTGAATAATGAATTCGGATTCCGCTTGGGTTTGACCTTTAGTCATGGCGGATTAAGCCTTCACGTGATGTATGACGGAAACGTTAATAGTTTTGAAGTAACAATTTAACTCTTTCAGTTCGAAAATAAATGAAGTTATAGTTATGCAATAATATTATTAAAAGTTTAAACAGATTAATGCATATATTGAAATTTTCAAGGATGCATTAATGTATTTTAAAATAAAGTTGTAAAAAGTAAGATTTTTTTTCACACATATATATATATATATACACATATATATATGAAGATTTTAGAGGATAAAAGTGGCATGTGACACAATCATCATTTTGGGAAAATAAGCTGTAAACCTGTAAACTTCTAAATCTTTATTTCCGTCCATTGTTAATCTTCCTACCCTGTTAAAATTTTACTCAATCTTGATTAAAAACATTTCACACCAGAATCGTTAGTTGAAATATTTTAATATATTTAATTGACCTATTTCTCTGAATCTGTTACTTTACTTTCTTTATGAAAAAATTTCTGGTTCGAATCGTATAAAACAAATAATAGCTATGGGTCGATTAGACCCATTCAGGGTAGGAAGGTTAAATGCCTCTTTATTAATTAAGATCTCTGTGTGTTATTAGGTTTTATTCAACTAATAATTTAATCCTTATCGGACACTAGCTTCTATGCATGATCTTATTTTTATGTTCTATTCGCACCATTATATATAAAAGATAAATTTTATAGGACATTTCTCGTCCAAATGTCTTCGAAGTTCAAATAAAAAGGTTTTTTGGGGAAAAAAATAGTGGTGTCAACTGGATAACATTCATGTAAGCGAAGCTGATCGCGTTGTCACGTGCAAGTGACATGGGCAAACAACTATGTCTCTCTAACGTTGCATTCCCATCTAAATAGCCGAAACATATAATTTCAAATAAGGAAAGGTAACTTACTCTACGTTTTGCCCCCAAAGTTAAAATAATAAAACTTCGTTAAAAGTTTGTGGTGCAAATCTTGTTTAAATATATAGAGGAGATATATATCTCATTATCTCTCAAAAGGTTTCAATGGCTTATTAACTAAAGGGAATTTTATCCTTTAATAAAGTAGTGCCAATCATTTTTTTTTTTTTAAAGTAGCCTGTCTGGTAACACTGGTGTCGAGCTTGCAGATTTTTCGAGCAATGCTTAAAAACATTTCTTAAGGGTGTATTTCGATTCAAACTGCTTATTTTCCGATTTATTTTTTAATACACTTTTGCTCTCAAATGCATCAAATTTGCAGATTCTCTTATTGAGAAAGTACACAAGGTGCCGTGGTTTCAATTCTTTGATAAATGCAGAATATGTTGCAAAAAATGCAATCGAAAATGGCATTTTGAACGGATTTTTCTGAAGCGGGAGATTTGTGAACCAAAAAAAGGGTCATACTGAAAAGATAATTGTTTATAAATCGAATTCTAATGAATGGAGCGTAAAAAGGCACCACACGGCACCTTATACGTCTCTTCAAAAATTCCCTCAGCAAGTTTCATGTTTCTACTTTTAAAAATGTGCCTGAAATCGTATCAGAAAATTCCGAGCTGTTGAAGGTGGAAAACTGTTTTTTCGAATACACCCTTAAGACGCTTACCTTTTGGTCACCGAATCTCATTTGCCGCCTCGCATTTCTCGAAACATTTATCCGACACAGGAAGATTCTGTTCTCGTTCATGAGGTTGAGAGGATTAGAGCTGCGCATCAGCTCCGTCTGGATGGCTTGGTGATCTTGCTTTTCGATGATGTCGTAAACGCTGTCACCGTGAATGAGAAGATCTTCCTGCAACAAATAGCGAACAATTAATTCTTTTTTCAGTCATTAATCCACACAAATTATAATAAAATTTTGTTACATCATTTCCTTTAAACATTAAGTCTGAGCAGATGAATGAAGAAATTTCGTGAGTTATCACACTCTAGTCCCCTATAGAGCGAAACTTCACGTTTGATGGCAGATTATCATAAAATATTTTAAAAATAATTCTTGTTAGTTTGGAGACAAAATCTACAAAATAATTAAGGGTATCCGGGCACATTTTGAGCAATTTTTACTTATTGCGTTAAAGTTTTGAAAGATTCTGCACTAGTAAACCATATTATTTGTAAACAAAATCTCATAATAAAACTTCTCATAATTATTTTAGAAAAAAATATATTTATTAAGAAAGTTGGGGTTTTACCTTGAAATAATTCCAGTAGAATTTAATTTTTTTTACGCTCTTAATATAATTGTCGTGATATAAATATCAAGGAACTAATAGTAAAGAAGAACGGACATAGCCTTAAAATAATGAAGCTTCAACTGTGACTGCTTTCTTTGCTGTTGATTGCCATCGGGGCAAATAACACAAGTAAATTTAAATAAAAATGTTCTTCTAGTTTAAACGCCTCATTGACGCAAAATTTCATTCATAATTATTGTCAAAATTAGGCATTCATTTACCATTAGTGGGAATTTCTTCTGGCGGTTTTCAGGCTCTGCGTTTCTGCCATATTGCAACAACTGTACAACCTCCTGTCAGTGTTACTCCCACCAGTAAAAGCAAACAGAAAGTTGAACCATATTTGTGAGAGAAATCATCCATGAAATAAGTGCTTTAGTAAGACGAATTATCTATTCGAATTTACTGGTGGAACGTTGTCTCGGCAGTAATTAGAAATTGTGAACAGATTTTGAAAAAGACAGCCGCCATCTTGAGTTAACCTCATTAGTTACTTCAATCACAACCGGGAGATAGTTATGTAAATGTATCTTTCTCTTTTTTCTAACCCCATTATAAAATATACGGTGCAAAACTTTTGAAATTCAATAGCATTGTAAACAGCGTCAGGTATAGACAGACAAATGCGTTGGAAACCGTTTTGTTTGCGATACTGGCTGTAAATAAAAGACCTTTTCATGCTTGTCAGAAGAAATTTAAAGACACTATTCAAAAGTCTTTAATGAGAATAATACCAACGTATTAATTCTCTTCAGTATAAATAACGTTAAGCATTTTAAATTGCAACTTTTATTCAAAAAATTAAAAAAAAAAACATTTATCTTTTTTTTATAGTGTAGGTTGAAAATGTACATTTATGTAAATAAATTTACAGTGCTATTGTAAATCAAACACTTATTTATACCTGATACAAGAAATTTAAAGACGCTATTCAAAATTCTTTCATGAGAATAACATTAATTTAATATATCTATTCAGTTCAAATAACATTAAGTATTTTAAATTGCAATTTTTATTAAAAAAAAAAAAAAAAAAAAAAAAAAAAAAAAAAAAAAGTATCTTTTTTTATAGTGTAGGTGAAAATGTACATTTATGTAAATAAATTTACAGTGCTATTGTAAATCAAACACTTATTTATACCTGATACAAGAAATTTAAAGACGCTATTCAAAACTCTTTCATGATAATTACATTAATTTATCTATTCAGTTTAAATAACATTAAGTATTTTAAACAGCAAGCTTTTATTTCCAGGCAGACTTCTTCTATTTATAATAGACTTTTATGGTAACAATTATCCTTTTATGCTGTTTTATAAAAAGGAATAAATTCAAAATTTCAACTCTGAAATGTCTAATGTTTTCACACGTTCTACTTATTGTTCTACATCCAAAAAGACTTTCAGTAATTCGCATTCTTAAGATTAAAAGTGTGATAATCACAGCTTTTGAAAGTCAATAGCTGACAGATAGACAAATGAGCTGGAAAGAATTTGATAAGCGATACTTACTGTAAGGAAAACACCTTTTCATGCTTGTCAAAAGAAATTTAAAGACACTTTCAAAATTCTTTGAGGAAAATAATATCGTCTTATTAATTCTCTTCAATTTAAATACCGTTAAATATTTTAAATTACAATTTTTATTCAAAAAAATTAAAAAAAAAACCTTTTATCTTTTTTTATAGTGTACGCAAAAAATATGCATTTATTAGAATGAGCGAAGCGAATCCTCTACTAGTCCACTCAAATGACACTTTGTCGTACACTTTACAAAAAAACTATACAGTATTTTCACTTGAAATTAAACATAAATATAAATTATGATCTGTAGATTTGCAGAATGTTATTTTTTTTACAGAAATACTTTTCAAAAAATTATTATTTTAATTTATTTATTTTACATGCATTTCCAATGCGGACGCATTTTAGCAAATAAATAAAAAATGAAACGCGTATATTTTCAGAAAAAAAATATAAATCATGGAGTAAATAATTATAGATAGAATCATGATTAATTTATTAAATGAAATATGTTTTCATCACTCCGCAAAATCGTTTGCACAGATGACACTTAAACATTTTAAAAGAATTGTATTATGGATTTTTTTTTTTTTTTTTTTTTTTTTTTTTTTTTTTTTTTTTTTTTTTTTTTTAGTTAAGTGGCAACAAAAGAATTGTAAGCAAATAAAATAAATTTTTAAATTTGCCATATAAATGAAAAATTAAAAGAACTGCTTAAAGTTGTTGCCTCGATTCAAGCTCTTTATAAATGTACTAAGGCAAAGTTGGCCGATTCAGAAACTGTAAATGGACTTTAATCATTTCTTACTTTATCATTTGGATTTAAAGTAATGTTACGTTCTTATTTGTGGACCGAAAAAGGTTTAGTGAACGGTACTTTAGACTTTGTTGCGCGTATTAAAGAAAATCACAAGCCATCAGACCAGATACCGCGAATAATCATGGTTAAATTTGAATACTGCAGTAATTTAACTTATAAGAATTGGTATTTATAAGAACTTATTGGTACTTATAAGAATATACCAATTCCCCCAATAATTAAATTCTGGAAAAATGGAAGCATAAATTGCTCAATAAAACAATTTCCTTTGCAATCAGTTTTTGCAGTTATAATTCATAAATCTCAAGGTTTGACATCAGATAAAGCAGTAGTAGATATTGGGGATAAAGAGACACCAGTTTGCTTAACGCACGTAGCGTTGTCGAGAGTGAAATTCCTTCAAGGTTTATCATTTAATAGAAAATTTCCTTACGAGAGATTCTACAATATAAAAAAATTTCATATGCTGGTATGCAGAAAAAAAGAAGAAATTAGAATAAAAAAAAAATTACATTTAATAGTTCTTAGTATCAACGAGAGTAGATTTTAATGTTTTTCCAAATATTTTGTTTGAATGTATTATTCTAAGATTGCTATCAAAGATTATTTGATGTGAATTACAAAGATTGAAAAATACCTATTTCAAATCATTTCAGATAACTCCAGAGGCTATTGGGAAATGTAAAAACATCTTTAAAACTTTTGATTAAAAATTAAAAAAATATTTTGTAAAATTTTGCTTCGAAAATATTTTTATTTATACCAGTCTTATATCACAGATAAAAAATTCCGAGGAAATTCTTAATTATTTGGCTGAATTTACATTTCTAAAATTTAAATACGCCAAAACATAAGATAAAGTTTTTGCTTAATAAAGATGCAAAAATAATATAAAATAATAATGTTATTTTCAAATATTTATCTTATGAAATAATGCTTCGCGAATCCAAACAAAGCACGGCTTTTGCTAGTGTAAATAAATTTACAGCGATATTGCAAATTAAACACCCTTTTTTTTAACTGATAGAAGAAATTTAAAATTTTTATTCAAATCTCTTTGATGAGAATAATATCAATTTAATATATCTCTTCAGTTTAAATAACATTAAGCCTTTTAAACGGCTAGCTTTTAAAATTCAATAGCATTGCAAAAAGTTTCAGATATAGACAGACAAATGACCTGGAAAGAGTTTGCTTTCAGATACTGACTATAAATAAAACACCCTTTTATTACTGATAGAAGAAATTTAAAGACCTTATTCAAAATTATTTGATGAGAATAATATCAACTTAATATCGCTCTTCAGTTTAAATAACATAAAGTATTTTAAACGGCAATCTTTTATTCTCAGCTAAACTTCATCTATTCACATTAGACTATTATGTAATAATTATCCTTTTATACTGTTTTATAAAAGAGGAATAAATTCAAGTTTTCAACTTCGAAATGTCTAATGTATCACTCACGACTAACTATTTATTTTCAGGCGTTCTACTTACTGCTCTACATTCAATCAGACATTCAGTGATTCGCATTCTTGAGATTAAAAATGATAATCACAGCTTATCAGGCTCAAATGACCCAGATGAAAAATTGAAATCACAATCGTGATTCAAATCACATTATTAATGATAACAAAAGTTTTTTCCCTTTCATTTAATGAGACACGTTCTTGTGGCGAGATAAAATGGAATCAAAGTTTTCATTTTAAATACTCTTTGAAGTGTTATTTTATATTTTATTGTTATGTTTCTTAAAGGTTCATTCACTTTTATTAAAAATGATTTTAAGTTTTTCAGAATATTGATAGCTTATTGCAGGAGGTTAAAAATTTAAGTGCCAGCGGCCAGTCTCTCACCACTAAATTTTGTTCGTTATTTTTCGTTTTAATTTTTTTGTGAGACTATTAAAAAGTTACAACCCCTTTGCGACGGGATCCTTTTACGAAATTTTTAATCTTTTCACACCTGTTTTTATAAACAGAAATTTGTTCCTTATAACATCGTGCAAATGCTACGATTAAATAAGGCAAGTTTTACAAAAAAAATTTTGAAGATGCGAATAAACAAGGGTTTTTAAGTCTTTTTGCGGCAAGTGTCGCTCGCCCCTAAGAAGTTAAGCGAAGAAAATTAATAAAATTTACTGGTGAAAGATTGCTTGGTGATTCCTAGATTTTTTACACCCTTGGCTTACTGGCAAACATACTTAAAAAAGAAAAAAAAATAAGATGTAAATTTTATTGAAAAACAATATAATAGACATTTTGGATATTCAATAATTTACACACTAGTATAATACTAGTATTTATATTAGTATTAAATACTAGTATAATATAATATATTTAACATAAATTACATAAAATATTTTAACACTTAAAATAAATCTAAGTATACATTTTAGAAAATTTTAACCGTTTCCTAGGCGGTGGGGTACATTTGTCTCACATAATTTAAACTATCAAACGAAACATTGGCACCAGAAATTTTAAACAGAATTTCACATTATGAAAGAAAATTATTCGTAAAACCATGTGCCATTATATCAGTGCAAAATTTTAACTAAAGTATATTTAGTATATGAAAGGCTAAAAGAGAGGGAGACCTCTTTCAAGAAGAGAATACGGGAAAAAGAAATTAAAAATATTATTGAGTCATTCGGAAAGTCGTGTCCCTTTGGGAAAATTAATTCGTACCAAAAAACTCTATCATTTAATTATTAGATATTGTTTCCGATACCCAACGTTTAGCGAAAAATGAGTAGAATTTTCCGGTACGAATTGATTTTCCCAAACGGACTCGACTCTCTGAACGATCCAATAGTTTTCAGAGGAGAAATTTTAAAGGAACTCTGCCATTGATTCAACTTTAGCAGTGTAAAATAGCTGACATGCCAAAGGTTATTCATTATCATGAGAATAAATCATTAGTAAATTTGAAATGTACTAAAATATTATATTTTGACATGTCTGCGTAATAAAATAAATCTACAGGAGACGGTTTGTCGACTTATTTCGTTGCAATATGTAGATATACATACGTATGTTGCAATATGTTCATCATATATAGAGACATTGTTTAACACTAAACCGCCAGCTGTTTTAGTGAAGTTTGATGAAAAGTGTTTCAAACCAGAATTTTTATTTAAAGTTATTTAACTTATTTAATTAGCCTATTTTTTAAACCACTTGCATTTAATATACTATCTTATAAAAAAAAAAAAAAAAAAAAAAAAAATCTGGTTTGAATTGACTATTATTTATTTTTCATGGGTCAAAATGACCCTTAATGGCATTTCTAGTATTAAATAGTCATGTTTTTACTTTTTATTGGTTTAATATAACAAAAATTATACTTAATGCCTTAACTTTTTCAGACACACTGTGCCTGGTCTGGGATACTTAATTTTAGTACCAAACTTGCAATCGACACCAATAATATTTTAGTAAAATTTTGCTTTTACAATAAAAGCTTAACACTAAAACGCCGAGAAGGTGTCAATTCGACACCGATCACTGGACTAATTGTTGATTCTAACCAGAAAAATATTCAAGAAATAAATTATATAACAGTTACAATGAAATGATCTAACAAATAAATTAAATAATTTCCAATTATTTTTCTGGTTTTAAATACATTTTATAAAACTTGCGCAAAATTTCCCGGCGCTCTAGTGTTAAATTAAGGAATTCAGAATATCTAAAAAATTCGTTTGTGAATTCCGGTGTCAGTCGATAATTTCTCATTTTACAAACAGATTTTGCACGTGCCGGAAAGGATTAACTGGTTAATTCTTTACCGTTCAATAAATTGAAAAAAGCGGATTCACACCACTATTATTTAAATAAAATATTCGTAAAATTTAGTCTAAACATTTCCACCTTTCAATAGTATAAAAATTTTCTTAAAAATAGTAGTGGTATCAAAAAGCTTTAAATGATGCAATATCAAATTCGTCTTGCCCGAACGCCGTTCGGACAAACCAGTTAAGGGGTTAATGCAATGCAAAATAAGACTACTAATCATTCACAAACGATAACTAAAAGACTATTCATTATCAAGATGAGAAAATCATTAGTAATCTTGAAATGTACCGAAATATTACATCCAGACATGTCTGAATGGCATATTTAAAGACTATTGTCCATGAAACATAAAAACACGAACAAACCATTAGCACCTTTCATTTATTTGTATTTCTTACAAGGTCATCGTTATCAGACCTTGTTAAATCAGGCTCAGTATGAGATTTTCAGATAAAGAAAAAATTACATGTTTAGTAAAAAGGTTTTAATAGTTCTTTTTATTGAAAGAGGCTAAAATGTATCGTATAGTTTTGAATTTGTAGTTTGAAAAAATGTACATAAAATTCTGGAGTAAATTATATGCTTTTGCGAATATTGAATTAGAAACAAATACAATAAAGCTTGCTCAAGTGAATTTCAAGGTACCAGAGACAAATTCGATTATGTTAGTTAATTAGCCGTTTTCTATTGATGATTTATTCATAAAATTTGTGTATATCGAAGAATTCAGTAATTATATTAAATCATTTGTGCCTGAATTTTTTTTCCTTCTCAATAACTAATTTAATTATAATTGATAAAACTATACCAGAACAATTACTATATTATAATAATTTGCATATTCTGTTTGTAAATTGTTTAAAATAATTATTCAATATGTGAAAAAAAAAAAAAATCTAAAAATCTTTTAATCTATGTTCTTTTGAAAAATCATGATGTCCCAATTTTGGGACATTAGGCACAAATGTGTTAATACTAGGCCGTTTAACGCATTTATGTGTCATTTATAAAACAAATAATGCTAAAGGAATGCTAAATTATTAAAATAAAATTTAAATAGTTATCAAGATCAGAAAATCATCAGTAATCTTGAAATGTATCGAAATACTACAACCAGACATGTCTGAAATGTATATTTAAAGACTATTGTCTGTGAAATATAAAATTATGCGAAGAAACTATTGGCACCTTTCATTTATTTGTATTGCTTACAATCAGTGTTGCCAGTGGGCTACTTTTTTAAAATTCAGATTTGTTCATCGGCACCGCTTTTTTGAAACGGTAAATTACCTTTTGTTTTCGCCTTAATTGTCATGTCATTGAATAAGGTACATTATATCATTTATAAAACGTGGTGCCAATCAAGAATCTGAATTTTTAAAAAAGTAGCCCATCTGGCAACACTGCTTACAATGTCATCTTTATCAGACTTTGTTAACCCCTTAACTAATTAATTCTTTTTCGTTCAATAAATTGAAAAAGCGGACGCACACCACTATTATTTAAATAAAATATTCGTAAAATTTAGTCTAAACATTTTCACCTTTCAATAGTGTGAAAATTTTCTTTAAAATAATAGTGATGTCAAAAAGCTTTAAATGATGCAATAAGCAAATTCTTCTTGCCCGAACGGCGCTCAGGCAAACCAGTTAACGGGTTAAATCAGACTCAGTATGAGATTTTCAGATGAAGATAAAATTACATGTTTAGTAAAAAGGTTTTAATAGTTCTTTTTATTGAAAGATACTAATATGTAATCGCATAATTTTGAATGTGTAGTTTGAAAAAAAAATGTTCTTAAAATTCTGGAGTAAATTATATGCTTTTACGAATATTGAATTAGAAACAAATACAATAAAACTTGCTCAAATGAATTTCAAAGTGCCGGTAACAAATTCGGTTTTTGAAAAGATATCCGTGCTAATCAACCAGTCGTTTTCTACTGATGATTTGTTCATAAAATTTGTGTATGGATCATTTTAATAATTTTATTATTAAAATGTTCTATTTGTGCCTAAAATCATTTCTCTCCCAATACTTAGCTTAATTATAATTGCTAAAAACTATACCAGAATAATTATTATATTACAATAATTTGAATAAAAATTAAGCAAACAACTCTCGTTGCGAAAGGGTTAACATCCAGTGTATAAGGTAAAGTGACTTGTAGAGGAGTTAAGAGCTTTTTGAAAAAAAAAAAAAAAAGTTAATTATAGTAAAGTTTGAGGAAATTAAACTATTCCAACAAAAAATAAAGATTTATTATAAAAACTAATTTCGTGAATAAAGTAAAGCAAAATTAGAATTGAAAATTTTCCGATGCGAATTTGAACTTTGTGAATAAAAAGATCGTCAGATTTGGCACCACTGTTTGCGGCATTTATCCTTTTAACGTTCATTGGTTTCTCTACGAAACTACAAAATTTTAATTCCGATATGCAGCAATGACACCGGAATTTTAATTTTAAAAAATCGACTTGATTATGTATGTGAAAAATCGCTTTTTCTTATTTACAAATATAATTGTTCGCAATTACCGGTGTCGATCATTTATTTCAACATCTTATCAATGAAAATGCTTTGTCCGTTAAAGGGTTAAATTGTTAAAATATTTAGATGATTTTATTTGCGAAGGAATATAATTACAGATTTAGTTGATTTATACCTCTTATAGCCATGTAAAGAGTATTTCACAAAACACTCTCAAAATGTAAAATTCAATATTCTATTAACTGAATCATTCGCTTACATAGTTTCTGAATAAGAACATCTGCCAACAGTGTTGCCAGTGGGCTACTTTTTTAAAATTCAGATTTGTTCATCGGCACCGCTTTTTTGAAACGGTAAATTACCTTTTGTTTTCGCCTTAATTGTCATGTCATTGAATAAGGTACATTATATCATTTATAAAACGTGGTGCCAATCAAGAATCTGAATTTTTAAAAAAGTAGCCCATCTGGCAACACTGTCTGCCAATTTCAAGCATTTCTGAACAAAATGAATTCAGAAATGTGACAGAAAATAGATGCTTTTGATTTGAGAATAGTTTTTCTCAAATTCTGTACTTACGAAACGCGAAACTTTCTGACACACTTTTAAAATTAAAGGCATAAAATTGACAGGCATGACTATTGAAACAAATTCGAAGCGAACGTGGGTTTCCATTTTTTTCAACATACATTTTGCTTATTGAGTTATAAGCCATTCTAGATCAATTGACGACAGGTTTTTATCCTTTCCCGTTTTATCACATTCGGAAATTCGGTTCAAAACGCTAACTTTGACAGCGTTTTCAAAAATATTATTTTCTTTATGATTAAATGAAAAGCGCCAACCTCCTGAATCCATGCGTTCCCGAACAAAAATGATTTCAGAAATCTGTCAGAAAGTAGTTGCGATTCGAGCATAGCCTTAAACTCTAATTTCTTGTAAGACATAAAAAATTATTTATTTTATTAAAAACTTACCATAGAATGTCCCAGATATTCTGCTGCATTGTCTGATATGTACAAAAGTTTCCCATTTTGAGTCATCATCATGAGGAAACCACTTAAAGCCTGTTGAAAGAAAGAATTATTAATCATTAGTACAACAAGAATAAATTTAAATATTTTTGAACTTAGATTGAAAAGATTGAATTTGATATAAAAATGAAAAAAAAATTAAATTAAACACTATATATATACAGGGTGTCCCTATACAAATGGTATATACGCTAGGGGGTGATAGAACACATCAAGACGAGTAATAGTAAATAGGAAACCAAGGGTCCCAAACGTTTTCCAAAGGAGATAGCTGCCATTAAAGTTTGGGGTCCAAAATTTCAAATACACATAAAAAACGGAAAAATTGGTTGATTGATTTGCGGTTTTCACTAAAATTATTCTTTCACACATGCCAACCTCCGGCTTTTTATAAATCAAAGAAATATACTTTGAACCAGAAATTTTTTTAGTGAACGATATTTAGTAGATTGCAAGTTAGAACAACATTTAATACAAGATACCTTTGATCAAAATAATTTTCCGGTTCAAAGTATATTTACTTGATTTACAAAAAGCCGGAGGTTGGCAAGTATGTTCTTTATGTTGGTATTTTCTTGAAAATAAATTATAAAGATAAATTTGGAAAAATGCCGATAGAGGGCGCTTTAGACTTTGAAGTAATGAAAAACTATTTTTTGCCGTGATTTTTTGCATCTCATTAAATGGTTTCGTAAGCTTAGACTTAAACATAAATTTTGAGTTCAAAATCTGAATAGTTGGAAGCGGTTAAGTAGCACAAACTTAACTGTGTTCAGAGGATTTATATTTCAAATGATTATAAAATTCGGAAAAATTGGTCGATTGATTTGCGGTTTTCACTAAAACTATTCTTTATGTCGGTATTTTATTGAAAATGAATTATAAAGATGAATTTCAAAATGCCGATAGAGGGCGCTTTAGTCTTTGGATTAACGAAATAATCCATCCTCATACTATTTTTTGCCGTTTTTTTTTTGCATCTCATTAAATGGTTTCGTAGGCTTAGATTTAAACTTAAATTTTGAGCTCAAAATCTGAATAGTTGGGAGTGGTTAAGTAGCACAAACTGAACTGTCTTCAGAGGGTTTAAATTTCAAACGAAACGAAAAACTATAAAAAAAAAAAAAAAAAAAACGGAAAAATTAGTCGATTCGTTTGTCGTTTTTGCTAAAACTACTCTTTAAATCAGGGTTTTCTTGAAAGTAAATTTTAAAGATAAATTTCACAAAATGCCGATAGAGGGCGCCTTAGACATTGGAGTAGCGTAACACTATTTTTAACCGTTATTTTTTTTAAAAATCTCATTAAATGCTTTCAAATGCTTGGATTTAAATTTTGAGATCAAATTCTGAGTCGTTGCGAGTGTTTAAGTAGCGCAAAAGTGAACTGTGTTCGAGGGGGGGGGGGGGGGAGTTAAATTTCAACTCCTGAACACACTTCAGTTTGCGCTTCTTAACCACTCCCAACGATTCAGAATTTGAGTTCAAAATTTAAGTTTAAGTCTAAGATTTCGAAAACATTTAACAAGTTTTGAAAAGCATTTAATTAGATACAAAAAAAAAAAAACGGTTAAAATTTGTTGTTGGTTACTCTGAAGTTTAAGGAGCCCTCTAACGGAATTTTTTGAAATTTATCTTTAAAATTCATTTTTAAGAAGATACTGACTTAAAGAATAGTTTTATTTTAAACCGCAAACGAATCGACAAATTTTTCCGTTTTTTATTATCATTTGAAATTTGAACCCTCTGAACACACTTCAGTTTGTGCTACTTAACCACTCCCAACTATTCAGATTTTGAGCTCAAAATTTAAGTTTAAGTCTAAGTTTACGAAAACATTTAATTAGATGCAAAAAATAACTTAAAAAGTAGTTGTTCGTTACTCCAAAGTTTAAAGCGCCCTCTATCGGCATTTTTTGAAATATATCTTTATAATTTATTTTCAAGAAAATACCAACATAAAGAATAATTTTATTGAAAACCGCAAATCAATCGGCCAATTTTTCCGTTTTTTATGTGTATTTGAAATTTTGGACCCCAAACTTTAATGGCGGCTACCTCCTTTGGAAAACGTTTGGGACCCTTGGTTTCCTATTTACTATTACTCTTCTTGATGTGTTCTATCACCCCCTAGCATATATACCATTTGTTTAGGGACACCCTGTATAAATTTTGTACACACTACAAAAATTTAATTGGTGATTTTCTATTATTTTATTCTTGAAAAATAAAGGATTTTGTATAGCATAAAAATAAGTTAAAAAACCCCTGGTCAAAATTCGAAGCATCTAATAAAAAACCAGCCAGATATTAGGACGTACACTGCATACGTGATTGTCGGAAATGACTAAAATAGAATGACGTACCCTGCATACGTCATAGAATTTAAGAGGTCAATTAAAAATTAAAAAGCGGTGCTACATAAAAATACTGGCAAAAATAAATACTTTCATAAATTGTCTATACGGTCACAGAAATAAAAAAATCATAAATTAGCATACATAATAATTTGCGCCAATGTTTGAAACAAAATTATGAACATATTAACATTTTATCGGTTGCTGTTTCTTCAAATAGCTCCGTTTAAAGTTTAACCCTTGAACATTAAATTTTATGATATACATACTTTTTTGAATATGAAGTTTTTCCACCCTCCTTTAATTCACAATATAAGTGTGAGCGAATGACAAAGTTTTACACTTTTATTTAACACTATTTTTGAAAGGAAAAATTTCTTTTTTAATACTTAAAATTTAAAATTAAATGGGCCTAATTTTCTGTTCAAAGGCAGTTAGAAAAACCATACAATTTACTAGCTATGAAAGCATCTCATTCGAAGAAAAATGCATAAACTTCTTACATTTTTCGAATATGATTTGATTCAAGGAACTGTATTATCAAATATTGTGAATATTAACTATTTGATTACGTTTTTGGGACAACCCATGCATTGACAATTTTTTTTCTTAACGTGCTAATTTTCGGGAAAATATTCTTTTCCATTAACTTAAACTGGAATATTTTTAAACGAAATCTACGACAAAGAAATTTTTGTGTAAATTGAGGTGTGAATCAATACAAAAATAGTTGCTAGTTTCGTAATCTAAAGGATAACATTTGATAAAAGAAGTTGGTACTATTTTTATTAACACTTAACATGTCAGAAATTTCACTCAAATTTTATAAAAAAGTTTCACATCAGAAATTTTATTTGAAAGCATCTAACAGCATATTTAAATTATTTTCCTGCCATATACATTTATTTTCTGAACCAAGAGAATACTAATTTGATGTTCTTGGGTCGTTCAGAAAGTCGTGTCCGATTGGTAATATCAGTTCGTACCGGAAAATAATGCCCGTTAATCTCATCGCGACGGAAGCCTATTACGAAATTTTTAATGTTTTGTCACCGGTTTTTAAAAATAGAATATTGTGCCTATCGGGAAAATGCTCCGATTAAACAAGGCAAATTTTACTGTAAAATTTTACCGGAGGAAGTAAACAAGGATTCTTAAGCCTGTTTTGTGGCACCTATACGTGTCGCTCGTCCCCTTTGCGATGGGACTCTTTTACAAAATTTTTAATGTTCTCCCACCGGTTTTCAAAAATAGAAATTTGTGCCTTATTAAATCGAGGAAATGCTCCCGTTAAACCAAGCAAATTTTACAATAAAATTTTACTGGTGGGGGTAAATAATAGGGATTTTTAAGTTTTTTTTGTAGATTATCGGTTGTACGCACCTGCGTGAACGTGTTAAATACACAGAGCAATAGATGTCTGAAACAGTGCCTGGTAATTAAATGATAGAATTATTCGGTATGAATTAATTTTCAGGAACTGACACGATTTTCCGAAGGACCTAAAGACTATTTTCAGTTGAAACCGGTCAAAACAACCATTTGTTGCTGATTTTTTGTTAATTTGTAGAAGGTATCTAAAACCTAATAGCGTACTGAAATTCGCTTCTTTTTAGCTCACAGGCTATCATAGCCTGAGAGCTTATGTGCCCGTCCGATCTGTATGTACGTTCGTTCGTGCGTAACGCGATAACTCATGATAAAAATATCGGATCCACTTGAAATTTTGTATATAGGTATATCCTGATAAGGCGCTTCCCTGATTAGTTTTTGGAGTTCATTCGATATGTATAACAGGGGGAACGGGGGGCTCATGCCCCTCCCCTTAATGGATATAAACGGGATTTTCATGCAGAATTAACAGTTTTCGTTCAAAATTTAGATATAGGATCATTCTGATGAGACGATTCCGTGACTGTTATTAGGTGTTCATTGAATAAGTATAAACAGGGGGAACGGGGGGCTTATGGCCCTCCCCTTAATTGATATAAACGGGATTTTCATGCAAAATTAACAGTTTTCGTTCAAAATTTAGATATAGGATCATTCTGATGAGGCGAGTCCGTGGCTGTTATTAGGTGTTCATTGAATAAGTATAAACAGGGGGAACGGGGTTTCTAATGCCCCTCCCCTTAACTTGTATAAATGGATTTTTCAAGCAGAATTGTCAGATTTCGTTCAAATCTCTGAATAGTTTTGGAAGTTTAATGGTTAAGTATAAAAGAGGGGAATAACTCCTTTTAAATTATATAAATGCTAAATGGGTTTTTATTAAGAATTATCCGATTTGCTCTGAATTTTGGATATAGATTTTTTATGTCCTTGATAGTAAAGCATGTCCTTGATAGTTTAGGAGGTCCAATGATTAAGTATAAAAAAGGAGAAAGGGGAGAGCTGTTTCCCCTTCCTATTTTTTTTTTTTTTCGAACTGAATTAACAAAAATACAAGGCTGTAATGTACAATTAGAATGCGTAGCCTGTGAGCTCAATGCCATCAGTTTAACTGGGCAATATTCTTTTTATTTATACTGATAACAGAATGGCGAGCAAGTAAACGATGTTTGCTGTTTCGATACCAAGAAGTTTAGCTAAGTGACTGTTCAAATATTTCAAGCTGCTTATATGAAATTGAAATTGGAATCATTAGCATTAAAATAATTCCTTCGCGTCTCTGTACTTACATATTCGGAACTGGCAAACACTTAATAAATTACCCCCAATCAATTCCATATTTCAATTAAAAAAAAAAAAAACATACTAATTTTAAATGCAAATAAATAAATTTAAGGATCGCCAACATTTTTGTCTAGCTCAAGTGGGATTGAATCGAAATTAAAGGTTAGTGTTACATCAAAAATTGCGCAAGCAATATTTATTTAGAAGAATTTTCTCATAATCATATAATTTTTGCTCCCATCTATCATATTATCTGAAGATGAATTTAGACAAATGTTCCTATATTAATTTGCCCACTAACTCTGCAGGCCGAATAGCTTTAAAAATCGGCAAAAAGCTGTTGATATACAATCACACCTGCAAAAATGTTCTATTAAATGAATTATCGACGTCTATCTAGCTGCAACTAAAATTTTTGACAGATCCTGAGAAAGTGCCAAAAGCATCTCCCAGATCGCTTTTATAAGCAAAAGACAAAGCTGTTCCTGGATCATTATCTACACTTTTCAAGTACTGTCAAAGATTATTTCTGTAAGCGGGTCAAACCTTAGGACATAACTCAAACAAAGAAATTCCCTTTTTTTTAATGTTGGTTACAGAATGGTGAACTTGGAAATAAATTTGCTGATTTGCTGATTGACAAAGAAATTTAAGCACAGCGACTATTCAAGTGTTTAGGGGTCTTTGCACAAAACTAAAATTTGGATCATTCTCACTTATTTTTTTTCTCCTTTTGCGCCCCTATAGCTATGTAGTCAATACCGACTAACGCTTAATAAATTACATTCTCTCTCATCTTTTTTTTCATGCTTATGTCTGTGCAATTTTGTGGTATAACTTATTGCTGGTGAGCATTTTAAATCATTTGATTAACTGAATTCTATTAAATAAAAACATTCTAATTTTAAGTACAATAATAATAACAATAATAAATCTGTAACAACAGCATTTTTTACGATTGCCTAGGGCTAAATTACTTTCTTTGGATCGAATCGAAATTAAAGGTTAACATAGCTAGAAATTGCGCAAGCAACTTTTATTTGGAAGAATTTTCTCATAATCATCCAATTTTTCCTCCATCCATCATATTATCTGAAGATGATTTTAGACAAATGCTCCGATATTAATCTGCCTACTAACCCTGCAGGCTGAATAGCATTAAAATCGGCAAAAAACTGTTGCTATAATGCTATCACACCTGCAAAAATATTATTTTAGATGAATTATCGACGTCCATCCCCACTACAACTAAAATTTTTGACAGATCCTGAGAAAGTGTCAAAAGCATCTCCCAGACCGCCTTCATAAGCAAAAAACTCAGCTGTTCCTGGAATCATTAACTCGCACTTTTCAGGTATCGTCAAAGATTATTTCGGCAAAGCAGGTAAGGAACCTTAGGCCATAATTGAAACAAATGAGATTCGTTGTGTTTTCCTTTTTTTACCACACGAGATCTATGAGGTCACCAGTTACCCCGTGGTAATTTTGAAAGGTAATCTAATCGAAAGTGGCCAAGATAACGTTTAATCTCTCCCGACCCTTCGGGGGCTTTCCCACGGACCCCACCGTAGACCACACTGTAGTCAGCCCCTCTCCCCTCAAATATTAAACGGTTGCTGGAGAGTTTTCGGCTTGTCAACCGAAAGTACAGCCCCATCTTCTACCCCGAAAGTTGCTGCTGATAGATTTGGGTTTGTGTTTAGTAAATTGATCGCTTCGGGCTGTTGTCTGCGCGATTAAGTGCAAAAATAACGGTTCCTACAGAAACCCGGTAGTGGAAACTGTACGGTAGTTAAGAAAATTCACAGGTAAACAAATGATTTGTTGTTCTAGAGTTTATGAACCTTGAAACCTACGGTGTATCAGGCTGTTTGTTTATGAAGCTTCAATTCCACTGCAACAACAAGAATTGAAACTAAAAGTCATAGAAAATGCGTGTTCAGATTTTTAATTTTTTATCTTTAAAAAGCGGTAGGCAAAAGAAACTCATAGTTTTAATATAAATATAAATATATATATATATATATATATATATATATATATATATATTAAACAACATTTATTATTAGTGGAAACTGTACGGTAGTTAAGAAAATTCACAGATTAACAAATGATTTGTTGTTCTAGAGTTTATAAACCTTGAACCTACAATGTATATCAGGTTGCTTTTTTATGATGAATTAATTCCAGTTTAATTGCAACAGCAAAAACTGAAACTCGAAGAAAGTATGTGTTCAAATTCTTAATTTTATATTATTAAAAACGATAGGCAAAATAAGCGCATATTTTTAATGTTAAAAATTTAGCTTAGTCATATATAGATGGGACATTCATTATTAGTGGAAACTCTAGGGTAGTTAAGTAAATTTACTGGTAAACAAATAATTTGTGGTAGGAATTTGAAGTGGTGGTAGACTCCTTGGAAATTCTAAGGAGGATATTTATGTTGCAATTTTAAAAAAAGAAAGAACATTTTATATCATGGAAATTTTCCTTTAATTCTGTAATTAGAAAAAAAATAATAGTGTCCAGGGATGTAAAAATCTAGGCGCCAGCATGAAGTCTCTTGTCACTAAATTTATTTCACAATTTTTCATCTAGCATTTCGTGTAAAATTCTTAGAATGTTATTAAATTTTCAGCAACGAAAACTTTCAAATTTTAATGGTGAGAGACTACCCTCTGGCGCCTAGATTTTTGGAACTCTAGTGTCGCTATGCAAATGTAAAATATATTTATATCACCACATAACCTTGATTGTAGGACTCTTTCGGTTATAGAAATTCTCTGTTGGTGATTCGAAATTACAGAAAATTTTAACATATTTTATTCTTGTAATTCTATTTTTCCTTCCAACTGGTTGTTTAAAAAATTTATTTGGTTTAGGTTCAGAATACACTATAAGCTGTAGTTTCCAGTTTAATTAGCTTAAACCAAAATCAATAAATCAGTTGACCGAGTAGATGAATTTGAATTATGGTACAAAAACAGAGAAACGACGTCTTTTGGTCATCTATCATGCTTTAAATAAATTAACAATAATAATATTATAACACTTCGCATCAACATTAGAACGGTTAGAGTGAAAATTTTAAACGGGGTCAAATAAAAAGTAAATAAATAAATAAATAAATAACAATAATAGTAAAAACCCTTACGATTGTGTCCAGAAATTTTTTCATAAAATAAATCAAATTGAATGATAGAGAAATAAGAAAATAAATATCAATTAGTAGCACTGATTAAAGTACTTTTATACGATTTCAGTAACATTTCCGGTCAGTCAAAGTGGAAAATAAGTAAATAATAGATACAAATGACAAAGAAATAAAGCACAACCACAAGTTTAATAGTATATATGCTACCTAACCATTACTGAAAAAGTACTGTTTTAAAAAACAAGCGCGCCATAAAATTAATTATGTATCATCACAGGAGCATGCAAAAAAGAGCTTAATTTATTCTCCACGCCAACCACTTATTTGCTTTCTAAAAAATTCTGAGTCAACACGTAGTATACAATGCAGTCATAAGTCACCGGAATCATCCTTTCAAAAGCGCCGCTTTGTCAAACAGTCCTCTTCGCGCCACATTACTCAGTCATAAAACAACCAGAAAAAAAAATATATGAATAAAAACTACAAATAAAAAAGATATTCAAGAAGGCAATAGGTTTTTCCCAATAATCTCGAAAATTTTTAGGCTGGCCATTGTTTTATCATCCAAAGAAACGAACGGTCAATTGCATCAGAGATCTTTACGTAGAAATTCTGCCATCTTTTTCGCAAGATTATGGCGGGAAATGGCGTTGTTTCATTCGATGATAAACCTCCGGTCGCCGTTGTTTAGCGATTGTCCGCTAAACTGACTCATTGTCCGGGAAGCTCCTTAGTACATTTTTTAGTGTTGTTTTCTCCAAGCCGCTTCTCATTACGGGACATTATTTACTTCTTGTCGCTGGCAACGGAAACGGAAAAAGTAAAGGTGAGCTAAATAAATCAGTCACAGCCCCCGGCGTATGAATGAAAGGGCATTTGTAAAAAGGTTTGTTAAAAACATGTACATTTATAAATCATAGGATTATGATTCATTCTTTTTAAATGTGAAATAACAAGTAGTTAACATAGCGGTTTCTAAGCAATTCCATGCACTGCTCATGTGCTTCTTGCATGCCGGAAGTATCTAACACAGGTATATTAAAATACTATACCCGTGGAAAACATACACTAGAACTATTTACCGTCGGGCAAAACTTTTGCCAGTAAAAAGTAATAGAAGTTTTTGCCTTATTTACGGAAGAAAAAAAAAACTAAAAAACTCTTTGTCAGGCATTCAAACAAGTCGAAACTTTCTATTCAAATTTACCGGTGTGGAAGTTTGTCCCAGCCGCAATCAGATCCTGATTATGCACATACTCAGTGTTCTTAAATAAAAAAGGGCCACTTTGTGACACATGCATTAATTTATTTTTGTAAGGATATGCATGAAAATAGCAGGTGTTGTTATTGAGAAACTGTTTAATTGCGCTCAATTTTCTATTTATTAAAAAACGCAATAGATTTTTCATAAGAAGCATTCAAACTTGACGTTTTAAAGCACATTTCCCGACGAAAGCAGAAAAACTGGTCGAAAAGCAAGAGAAAAACTGGTGATCATGTAATCGATATAGCTTAGAACTGGATAGGTAATTTAACTATCATAAAATGGAAAAATAAGTTCGATTCGAAATCCCTTCCATAGTCAGGGATTCCAATTTTATATCTTTCCGTTAAAAAATGAATTTGTATATGTGTCAAAACGTTTTGCGCTTGTTGAGCGGAGCAGTTGAGAACATCCTTAACCCTTGACGGCGCAGTGTTGCTGGTCTGGACACACCTAATTTTAATTCCAAACTTACAATTGGCACCAATAAAATTTAAACAAAATCTCGCTTTTATAATAAAAGCTTAATTTTAAGGCGTTCTTGATTTTTTAAAAAGTCGTTTGTAAATTCCGATGTCAGTCGATAATTTTTATTTTTACTAACAGAATTTGTCCGCGCCGGAAACGGTTAAGAGTTGTAGTGGAGTGTTTACGACTTATATCTTCTGGATTTTTTACTGGCTACTTCACTCACATGAAATCATGGGATAGCTAGTCTTAAACGTATGGAAAGAAAAATAAAAAATATGAAAATGCAAACAATAGATTAAAAAAAAAAAAAAATCCCCATAGGATTAACCTTAACAGCATATGTTTTCACGTGAATGAAGTAGCCTCTGAAGGAACTGCGTATTACACTGTTTTGGGGCTAAAACTACGACTACACCATTGCAACAATCAACAAGTACAGCAGCAACAACATACAATATGAATATACATATTTATTCAAAAAATGATTACAAAAACATATGATAGGGATGAGATTTTTGCTTTTTTGCCCATCAGTTTATTTTTAGAGAATATGTTGTTCTGATAATATTCCAAAAATGTTCCGATTAAATAACGTAATATTTTCTTTAATAAAATAATTGGTGTACGAAAAAGCGGTATTAATTTCGGAAATAATTTCATGCTATAGTAAGGCGGAAATGTTAAGACTAAATCTTATGAATATTTTACTTAAATAATAGTGCTGTAAATTCGTTATTTTCAATTTATTCAACGGAAAAGAAATAGCCAGTTAAGGGGTTAAGACTGAAAGAATAATTAAAAGGTAGTATGCATTATTAATTTATTTATTTTGAAAAAAAGAAAACATTTTGAATACCGCATTTCAATTAATTATTTTAATATTCAATTTTCAGTTATCCTGTTAATGAAAATTTAGAACAAAGTCATTTTCAGAACCAAAAAAAAATTGATTCAATATTTTTTTTGTTTTTTAATTCAATTTACACTTATTCTGTTAGGGAGAATTTAGAAGAAAGTCATTTTTAGGACCGAAAAAATAATTGATTCAATTATTTTTTTAATATTCATTTTTCATTTATTCTGTTTAGGAGAATCTAGAAGAAAGTCATTTTTAGAACCGAAAAAATAAATGATATATAGAATGCAAAATGTATTTTAAAAAGAAAAAAATACAATTTGCGGACTATATTTCAATTTTTTTTTTTTTTTTTTTTTTTTTTTTTAAATATTCAATTTTCAATTATTCTGTTAATGAGAATTTAGAACAAAGTCATTTTAGGGCCGAAAAAATGATTCAATTATTTATTTATTTTTTAATATTCAATTTTCAGTTATTCTGTTAATGAGAATTTAGAGAAAAAGTCATTTTTAGAACTGAAAAAAATAATTGAAATATAGAATGCAAAATGTATTAAAAAAAAAAAAATACAATTTGCGTACTATATTTCAATTATTTTTTAAATATTCAATTTTCAGTTATTCTGTTAACTCCTTCGCGACGGGAGCCTTTTACGAAATTTGTAATGTTTTGTCACAAGTTTTTAAAAACAGAAATTTGTGCCTTTTTAAATCGAGAAAATGCTCTGAATAAATAAGACAATTTTTACCGTATAATTTTACTGGTGGGGATAAACAAGGATTCTTAAGCCTTTTTGCGGCACGCATACGTGTCGCTCGTTCCCAAAGGGGTTAATGAGAATTTAGAACAAAGCTATTTTTGGGATTCAATTATGAATTATATATATATATATATATATATATATATATATATATATATATATATATGTGTGTGTGTGTGTGTGTGTATGTATATATTCAATTGAGAATTTAGAAGAACGTCATTTTTAGGACCGAAAAAATAATTGAAATATACAAAGCCAAATGTATTTAAAAAAGAAAAGAAAAGCAATCTGCGTACTGTATTTCAATAATCTTTTTAAATATTCAATTTTAAATATTCAATTCTGTGATTGAGAACTGAGAAGAAAATAGGACTGAAAAAATAATTGAAATATAGCATAAGCAAAATGTTTTTAAAAAAAGAAAAAACATTTTCTGTTCTATACTTCAATTATTATTTCAGTCGTAAAAAGCTCCCTTGTAGGTGTAAATAAATGTGAAAAAATGAAATCGAAATGTATCGTTTAGCATGTGGTAGCATAAAAAGTGTTATGCATTCAGACAACTGAAATAAATAAATAAATTAATAAAAGTTGTGGTAAAAGAATTTTTGTTCGGGTTCCCTCCCTGTTAACTCTTTAACGGACAAAGCATTTTTATTGTTAAGATGTTGAAATAAATAAATGACACCGGTAATTGCGAACAAATATATTTGTGAATAGGAAAAAAGAGGATTGTTCATGTACATAATGAAATGGATTTTTTAAAAATAAAATTCCGGTGTTGATGTTGCACATCGGAATTAAAATTTAGTGGTTTCGTAGAGAATCCAATGAACATTAAAAGGTTAAAGATTGTGTGATTTTGAATGCCAGATTATTTTTTAAATTAATAATTTGTAATAGCATTAAATTATTAAATAAATTTGAATGCATTGTTAGTGAGTGATACAAAAAAGAAGGATTTTAACTCCATGTTTGAACACTAGATGACGCTGCCACTGCTGGTCTTCACTGACCATACCTGTAGAGTAAAAAACAGGTGATCGACCATCCACCCACGCTGCTTTACCAATACAGGTGCCAGCATAGATAATAGAAGGAAGAAAGCGGGTAAACTCTTCTTCCCGTCATTTTTTTCCTTTTCTTTTTCTTCTGTTGCCTTAGATTAAAAATTTCTAAAACAGTTCTATGACTTCCTTTTTGATAAAGGTTTATATGATTAATTCATTAATGAATGAAACATTACAAATGCAACATCACTAATGTTTTATATCTCTTGTTTCTTAATAGCTGAAGCAAGTAATCTTTTGGGGTTTTCTTACTTACATTTTAGAGTAGATAAGCACAGTTTAAATGATTTTTTTTCCCCTTCGTCTTCTTCTTCTTCTTCTTCTTCTTTTTTTTTTTTTTTTTTTTTTTTTTTTTTTTTTTTTAATATGATGCAAAAGTCGACTCATAAAAAATTAAAACAATTTCAATTCATCGATTTTATGTTCTATTATGAATAGTGGGAAATGAAGCTGTTAATCCTTTGAGCTCCGATGGTTGAATTTTCTACCACTTACTTTAATTCCGAAGTGTCAAAATGGCACCGGAATATTCTACCAAATTTGTTTTTATAAAATGTAATGATTTTTTCCCCCTTTTCGTGTATATTGTAAACCGAGTTATTTCTTTCCAAAATACTGGTGCCAATTTGGAATATTGAAAAATTTACTCACCAGAGCTCAAAGGATTAGTTATGAGATTTTTTTTTTTTTTTTTTTTTTATCATTCCTAATTTTTTAATCCGGAATTTAATTTTTAATCCATAGTCCAAAATTTAACAGGAAAAACAATCACTCATATCTCTTTCATTATCATCATTATTATTACAGTTAATTTGGGTTTTTTTTTTTCTCTGAATTTCATTTTATTATCACTTTTTAATTATGTTTTGCCACTTATCAAATTCAATTAATTCAACAAAGAATTACCCAATAAAAAATCTAAATTAATTTTTAATTTAAAAAAAAAGGCTGATTAAGTGAAAAAAAAATTAAATACCTTTGCATAGGCACTCTGATGCAAATCATCTGGGAAAAATACCCTCAATTCTCCCTTTTCCCTCTTTTTCACATGCAAATATTTCCTATTCTAACCAATCTTAACTTCCAATAACAAGGCTGCCACTGGTATTTATTTTTATATTCTATTCGCACCACTATTTAAAAGATATAAATTTTGAAGCATATTTTTCTTGCATAACTTACAAAAGGTGTATGGTATACAAAAGGTGTATCCATATCTTGCAAAAGTATTTATTTAAAATAATAAGCTTTGTAAAAATCATTATAAAATAAAAACAATTCAGAAAGCGTTTCGAGTTAAAAATAATGAAAGCTCATCATCAGCTGAAGCAGACACGCGGGGGCAGACATAAGGGGACAAAGTCAAAGAGGAACTGAAAGATAAAGAGTAAGAGATTGCAAACATTGCGATAGGTGGCGTTAATTGAAAGGAGCACATGCAGAAGACGAAAGTGTTGCCAAAATTATAGAAAATAAAACGGTGAAAAAAAAAAAAAAAAAAACAGAAATAAAAGAAATAAGCAAAATGTAAATAAAACAAAAGATATATATTTTTTTTCATACAGATACATGTTTTTTTCAGCTAATGGTGTTATTCTTTTTCGCTCGAAAAGTGTCCTGCATTGTGTTTACGTTATGGTGATTTTTACAAAGCTTGTTATTTTAATTATAACTTATCGCCAGTTTATTCGGTGCATTTTTGCTGTATTAAGATTTTGCGAAAGTGGAGCGAATCAGAGTTGAAAAAGGGTCGTCAATAGCAGTTTTGCAATAAATATCATTTACGTTTTTAGTAAAGAAGTTATAATCAATTAGAATTTACTATAATAGAACTAAATTATAGTTTAAATGATAAGTTATTTTATAAAATAAAATAATCGTGTGATTTGACCTAAAACAACCGTTGAGATAAAATAAAAATTGGCGAAATATTCCATTGTATACAACACTAACTTATCATAATTCACAAAAAACTTCTACTTCATGCTGCAAGACACCCCAGACTTTTTTACCATTGCCAATTGCAAAATAGAAATAGAAATGCGAATAAAGTTAAAGTTATAAAATAATATAATACTATAAAGGGAAAAAACAGTTAGTTGAATTTCTCCATACATAAGACAATAATGAAAGCAAAAATAAATAAATAAATAAATAAAAATATGATAAAAATAAAACAAATAAATAATATAAAATGACATAATAACAAATAAATAAAGTTCCGTTATCCAATCTATTTATAACATCGCATTCCTTTCCGCTGAATCATGAATTCTTGAGCATAAATACTAGTCACAAATCGGCAACCCACTGCTATCACATCAAAATGATGGCAAAGCAGAAAAGTTTACTTAAAATTACTATAACCGAACTAAATATAGTTTAAAAATAAGTTAAGTTATAAAATAAAATAATCCAGTAATTTCACCTAAAACAACCACGGAGATAAAATAAAAATAGGCTAAACATTCTATAGTGTACAACACTAGCTTATCATAATTCTCAAAAAACTTCTACTTTATGTCACAAGATGCTTCACATTTTATTTGCCATTGCCAATTGCAAAATAGAAATAGCGATGCGAAAAGAGTTGAAGTTATAAAATAATATAATATTATAAAAAGGGAAAAAAAAAAAAAATATAGTTGCATTTCTCCATACATAAGACAATAATGAAAGCACAAAAAAGAAAACAAATAAATAATATAAAATGACGTAATAACAAATAAATAAAGTTCCGTTATACAATCTATTTATAACATCGCATTCCTTTTCGCTGAATCATGAATTCTTGAGCATAAATGCTAGCCACAAATCGGCAACCCACTGCTATCACATCGAAATGATGACAAAGAAGAAAAAGTTCAAGAAGAGCCGCTCTTTGGGACATTGTCTTTGGGCGTCCGAGCATGAAAGAGTGCAAATTCGCACACCAATCTGCCTGCCCAATGATTAAATCGTCTATACTAAGAGGGGTTAAGAAAAAAAATGGAAATTACAAAAAGGGTCAGTGGCTACTTCCCCCCTCCTCCCCCCTGATTGACAGTCTGCTAAACATTTAATGAATAAATAGCGATAAAGGGGCTATTGTTTTGAAAATAGTTTTATTTATATGTTATCTGTAAAATGCTAATCATATGTGTGATGCAAGAAAGGATGAAGATTGAATTAAAATACAAAGTGTATAAAATGTAATAAAGTTGACACCAGAAAGGCTGGAAATATATTTAGCACCAGAATTTTTTTTTTTTTAATTATTGATTTTATTTATTTAACATTTGCGTATTTACATTGCGATCTAATACATATATATTTTTTTAATACATATTTAGCAACTTTTGTAACTTGTTATACCTGAAACACTTAAGAGATCATTTTTTAAAGACTTTCAAATAATGCCTATTTCTTTTCATGTCTTTTACAGAATTTTTATTTTTTATCACCAGGTTTTATCACCAAACATTTTTGCCTGATTGACTCAGAAAAATGCTCATATTAAATACTGGTGGTAATTTACTGGTGAAAATATAGCATAAAATGATTGGAATATAGATTGCCGTACGTGGTACGGGTAAATCCTGATTAAATCGTCTATATTAACCCTTAACTGCATCAATTACTCTTTTATAATTGTGTTTTTTATGCTTATATTAAAGATTAGACACCAGAAATTTTTAGATAAATTTTTAAACTTATATAGAGGCACATTTTTTTTTTTTTTTTGTAATTTTTAGAGGATTAATATTTCTATATAAATATAGTGGTTGCTAAGAACTTAATTTATTTTTCAAAAGTTAAATAAAAGGTTAAAAAAAAATGGAAACGACAAAAATGGTCAGTGGGCACTTTTCCCCCCCTGAATACAGTCTGCTAAACATTTAATGAATAAATAGCGATAAAGAGGCTATTGTTTTGAAAATAGTTTTATTTGTATTTTATCTAAGAAATATTAATCAGACGCATGATGCAAGGAAGGATAAAAATTGAATTAAAATACAAAGTGTACAAAAAATAATAAAGTTGACACTAGAAAGGCCGGAAATTTTACTCAAACTTTATAAATATATTTAGCACCAAAATTTTTATTTAAAATTATTTATGTTATTTATTTAATTTTGCCTCTTTAAAGAAATGTATTTTTTGTGCCAAAAAATATTGATTTGATAGGAGTTAAAGTATTCCCTAGCCGTCTTTCTAATATTAATCACTATTGGAATTAAAATGTTGATTTGTAAATACAGACTACCTTGTATGATTACTGAAAACATGCTGTAAATCCACTCAAAATGCTTTAAAGATTAAATAATCTCTGTGAAAGCCTGGAAGTTATAGAGGGGATCATTAAACCCTTGAAAGGATGTGAGTTATTTTTGGATCAATTAAATTTTATTCCTAAATGCCAATTGGCAACAGAATTTTTAAATGAAAATTTTCTTTTAGGCAAGTTGGGTAACATCCTCAGTAATTGGCATGCACCAGTGATTGGCACATCCTACAAACATGTCCTAAAATAAGATTTATATCCAGTCTTTTAGAAATGCAAGACCATATACCAGTTATATACTCATTTACGTTAAAGATATAATTTTGATTTATGCTACTAGATGACAATAGTGCCTATTAAAGAGAAACAATTATGGCTTGTATCAAATTAGCCATTTTTGTTGCAAATGCTTCTTCTTTAGCTTAAGGAAGACATGCTTTTCAATTCATTATTATCTTATTTATAATATATTTTAAATTTTAATTGACAACAGTTTTGTTTAGTTAAAAAGGGTTACTTTAATTGTGTAAAAGTATTTTCGACACAAATATTTGGATTTCTGAATTAATGATAGATGCCAATTAATGGTGCTTCAATTTTGATAGTTCCAAGTAATTGGCACCTATTCCAATTACAAGGAATTCGCAAGGAATTTGAGAATAAACCACTTATTTTGAAAGTACTTTTAAAGTTATAGACTAATTTTGTTTATCATTTGTTTTTATTTGAAAATATGAAATATTATCAGTAATTGGAATCCATTAAAGCTTCATATGACAATTACTGGGGACAGCATGACAATTAC
Organism: Maratus speculifer; assembly: GCA_964019185.1. Lineage (NCBI taxonomy): Eukaryota > Metazoa > Arthropoda > Arachnida > Araneae > Salticidae > Maratus > Maratus speculifer. Next base: position 175,750,738 of record OZ025300.1, on the reverse strand, counting down.
TGGGTATTAATATAAGTATATTGTATTGTTTTAAAGTATTCACATTTCAGACTAATATGCTGATTTCTTACTCTCAAAAACCTGAAATATAACATCTTCATCTATGGTAAATTCATTTAAAGCGATTAAACCCAATGCAAAATGTAAAGTATTTTTTTAATATAAACATGTGCCAATTACTGGATCACAAGGTGACATACATTGGTGCTCTAACTGCGAATTACTGGTGATTTCAGCAAACTTTTTATAAATATATTTTTACAAAAATACTTTTTCAATTGTTTTTGCTTTTAGTGGGCAAAATAGATGCACGGATATGCATTCTTTGATTTAAAAATATTTCCAAGTAAATATCTTATTTCTTTGTAATGAATATTGAAGTAAGTTTAAAGACAAATCCTTAATGTGCCAATTACTGGGGATGTTACCCTACAAGAAGAAAAGCATTTACTAATTTTCAAATAAATGTATTTTTAAATTTCGGTGTCAACCAATGATTTTAGCATTTTACGCATAGTAGTTATTGAATCTATCCCTGTTTATAAAATTCTTCAATATTATTTAATACTGATGTTTAAAATGTCAGTATTCATTTTCAAAATTAAAATATCTTAACTACAGCATGAATGTATTAATCTTACCTTATCATGTATCGGGAGATCAAGCTAATTCTATATCTTAAGTAAATAAATTTTCATGTCTTCGGAGTAAATTCAAGCACAGATGTATAAAAAAAACATCTATTAACATTCACATTACAAACAATAATATTATTGTGCACATATCATATCTTTTCATCAATATAATACCTTAATACAATACATACTGCATTTTTCAGTTCAAAGAAAATTCCATTCAAAAAAGTTCTAGCAATTTCATAATGTAAACAACAACAAAAAATCGTTTGCGCGAGGCGCAAAGTAAAAACGATTAAATTAAACCATGGAAGCAGCGATAGTACGCAACACACTCCCACCTTTGAGTTTCGAATTCAATGAAACTCAAACTTTACTTTGGGTTTATATAAACGACCCTATTTAGATCGTTTTTCAGGAACAGTCACTACAGGAGAGTCACTAACACAGTCTTTAACAGAATTCTGGTTCATCGGCTTACTCGCAGAAGGATCTAAATAACAGTTTTTCCCATTCAGCTTTACCGTCGGTTTAGAAGGAACAGGATCTAAAGGGAGTTCTTTATTATGTGGCTGAACAGTCTGTTCGGAAGATGTTGAGTTTTGAGCTATAGAAGGCAGTTCTGTACCTTTTTCTTGAGTTATTTCTAGAGGAATCAATCTCAGAACAGGACGTAGAAACTCACCACCTTTCATTTTAACCTTCACTAATCGCACATTTCCATCTTTGGAAGGATACAGTTCAATAACTTTGTCAAGCGGCCATTCAAGTTTTCTAACATTCTCGCTGGACACTAGAACAACATCACCAATTTGGATAGGTCTCGGATTTTTATCAAATTTCGAGGATTGTCTCAAAAATCCCAAATATTCAGTACGGAATCTTTTTCGCAAATCTTGTTTTAGTCGTTGTCTATAAGCATGTCTTTTATTTATAGACGATGAATCCAAAAAGTCAAGATCAGGAATACCTGATTCTCTGATGTCTTGTAAAAGCGTAGAAGGAGTAAGTGGTGTTAAATCATCAATTTCCTCTGAAACATAGGTCAAAGGCCGCTGATTAACAATACTTTCAGTATCGCAAATAACAGTTTGCATTTCTTCTAAATTTAATGAGCTTCGTCCTAAGACTTTTCGAAGGATCTCTTTTATTATGCCTATCAAACGCTCCCACCATCCACCCCACCACGGCGCAGATGAAGGGTTAAATTTCCAAATTATCTTCTGGGCTGCGCTGTACTGAGAAATGACATCCCAATCGATTTGTTTCAACAAATTTTCAGCACCCGTAAAATTTTTTCCGTTGTCCGAATATACTATCGCAGGTCTACCGCTTCGTGCTATAAATCTTCTAAAAGCTTGCAAAAAGTTGTCAGTAGATAAGGATGTGGCTATCTCTAAATGTATTGTTCTATAGACAGCGCATGTGAAAATAACAATCCAAGCTTTTTGACCGCCTCGAAGAAGTAAAAGACCGGCGTAGTCAGTTCCTACAACTTCGAATACTGCAGCTTCTTTTATACGATCTTCCGGAAGGGGGGCTTCTATAATTGGTTTAGGTTTTGAATTGAATCTTTTACAGCGTACACAGCTTCTGATTACCTTTCTAACAGTCTTCCTGCATTTCAAAATCCAAAAATCTTCTCTTAAGTTACTCATTAATATCTGGGTGGCAGCATGATTTAAACTAAGATGTCTTGTCCGAATAAGTATTTCGACAACTGGATGACTGCAGGGTAACAGTATTGGAAATCGGAAATTTCTTTTATCTTCTCTCACCAGAATACGAGTCTTAACTTTAAGTAGTCCATTTGATTCTTTATAACATTGAAGTGATTTTAAGCGTTTATCTTCAGTTCCTGAAAATGATTCATTTTGTACTATTTTTAACAAAGATATTTCAGCTCTGTTTATTTCTTCTATCGTTAATACTAAAACCGCCATTAGGGGTCAAAATGACCCCTGCCAGATCGATAACAGCCGATTCGAACCAGAATTTTCTTCATAAGATATCTTAAATGTATGCAACACCAAAAATAGACTAAATAAATAAGTTAAATAGTTTAGAATTAAAATTCTGGTGGGAAACCATTTTTGTAAAACTTGGGTAAAATACCCGGCGGTTCTAGTGTTAAGAGTCCAGAAATCCGGTTGGCAAGTTTCACTTTACAGTTAGTAAAAAATCTATAAATCCAAGCAATAATTCGGATCAATTTGTCGTACGATGAAAATCTGTTATAAATTTTTTCTTTTGATTCTTCATGATTTGTAGTGCTAATAACAGTTTTTCTCTTTTCTGAATATACTACGCTGAAATCAGGAATAACATTGGATTTTGGCCATTCATTTTCTGGTCTTCGTAACCATTCTGGGCCCTCCCACCATTTAGATTTCGCTAAAGTTTCTGCATTACAACCACGAGAAGGGAGGTCTGCAGCATTTAATGATCCTGGGATGTGATACCAATTTTCAGGTTCTGTCAAAGATCGGATTTCTTTAACTCTATTGAAAAGAAAAGGAGCCCAATTTTCAGTTCCTTTGATCCAATATAGAGCATTTGCTGAATCAGACCAGAAAAATTTCGGGATATGTTTCAACTGAAGATCATTTATAACACTCTGTGCTAGTCTAGCTCCGATATTACAGGAAAGCAGCTCCAATCGAGGAATAGAAATGGTTTTTATTGGAGCAACTCTGCTCCTAGCCTGTACAAGCTGACAAGATATTGTGTTTTCAGTCGCACATCTTAAAAATATACATGTAGAATATGCATTCTTGCTTGCATCGCAGAATATGTGCAATGAAAGATTCTTTGGAGCTTCATAATTCGAAATAATACATCGAGGTATTTCTATTTCCTTTAATTTAGAGACATCCTTTCGCCATTTTTCAAATTTCTTGGCAATAGATTCAGGTAATTCAGCATCCCACGAAACTTTCAATTTCCAACATTCTTGAAGAAGAATCTTTGGACCCAAGGTGACAGGACATGTGAAGCCAATGGGATCGAAAATTCTATGAACAGCACTGAGAATATTTCTTTTTGTTACAACAGTGGAATCTTCAAAACATTTTCTCAAATCTATTTTCAAAGTATCAGCTTTTAAATTCCACATTAGTCCCAAAACTGGAATAATCTTTTCTTCTGGGAAGTTTTCTACTACTGTTTCATGGATATTATATTCCCATCCTCGAAAATTAAACTTAGCACTCTGGAGAATAAGTTTGGATTCTTCAATAAATTTTTCAAGCTGCTCATGATTATCAACACTAGTGACGCAGTTATCTACGTAAAAAGACTTCATCAATTTCTCTGCTGTTTCTTTAAATCTAGAAGGTGCGTTCTTCAGATGATATCGGATAGTTGCGCCAAGCAAATAAGGTGAACATGTAAGACCGAAAACAACCCTTTTATGCTGGAAAATTTTCAACTTTTCAAGATCGCCTTCCTCCCACCATAAAAACTTCAGAAATGGTCTATCTCGCTCATTTAAACCTATTTGCAGAAATGCTCTTCGAATATCCGCAATTACGCCTATTTTCTTCTCACGAAATTTATTCAATATAGTCGGAATGAGTTCTACTATATTGGGACCTTTTTCTAAACAGTCATTGATTGAAGGTGAATCTTTTTGTTTTGCTGAACCATCAAAGACTGGTCTAACTCTTGTGGTCGAATTTTCTTTAATCACAGCTCTATGTGACAAGTAGTGTTCACTTTCATCATTACAAGTATTCTTAACTTCTTCAATAACACCCTCTTCTATCCATTCTTTTAATATATCTTCATACTCTTCTAAAGTTCTTGTTTTCTTTAGTGATTCAACACAACTTCTTAATCGTCTTTCAGCAATTTTTCGACCAGTTGGTAACGGAGGATGGTTTTCAATCCATGGGAGGGATACTTCATACCTTCCTTCTGCATCTATTTTTATATTTCTATTGAAATGCTCTTCAATTACTTTTTCGATTTCTTGTCTGTTTCCGCTTTCACCAGGATCGAGAATTCCAAGCGTGTCTAGCCTCCATAAATCTGTAATTTTTGCATCATTTACATGAAGTGACATGACGCTGTTTGTGCTATCTGATATGTTAAAAATGTCGGTTTTTCCCATCAAAGTCCAACCAAGACGTGTTTCCATTACTACTAATCCAGAAATCAATTGTTTTATTTTTCCGGTGTACAATTTGCCTGCTATATCAGCTCCTATAAGCCCATGAATTTCGTTAGGTGAAAATTCATACAGCAATTCAACCTGGTTATTCAAATCAGATAGAAAAATTTTATGCTTCTTTATTTCACTCATAAAAGAGCCACGAGGAATTTTTGGAATGTCCGAACAAATTTTTTCTTGATCTAGCACTTCGAAACAACAGCGATAATTATCAAAGAAGTCACTCAGACTAATCAAATATTTCTTATGTGATGATGCAGTTTCTGTGCCTCCAAATAAACTATGTGTCAAATTTTCTTCCCCTATGCATTCATATCCCATTTCGGCCAGTGCAAAAGATGACAAATAGGATTTACTGCTACCTGAGTCAATTAATATTCTTATATATTTCATCTTACTATTACATCTAAGTCGGACAATAAGCGTTTGTAAAAGTACATGGCGAGTACTTGTTTTATTGGATAAAGCAGTGTCGTTTTTAATTTCGATATCTGACTTTTCTGTAATCGGGTTTTCCTTATCATTTTTCGTTGGACACATTATTTTAAAATGTAATTTACCGCAATCACAGGGTGGTATTTTCGTTCTACAAAAACGTGATATGTGTTTTCTTGTTTCTAAACATTTAAAGCAAGCACCCTTTTTCATCAATATTTGTTTTCTATCTTCATGAGATAAACTATTAGCATATCTACATTCGGTACTTAAATGTGACTTGTTACAAAAAATACACATTTCCCTTTTCATTTTCGATGAATTATGTAATTCCGTGGCCGTTGGAAGATTCCTTTGTCGCCTACTTGGCGCAGTATGAATATTTTGGTTTACATTTTCTAGATTAAACCCACTTCTAGCCAAACGGACTCTTTCTTCGCTTTCGATTTCGTGCTGCAAAAATTTCATCAAAGAATCTAATTTATTTTTACTTTCATCTTTTGAATTCAAGGTTATGGAATTTAAATTTCTTTCCCAAATTCTCAATATTTCAACAGGCAAACACGACTCAATTAATGGATAAAGAATTGCAGAATAATGTTCGCTTGAAACACCTAACATTTTTAATGACCTTAAATACGTTTCAATTTTGTCGTATAATTTAAAAAGAGGAATTCTTGGACATTTTCCTGTTGTGTTATTCATCATTAAAGCAAGTAGTTCTCTTATGTATACTTCAATTAACATATCAGTGCGACCAAAACGAGCTTTTAAACATTCAATAACATTTTCATAACTATCACCAGTAGCGGGGTACGACTCGACAATTTCTCTTGCCCTAGAACCCTTTAGCGTCGCTTGCAACAAGTACTGATATTTATCTTCCTTCGCGATATCAGAATCGTTATGTATCTTTTCAAACTGAGCCCAAAAGGCCAACCACTCTTTAATATCTCCCCCGAATAATTTAAATTCTATCTTAGGAAGTTTAAATTTCCGTTTCTTAATATTTCATCATTTATTCAGAAACTTCATCATTTATTCAGAAACTTTCAAAAATTTTTGAACTTTCGTTTTTAGCTTAATAAATTTTTCCTCATACATGCTAAAACTTTCGTATTCCGTATCATAATTTTCTTGCGTACATGATTTATCGTTTAAAAGAAGATCTAACATTTCTTTTTCTTTTGGTTCTAGATTTACCCATTTTTCTTCTAATTGAGCATATAAAATCTCAATTTCTTCAATATTTTTATTTTCATCACTTAATTTATTCTCAAGTAAATTAGCGATTCGCGTAAAAGCACTTCTTAATGGCGTGCGTAATCGTTTAATTTGTTCCATTATCTTATATTACTTCTTAAATAATAAAATATCCCAGCAGTTGGATGCCAAAATAATATTGAATCTATCCCTGTTTATAAAATTCTTCAATATTATTTAATACTGATGTTTAAAATGTCAGTATTCATTTTCAAAATTAAAATATCTTAACTACAGCATGAATGTATTAATCTTACCTTATCATGTATCGGGAGATCAAGCTAATTCTATATCTTACGTGAATAAATTTTCATGTCTTCGGAGTAAATTCAAGCACAGATGTATAAAAAAAACATCTATTAACATTCACATTACAAACAATAATATTATTGTGCACATATCATATCTTTTCATCAATATAATACCTTAATACAATACATACTGCATTTTTCAGTTCAAAGAAAATTCCATTCAAAAAAGTTCTAGCAATTTCATAATGTAAACAACAACAAAAAATCGTTTGCGCGAGGCGCAAAGTAAAAACGATTAAATTAAACCATGGAAGCAGCGATAGTACGCAACAGTAGTGTTGTGCGACTGAAAGGATTAAGGGCAGGGGTGTAAAAAATCTAGGCGCCAGCGGGCAGACTTTCACCATTAAAAATTATTTTGTTATTTTTCTTCTACCTTCCTGATACCTTCGTTTTTATATATGTATATATATATATATTTAAGAATGCTAGTAAAATTTAAGCGCAGAAAACTAATAAAGTTTAGTAATGAGAGACTGCCCGCTGTCGCCCAGATTTTTTACACCCCTGGCTAAGGGTATTATCCCTTACAGATTTTTGAAGCTTTAAGAAAGTTTTCTTTTTTTGAATTGTAAAATACATAAAATATGCAAAAAAATTTCTGTCAGCGGAAAATTCAAATGCATGTTTCCCTAAACTAGCTTCCTGGTGGTGCTTTTGCACAGTGTTTCTATAAGTACATTACATGTAACTTCATATGTAATTGCAGTGCCAATTAAGATCTCAAATCTAGTTATTTCCTATTTTATAAACTGCGATATCGCTACCCTGTTGAAATTTTACTTAATCTTAATTAAAACTTTTCACACCGGATTTTTTATTTAGATATGTTTAATTTAAATACTTATCTTCGGTTGCTTATCTTCTCGTTTAAATTACCGCATAAAAATTTACTGGTTCAAATAAAATGGTACAAATTATAGAAACTGGACCAATAGACTCATCGAATGTAGGTAGGATAAAAATTAATTGCGAATATTAAGAATGAATCTCTTACCTCTAAACAGCCATAGAAAAATAATAAATAAACAATAGTTAATCTAATTCATAGAGCACAGTTCATTTAATTTACTATATGAAAAGTACAACCAAGTAGAGAAGTTCAATGAATAACTTAATTCATCTCATTCATCTCAATTAGAAGGGAGAGTGGGATTAAATAATTTTAACCCTTTGTTGCATACTGTCCACTACAGTGGACAAAAATTCATTCCCAAATGCTAATGAATTTAATTCCCAAATGCCACATTGGCACCGGAATTTTGGTTTAAAAAAATTCGGTTTATTAAATTCCTGCAAAATAGCTTTTTCTTGTTTACAAATAAAGCTGTTTTCAAATTCCGGTGTCAGTCATCAATTTCAACACTTAAGCAATGAATTTTTTAGTGTTAAGCCTATGCAACAAAGGGTTAATATCTGTTCCTCCGGGCTGGCTTTCTGAGGTCGCTTTGGCACTGTGTTCCTATGGATAAATCGCACATTTCTCTTATGTGATATTGTACCAGTTAACCCTTTACACTGAAGAGGTGACTCACTCACCAGTAGTGTGTGTCATGCGTCCCTCGTAATTCGGGACGCCAAATACTTCTGACCACTAATATCTTACAGTTTATTTCGCCATATTTTATCGCAAAGTATTCGGCCATTATATAAGGCGAAGAAAATTAGTTTTAAATACTGGTGTCCAGAGCATTTGGGGTACCCCTTTACGTGAGACACTAGTGGTCAGTGTCAATCACATCTGAAGTGCAAAGGGTTAAAAAGGTATTGAAGGATGAAGGACTGAAGCCCAAATAATTCTTAAATAGATGAATTTAAAAAAAAACGATATAATTAAAAATTGTCTTCAGAGAGTTCGATGAGAAAGGAAAGGGAGTCAAAAAAAAAAAAAAAAAAAAAAAAAAAAAAAAAAAAAAAAAAAAAACCTTTACACTATTTTTTACTCTTTTAAATTTAATTATTATAGGATATTTCAGATTAATGTATTGGGGGGAGGGGGGTATCGCAAAATTTCAATTGCAGACGAATATTTAATTAATCATACACACACATTAGTATGAGATCACACTAATATTAATGTTATCTTACACCTCTTTTTCAAAACAAAAATCTTTTGCATACGCTTTGAGAACATTTGGAAGAGAAATGAACTACGAAATACTGTATATATTTCATGTATATATTTTTTTCAATACAATCATAGAAAAGTAAAACTTTGTTCATTAAATTTGAAAATTCAGGGAGGAGCAAGATAGCCACAGGTGACTATTTTTTTTTTCTAACTTACCCTTTTTCTCAAAATAAAAATCCTCTTCATATACCGTAATTTCCGGAGTATAATTCGTGGATCAAATAATCATTTTTCGACCCCAAAAATTATTTAAATAAAACGTAGCTTCACAAATCGCAGTAAATATTTGTCTACAATAACTAAATAAAATTTCTGAGTCCAAAGAGAATTGTTTGATTCGCGTATTATACGCCGGAAATTAGGGTACTTAAACAATAAAAAGAGAGACTTATAAAATTATTAAAAAAATAATAATGGTGCGAATAAAATATAAAAATAGCTGTCAGTGATAGCCCTTAAGAGGGGAATGCTCTTCTTCGCCCCCTCCTCGATGGCGCCTATAGAAACAGACAAAGCGCTGAGAGTTTGAGATTTTCCGAACACCCTGTATAATGACAGCAGAATCCAAACAACAGATTACAGAGTTAAATTCAGATCACACGAGACATCACGGCCCTACATTGACTCCGAATTAAATTCGGGGACAATAACTTGCCGTGCTATCGATGTAGCCATCGGTCGACATCCAAACTGCGACAAAATCCCATAACAACTTCGACTCCCACACAGGGTCAGAGCTTTAGTGGACTGTTTCTCAAATAACAATTGGCATGTTAAGAAACACAAACTTGGCGATTGTCTCCAAACAACCGTATTAAGCGGTGCCGACACTGACCTTGGACCTTCGGATTAACGGTATATAAGTTGTGTGATCATCGGAGGGTGACCACGGAACACGCAAAGCAGCATCTCTCTCTGGGGGAATCTTCGATACGGAACGTCGATCCGAGTCAAAGGTAATGGAGGGTTAAAAGACTAAATACAGTGGTGAAAACAACTGGTGCAGTTAAAAGTCATTTATATGGATTCGGGAGCTGTCAGACATCGAACTTTTTATTATTGTTGTTATTTCAGCCTGTCCTTTTTTTTTCTATTTTTTTTTTTTCTCTTTTCTATTTTATGATATGAGAATTTCGATACTTATATATAAATTGATTTAGTTTATAGTATACTCCGAGATCGTATGCTTTAGGGAATTTTTCCGGAGAAATATTATTATTATTATTATTATTATTATTATTATTATTTTAGAAGAATAAATTTAGATAAATCACGCGAAATTTCCCCTTTTATAACAAGATATTTTCTATAAAAATAATGGTGCTGAAGAATTCCTCACTCTTGAAATTTCTGGATAAGTACAACCGTTGCCATCGAAATACTCGAGGCCAAAAGACACGATGTATGACGTCATCACTAACCAACCGACTTCTCACTAGTAATGGAATTCACATTGGAAATTTTTAAATAGCAATTTTCTTTTATTTGGGGAACATCAATTGTTTTATAAAACAATAATTGCTATTTAAACTTATTGGTGAGAATTCGAATGCCTGAATAAAAATTTAGCTAGATGAGGAATACCACAGCCTTATCTAGCTTATTTTAGGTGAAAGGTATAGTGAACAAAAAAAATTAATAATATTTTGTGTCTTCCCAAAATTTCTGGTCACGCTACACCCATGAGAATGATTAATAAACACTCAATCCAAATTGACAATTCTCTGAATAACAGTTAGCACACATCTCCAATTAAGTATGAAGATACAAAATGCAGTTTGAAATATTTGTCAGGAACGTGCTTCATTAAAAGCTTTAAGATAAGGAATAAAGTATTTGTTTAGAAAAAAACCTTGATTTAGATACTTTATGGTAAAAGCATACGATTTATATATATATATTTATATATATATATATATAAAATCTTTTGTGTCGTCCCAAAATTTCTGGTCACGATACGACTATGAGAATAATAAACACACAATCCAAAAATTGAGTATAAAGATAGAAAACGCAGCTTGAAACATTTGTTAGGAACGTGCTTTATTTAGATGCTTTAAGGGTATTCTTAAATCAAAAAGGGCAACTTTGTGACACATGCTTCAATTTATTTTTGTTCGGAAATGCATGAAACTAGCAGGTGTTATTATTCAGAAACTGTCTAATTGCACTCAATTTTCTGTTTTTTAAAAAACACAATAGATCTTTCATAAAAAGCCTACAAAATTGGCGTTTTTGAGCACATTTCCCGACGAAAACAGAAAAACCGGTCGAAAAGCAGGAGAAAAACGGGTGATCATGTGATCGAAATAGCATAGAACTGGACAGGTAATTTAATTATCATAAAATGGAAATTTATGTTCGATTCGAAACCGCTTCCATAGTCAGGCATTCCAATTTTATATCTTCCTGTTAAAAAAATGAATTTGTAAATGTGTCAAAACGTTTTGCTCTTGTTGAGCAGAACAGTTGAGAACACCCTTAAGATAGGAATAAAATATTTGTTAAGAAAAACATCCCGATTTAGGTGCTTTATGATAAAAGGCATACGAATATACCGGGTGTCCCAAAAATGACTGATGGATTTTAAAATTCAATAAATTTCAAACGGTGACAGCTATTTAAAAAATTTTTGCAGGAGGGTTATGTATAATATCAGGAGTTTTTTTACCGTAATTTTTTATTTTAGTTCGCATCTCAAACAATAGGTGGCGCTGACGGCGATTGAAGGCCAGGTCGACGCTTCACTCAGCATTGATCACCTGGCCTTCAATCGCCGTCAGCGCCACTTATTGATTGAGATGCGAACTAAAATAACAAATTAAGGTAAAAAAAAAAAAAAAAACTCCTGACATTATACATAACTCTCCTGCAAAATTTTTTTAAATAGCTGTCACCGTTTGCAAGTTATTGAATTTTAAAATACATCAGTCATTTTTGGGACACCCGGTATATATATATATATATATATATATATATATATATATATATATCTTTATATATATATATATATATATATATATATATATATATATATATATATATATATATATATATATATATATGTATATGTATATTATAATCTTTTGTGTCGTCCTAAAATTTTTGGTCACGCTACGCCTATGAGAATGATTAATAAACACTCAATCAAAATTGACATTTCTCTGACTAACAGTTGACACACATCCCCAATTGAGTATGAAGATACAAAACGCAGCTTGAAAGATTTGTTCGGAACGTGCCCATAAAAAAGTGAAACATGGAGAAAAGAAAAAAAAAAAACACCCAACGAGCTAGCGAGCGAGCAGCAAAAATAAAGTTGTTGCTTTGCCAAGGTCGTTTCGCGAGCCGCTAAAGGAGATCATTTCGGACAAATCGTTTCCGTAATCCATCAAAGTAATTATCGCTTTTATCTGATGAGCCTGACATGGAACCCGGACCCGACAGACCGACTACGATAGTAGGGTCCAAAGATGATATAATTTGGTCGATTACTGATTTGGCGTAATGTGTCTAGATACGGCAAGTGATTCTACTGAGTACAGTAAAAGTGCGTTAAGGCGTACTTATGAAAATATAAAGAAAATGTATGCTAATGAAAAATAAAAATAAAATAGAAAACTCTAGAATATCGAAGCTTTAAGCCTCACACACCAAAGCGACAAAAATGATTAATTTTATTTAAATTTATTTTTTTTATGTTTTTAGGACCTAGAAGGGGATACATTAAGTTAGGTGGCCTGCAACTTTCATGTTTTAGAGCATGTTTTTCAGCATGGTGGACAAATTTATTCTTTGCTTGCCCTTATTAAAAAAAAAATACTTGTCTTGAAAATTCTGTCTTAAAACAAATGAACTTCAAGGACCTTTGATCATTCATTTTTGGAAAGTAATATTTGGTTTATAGGTAATTCCATGAGCACATGTCGTGTAAGTCACATACTTCGATTTTGGATACCAGTATTTTAGAACGGAAAAATGTGACTTATTTTATAGAGATATTTCATTAATTGAATAAGGCCGTGAAAACCTTTCGAAAATAACGGTGGACAACAATTTAGCAGTTACTAGAAATGTGACTTACACGACAAATGCTCATGGAAATGCCCTTATTTGATTAAAAGAAAAATCTATCATCAGATATAGGGGCCATTACTTTACGAAATTCCTGGTACTAAAACATCTAGAATTGCCTGATAACTCTGACGCTTTTAAGCTCCTTTTACTACAAGAAAAATAAGTTAAACAGTCTATCATAAAGTCAACACAAGCCGCCACTGGCACTACTACTTTCAACATGCGACATTTCTAACACTTAAAAAATATATATCAAGCATTGCCAAAACATATATCAAGTTGGGTAAAGTTAATTGTTCCATGATTTATTTTATAAATAATGAAATTTTGAAATAGATACTTTAATCATTCCAAAATATAAGAATATTTATCCAGTACCTCTACAAGATGTTTTATAAACAGGTCAAAATCCGCCCTGGTCTTTTAATTTTGTTTCTTATTTCAGGATACAGGAAGACCTAGCATAAAAATCTAATGATTTTCATTGAAATCTGATTTGCCAACTTCTGACTTTACTTCTGTTAAATGCGAGTTAATTTAAATCACGTTAAACTGGTTTCTAACCGAAAAATATTTTAGATGTATCAGTAGCTATTTAATTTCATGTTGCTACATAAAACCTGTTTAACCGTTTGAACTCGAGGGGTGATACTCACTGACCACTAGTGACCCCGGTAAATGAGTTCTTCAAATTCTGAGAACAAATTTGTATAATATTTCTGTTACAATAAAATCATGCAAATTTCCTTTTGCCGAGATGTGTCACTTTTCTTACGGATGGGCAATATTAAGTTTTAACACTTTGCAATCGAGAAGTGATTCTCGGTGACCACTAGTGTCCGGAGTAATTGGATGCTCCAAATTTTCTGGATACCAATAAAATTCTCTGGACAAATAATTTTTTGTTTGCCTTATCAAATGGCCGAATAATCCCTAATAAAAAGATATTAGCAATGTCCAAAGCTTTTGGCATTCCGATTTACGAGAGGTACCTGACAACATTAGTGGTATGTGAGAGTCACCTCTCGAGTGCAAAGGATTAACCCCTTAATCCTCTAACGTCCATTGGTTTCTGTAGGAAACCACAAAATTTTAATTCCGATATGCAACAATGGCACCGGAATTTTAATTTTAAAAAATCCATTTTATTGAATATACGAAAAATCGCTTTTTCGTATTTACAAATATATCTATTCACAATTACCGGTGTCATTCATTTATTTCTACATCTTAGCAATGAAAATCCTTTGATAGTTAAAGGGTTAACGGGTTAATTCTTTTCCGTTCAATAAATTGAAAAGAGCGGACTCACACCACTATTATTTAAATAAAATATTCGTAAAATTTAGTCCAATCATTTCTGTCTTTCAATAGTATGAAAATTTTCTTAAAAATAATAATGGTGTCAAAAAGCTTTAAATAATGAAAGAGCAAATTCGTCTTGACCGAACGGCGTTCGGTTAAACCAGTTAAGGGGTTAATGCTGTGTGTTGCAAAAACTTATAACATCCAATCCTGGGTGCAGAGAAATGATATCGACTAAGTTTGAGTTCGTAGAATTTCTAACAATGCACAGGTTCATTCATATTACAAAGTATAAAGAAATGGTGGAGAATGATTTTTGACTTTCCTTTCTGTAAGCAGTATTGCCGCATGTGACAGATTTTTTTATTTAGACTATTTCGAATTCTCACCAGTAAGTTATAACAATTATAATTGTTTTAACCCTTTCCGGCACACTGTGTCCGGTCCCCCCCCCCCCGGGATACCCAATTTTAATTCCAAACGGCACAAATAAAATGTTAATAAAATTTTGCTTTTACTATGAAGGCTTAAATTGAGCAGTTGATAATATATAAAAAACCGTTTGCATGCAAAATTTGCCGGTGCTGAAAAGTTTTTTTTTTTTTTTTTTTTTTTTTTTTTTTTTTTTTTTTTTTAAATTATTTAAAGTTTCTGGTGTAAATTCAGTATTTTTAAAGAAAAAATCCAATTTACTAGATGACAAAATGCAACATGCAGTCAAAAATACCTATGATATAATTTACGTGACTGCAAAATAATTCATTATCAGAATGCATTGCCATTTTAGTATTTGTGTAATATTAAGAAAGACATGCAAAAGAAGAAAGTTAAATGAATGTTAAAACTTGATATTGCATTTACATGGCAGAAAATATATGAAAATACAAAATATGAT
Source organism: Maratus speculifer (assembly GCA_964019185.1). Taxonomy (NCBI): domain Eukaryota; kingdom Metazoa; phylum Arthropoda; class Arachnida; order Araneae; family Salticidae; genus Maratus; species Maratus speculifer. Next base: position 175,735,512 of record OZ025300.1, on the reverse strand, counting down.
CTGCCAATAAAAACCTATAAAATTTTTTTATATATATTTTGTTATAAACTTCTGTCTTTTTTTAAACCGACAAAAATTTATTTGTAATGTCGGAAAATTACTTCGCCTGTGGCGAGCAGATTTGTATAATTCTTCTCACCTTCAGATTATAGAATAAAGACAAATAAAATAAAAGAACTGGAAAAAAATAAAAAGTTAAAAAAGCACAAAGCTTCAATTCCAGTTTGACCACTATGAGTCTTTGCATAACGCTTAAGCATATTATTGTTAAAAATGTATACTTATGGGTGCATGTAAAAGAATTTAAAATAAATACAAAACATATTACAGAAAAATAAAACAATTCGGTGCATAATAAAAAATTCAGAAGGAAATTTACATTTTTAAAATTTTATTTTATCAGTAATTTGAAATGTTGGTTTTAAATATTAAATTGTAACTTTTGTTTTAATCGTCGAAAATAAAAATTTTCAAGATAACTTTGTAGAATTTTTTTGGTACGAAGGAAAAGTTTCTTTTTAACGCGACTAGAAATTCCTATATCATTTAAAACAAAACCTCATATTCAATAGAAAAGTGTTGTAAAATTTATTACAGAAGTACCAAATGTCAACGCAGATTTGGGGGTTTAAAATTAAATCACTCGATTTAATTCATCAATATGATAAATAAAGAATACTGTGAATGAAATACTGTTAAATTGAAACTCTGATAATCTCAGACACCATGAGCAATGCAAATTTTCTATATCGAATTCCTAAATAACTACATAATCACATAGCTGCCAACATCTTCCGCTTTTTCGGCCCGGAAAAATTTTACAGCAAATTTTACATTTCCAAATCGCCGTAATGCGCTGATTAAATAAGGTAAATATATCTGTTAAATTTTTCTGGGTCAGAAAATCAGAAGAGTTGGCAGCTATGTAATCAGAAGGAATGCCTTGACCTCTAGGTGCATAGGTCGAAATTAGCAGATTTTAATTTTTCATTCATTTTTAAGGTAATAAAAAATCACAGAAAAGACTACGTTATTAAAATTTCAACTGGCCATCAATTCCAACTGAAGATATAATCAAAATTTTCAGCACGCTTATCATAAAAGAAATTAAATGGGGAGGGAAGGGGGTGAGTAAAAATTATTGTTCTATATAACGCTCATAAATTTTGATGATTCTCATATTAATTAAAAAAACATAGTTTCTCTCAAAAATATTGAATTTTTAATCAGCAGAAAATAAAGAAATTCTTTGCCAACTTTAGATTTGGTCCGAAATATTTGTTCTATCTTCTTATTCATCTCTAAAATAAATGAATAATCCTAGAGATTAAAGAGGTTGTCGAAATTTAAACCAACCATCAATTCAACTGAAATATACCATGGAAAAGATTGCAAAATCTTATCAAGCTAGCGATTCAAAGGGAAGAAAGTAAAAGTCCGCCAGGTCTTACATGGCGCTCATAAATTTTGATATGTCAACCTGGCAATAACGGCTCACATAAGAGAAGTGAATCATGGCATCCACGCACGTCTCGCCTAATCTATTCCATTTTGGAATCGATGAAACGATAGCATCGCCTAATGGCAGTGTATTTAGGTGCTCTGAACCTGTTTTAAATTTATTAATTTATTAAATTAAACTAGTTAAAATATTAATTTAATTAATAAGCATTGTAAAATTTTTTTTACAAAAGTACCAAATATCTAACTAACTTAAAATAACGCAGATCTGGTTTTATATGAAATCTCATAATTTAACCGTTTTCATGTTTCGCCCGTGCGTCGCACGGGCAAAGTATTTTTGGCAATCATGATTTGCCCATACCACATTCGGGTATCCATACTCCAGTCATACATCAATTCAATCCAATCAAAAGGAATATTTCATCAATTCAACTGAAATACACCATGTAAAAAATCGCAGAATCTTATCAAACTTGCGATTCAAAGGGAAGAAAGTAAAAGTCCGCCAGGTCTTATATGGTGCTCATAAATTTTGATGATTCCCACATGTCAAGCTGACAGTAACGGTCTCGCATAAGAAAAGTGAATCAAGGCATCCACGCACGTCTCGCCTAATCTATTCCATTTTGGACTCGATGAAACGGTAGCATCGCCTAATGGCAGTATAATCAGGTGCTCTGAACCTGTTTGCGCCAACTAACCTTATTAGACAGAAGTCGTCCTTGGTGTCACTTGGTGCGCGAGCGGATGAAGGCGTGGCAGAGGGCCCCCGGGGGCCCAAAACGCCGCACCCAGTCATCGCCCCGCCAAATGATAGCGTAATTGGTGGTCCCCACTTCTTTACCTTACTGCTGGTGTTACGCCGACTGTTGATAATGATGATCAGAAGCAGTCAGTAAGCCGCCACTGGTTCCGTGAAAGGGTTTCGGAAAGGTAACTTTGTAGTACGGGGGCAACGACATCACCATAGAGGGAAACAGGGGTAATTTTGGGGAAGAACTAAAAAAATAGCTGGATGTCATCAGACCAAAAATCGAAACACTTCCTTTCAAATGTATGCGGATTAACTTTTTCTTATGTTATTCAATGAAAGTAATAAACATATAAAATTCATTAATAGTAAAAAGTTTTGAAGCACCGAAATTGATTCACAACTTCAATGGCAGATTGAATTTGAACACAAATAACGTATATTATTATGTTCAATGTTGTTATATATGCAAGGATGTCAGAAAGAGAACTTAGTAATTTTGGGGCAACAGCATCACCATTGAGGGAAACAGAGGTAATTTTGGGGAAGAACTAAAAAATAGCTAGATGTCTTCAGACCAAAAATCGAAGAGCTTCCTTCTAAATGTTTGCGGATTAACTCTTTCATGTATTATTCATTAAAAGTAATATAAATATAAAGTTACACCAATAGTAAAAATTTTGAAGCATCGAAATTGATTTAGAACTTCACTGGCAGATTGGATTTGAACACAAATAACTTTATATTGTTACAGAGCTGCCGAGTCTCCGGCTTTTTGGACATTGATATTTTAATACTGAAACTGTTTTATTATTCAGTTTGAACATTTAGGCAATTTAACACTTTCCGGCCCGGATAAATACTGTTAGTAAAATGAGAAATTATCGACTGACACCGGAATTCACAAACGACTTTTTAAGAAATCAAGAACTCCGTAATTGAAGCTTTTATTGTAAAAGCAAGATTTTATTAAAATATTATTGGTGTCAATCGCAAGTTTGGAATTAAAATTAGGCGCGTCCCGACCGGACACACTGCGCCGGTCAGGGTTAAAAGAGCAACATTTTCTGTAAAATAATAGTAGTGTGCGAAAAGCTGGAAACTTGGCAAGTCTGTTAGTATACAAGGATGTCAAAAAAATAACTTAGTAATTTGGGGGCAACAGCATCACCATTGAGGGAAAGAGGTGTAATTTTGGGGAAGAACTAAAAAATAGCTAGATGTCATCAGACCAAAAATCGAAGAGCTTCTTTCCAAATGTGTACGGATTAACTTTTCCATCTATGATCCATAAGTCATAAAAATGTAAAATTACATTAACAGTAAAAATTTTGAAGCAGTGAAATTGATTCAGAACTTCACTGGTAGATTGAATATGAACACAAATAATTGCATATTATTATACAAATATGCCAGAAAAATAACTTAGTAATTCTGGGACTACAGCATCACCATTAAGGGAAACAGGTGTAATTTTTGGAAAGAACTAAAAAATAGCTAGATGTCATCTGAACAAAAATCGAAGAGCTTCCTTTTAAATGTTTGCAGATTAACTTTTTCATGTATCATCCATTGGAAGCAATAAAATTATAAAATTACATTAATAGTAAAAAATTTGAAGCATTGAAATTGGTTCAGAACTTCACTGGCAGATTGAATTTGAACACACATAACTATATATTATTATACAAAGATGCCAAAAAGTTAACTTAGTAATTCTGAGACAACAGCGTCACCAAAGAAAGAAATTGGAGTAATTTTCGTTTCGGGAAGAACTAAAAAATAGCTGAATGCAACTGAAAAAAAATCAAAGAAATTATTTCCAAATGTATGACGGTTAACTTTTTAATTTATTATTTATTGAAAGTAATAAAAATCTGAAGTAACATTAACGGCAATTTGCAAGCATTAACTATTTTGTCGTAGCAGCTTCAGAGCCAGTCAACATGTTAACCAAATATAACTTTTCAAATCTTCTGGGGAGAACTGCATTTATTCGCTTACACGTTCAAAAACATTGAAAATGCTTCGTGGCCATAACGTGATAGTTAAAAATGCACAGGATGTTGGAATTTTACGCATAGAAAATTTCATAGAGCATGGTTTAATTATAACAGAAAATGAAACAAAAATGTCGTACCTTTGAAAATCCAAAGTGAGGAATCATAGTTTCCTGGGGTAGTTCATGTTTCCGGAACGCTAAAAAAAAAGAAAAAATGTTGTTAATTCGATGTTTTTAAACATTTGTCAATTTTCATCAAAAAGAGTGTCCGAAAATTATTATTTCATGCACCTTTAATAAATTTATTCATTTTAATTTCATAAAGCTGATAAAAATTAATATTTTCAGGAGAAGTTTACTTTCACATTGTATTTTCACATTTATTTTCATGTTTTGATATTATTTTCTTGTTTTGATATTATTTTCATCAATTTATGAAAAGTTGTAGATTGTTCTTGCACTAATACAATAATGTGAATAAAATATAGGTATTTATTTGTACCACTATGGTAATTGTGATGGTGAACTTCCTACACTTAGTTAGTCCTTAGTTTAAAAAAAATTTGGCACTTCTAGAGCCATCCCTAAAATGGTAAAATCTCATTCCAAAATGGAGTTATGGAACCTGTATACCTAAACTCCAAATGTCGAAAATAGACTTCATCATCTTAAGGTTGCTGGTGGAGAAATTACAACACGAAAAGTTGGTTTAACCCCTGGAATAGGCGGTGAGATATACAGGGTGATTCCAAATTTTTTTTACAATAAAAGACGGGTGATAGTACACATCAAGACAAACAATATTAAATAGGAGACCAAGGGTCCAAAACGTTTTCTTAAGGAGATAGCCACCATTAAAGTTTAGGAACCAAAATTTCAAATAAACATAAAAAACGGAAAAATCGGTCGATTGATTTGCGGTTTTCATTAAAATTATTCTTTATGTCGGCATTTTCTTGAAATTAAATTATAAAGATAAATTTCAAAAAATGCCGATAGAGGGCGCTTTAGACTTTGGAGTAACGAACAACTATTTTTTGCCGGTATGTTTTGCATCTCATTAAATGTTTTCGTAAGTTTACACTCAAACTTAAATTTTGAGCTCAAAATCTGTAGTTGGGAGTGGTTAAGTAACATAGACTGAGCTGTGTTCAGAGGGTTCAAATTTCAATTGATTATAAAAAATGGAAAAATTGGTCGATTGATTTGCGGTTTTCACTAAAACTATTCTTTATTTAGGTATTTTAGTGAAAATAAATTATAAAGATAAATTTCAAAAAATGCCGATAGAGGGCGCTTTAGACTTTGGAGTAACGAAACACTCTTTTTTGGCGTTATTATTTGCATCTTATTAAATGCTTTCGTAAGCTTAGACTTGAACCTAAATTTTGAGCTCAAAATCTGAATAGCTGGGAGTCGTTAAGTAGACAAACTTAGCTGTGTTCAGAGGGTTCAAATTTCAAATAATTGTAAAAAACGGAAAAAATTGGTCGATTCGTTTGCGGTTTTTGCTAAAACTAATTTTTAAATCAGCAGTTTTCTTGATGAATCAGTGTTTTCTTGAAAATAATTTTTAAAGATAAATTTCAAAAAATGCCGATAGAGGGCGCTTTAGACTTTGGAGTAACGAACAACTATTTTTTGCCGAATTGTTTGCATCTCTTTAAATGATTTCGGAAGCTTAGACTTAAACTTAAATTTTGAGCTCAAAATCTGAATAGTAGGGAGTGGTTAAGTAGTACAAACTGAACTGTGTTCAAGGGGGAGGGGGAGGTTCAAATTTAAAGTAATTATAGCAAATGGAAAAATTGGTCGATTCGTTTGCGGTTTAAAATAAAACTCTTCTTTAAGTCAGTATCTTCTTGAAAATAATTTTTAAAGATAAATCTCAAAAAATTCCGTCAGAGGGCGCCTTAAACTACAGAGTAACTAACAATTCATTGTAACCATTATTTTTTGGTTCTAATTAAATGCTTGCAAAAGCATTTTAAATGTTCTCGGAAGCTTAGATTTAAACTTAAATTTTGAGCTCAAATTCTGAAACGTTATGAGGCGTTAAGAATCGCAAACTGAAGTGTGTTCAGGAGTTGAAATTTAACCCTCTTTCCTCCTCGAACACATTTCAAATTTTCGCTACTTAAACACTCCCAACGATTCAGAATTTTTAGCCCAAAATTTAAGTCTATGCATTTCAAAGCATTTAATGAGATTAAAAAATAACAGTTAAAAATAGTTGTACGCTACTCCAAAGTCTAAGGCGCCCTCTATCGGCATTTTTTGAAATTTATCTTTAAAAATTATTTTCAAGAAAACACTGATTCATCAAGAAAACTGCTGATTTAAAAATTAGTTTTAGCAAAAACCGCAAACGAATCGACCAATTTTTTCCATTTTTTACAATTATTTGAAATTTGAACCCTCTGAACACAGCTAAGTTTGTCTACTTAACGACTCCCAGCTATTCAGATTTTGAGCTCAAAATTTAAGTTCATGTCTAAGCTTACGAAAGCATTTAATAAGATGCTAAAAATAATGCCAAAAAAGAGTGTTTCGTTACTCTAAAGTCTAAAGCGCCCTCTATCGGCATTTTTGAAATTTATCTGTATAATTTATTTTCACGAAAATACCTAAATAAAGAATAGTTTTAGTGAAAACCGCAAATCAATCGACCAATTTTTCCGTTTTTTATAATCAATTGAAATTTGAACCCTCTGAACACAGCTCAGTCTGTGTTACTTAAACACTCCCAACTACAGATTTTGAGCTCAAAATTTAAGTTTGAGTCTAAGCTTACGAAAACACTTAATGAGATGCAAAAAATACCGGCGAAAAATAGTTGTTCGTTACTCCAAAGTCTAAAGCGCCCTCTATCGGCATTTTTTGAAATTTATCTTTATAATTTAATTTCAAGAAAATGCCGACATAAAGAATAATTTTAGTGAAAACCGCAAATCAATCGACCGATCTTTCCGTTTTTTATGTTTATTTGAAATTTTGGTCCCTAAAATTTAATGGCGGCTATTTCCTTAGGAAAACGTTTTGGACCCTTGGTCGCCTATTTAATATTGTTTGTCTTGATGTGTACTATCAACCCTCTTTTATTGTAAAAAAAATTTGGAATCACCCTGTATTTTATCCCACCTAATTTAAACGAGATTCTTACCAGAAACTTTTAACGAAAGTTTATAATTTTAACTTGGGCGGCAAATTGTTGAAATAAAGTCAAACCTTATTAATAAGAACATGATTAATGTGAATTACTTTTAACATGAATTGCTTTCAGAGTCCCCTATAAAAACGAATACAAAAGATTTGATATTGATAGCATGAATTACTGTTAACATGAACAACATTTTGATTTCCTCTGCGGTTCATGCTAACGAGGTGCGATTGTATTGCCTTTTCTTATTTTAAAATAATTTTTTTCAATTTTTCTGGGGAAAATTCAATATTACAGAGACATTATTGCTTGCTTTTCAAAAGGGCTACAGTGTCTGAATTTATTTTCATTTCTAGGCTCTATAGTTTAACTCAACCAGGGCTCCCAAATGGTCCGCCAACTGAACATCAGTATTTTCTTAGAAAGATTTTTGTTTTATATTTTTCAGGCAAATTGTGTAGAAATCGCCTTCGGAAGTTAGTTTTAGTACAAATACTGCAGAAACCTACTATGAAATTTTCAGTTGAAAATTATTGGTGTTCAGTTCGTGGACAATTTGGGAGCCCTGACTCAACGCAAAGTTTTTAACCGTGCATAAGAGGTCCTTTCTATTCTAACAAACTACAATACGTTCATTCTGTTTTTATTTTTTCTTCTAATATGGCTAAAACAAGAGCAAGGGGGAACGGGAAATATGCGCTACTATTGAGAAGGGGGATGTCAAAAGAAGATTTAAATTAGAACTTAAAATTGTCTTAAAAACATCCCATTAATAAATGTTGAAGTGCCTATGAGATCATTATTTATTGAAAATGCGTCTGAAAATTTTAGATATTCAAATTCCGATATTTTATACCTTATTATATACATCACAGAAATCTGGTGTTACGTGAAATCTAAAGTTGTGCAAAGCACTAAATCATTATGAACAATAAAATAGCAAATAAAGCCTTTGTGTAAAAATGTATAAAGATAGGAAACCAACATTTAAAATGCACAAAAAATGCAAAATAAGTGTTATTTTATTCTGTGGACTGTTCTTGATCCATTACGGCGATTATATTGGCTAAATCCATGGCATATAATGGGAATTATGGTATATTTTAGGTATGTGCCAGATATGGCACAAGGTGCAGTGAAGGGTTAATAAGCGTTATTAAAGGACTTAATGTGTTAAATGTAAAATTTAGATTAAAAAAAATATCCACGAAGTATGTTTAAAACAGGATTCGTGCAATCTCCGTTATTTTCCAGGTAAAATATCAATATATTTTATCAATAAAATAAAATCAAATGTATCTAGTTCAAATGAACGAAATTTCGCCATATTTAAGCACAGATTTTCCATAAGAATATCCTGAAGAATTAACTGATTTAGATATTCCAAAGACCCATTACGAACAATGTTAAAACTGCTTTGATTCTTCTTTTAAGTTAGAGGTGCAAAAATCTAGATTCTCATCACTAGAATTTAAAAGTTTTCTTTGATGAAAATTTAATAGCATTCTTTAACAGCTTTGTACAGATTTACCGATATTTCCCTAAAAATTATTTAGGATTTTATCTAATATATATATGTGTGTATGTAAAAATACTGGTTTCATTGGTTTATTTAATGGTTTTGTCTGAATAACTTTGGATGTATTTATAAACGTATATATATACAGGGTGATTCCAAATTTTTTTTACAATAAAAGACGGGTGATAGTACACATCAAGACAAACAATATTAAATAGGAGACCAAGGGTCCAAAACGTTTTCTTAAGGAGATAGCCACCATTAAAGTTTAGGAACCAAAATTTCAAATAAACATAAAAAACGGAAAAATCGGTCGATTGATTTGCGGTTTTCATTAAAATTATTCTTTATGTCGGCATTTTCTTGAAATTAAATTATAAAGATAAATTTCAAAAAATGCCGATAGAGGGCGCTTTAGACTTTGGAGTAACGAACAACTATTTTTTGCCGGTATGTTTTGCATCTCATTAAATGTTTTCGTAAGTTTACACTCAAACTTAAATTTTGAGCTCAAAATCTGTAGTTGGGAGTGGTTAAGTAACATAGACTGAGCTGTGTTCAGAGGGTTCAAATTTCAATTGATTATAAAAAATGGAAAAATTGGTCGATTGATTTGCGGTTTTCACTAAAACTATTCTTTATTTAGGTGTTTTAGTGAAAATAAATTATAAAGATAAATTTCAAAAAATGCCGATAGAGGGCGCTTTAGACTTTGGAGTAACGAAACACTCTTTTTTGGCGTTATTATTTGCATCTTATTAAATGCTTTCGTAAGCTTAGACTTGAACCTAAATTTTGAGCTCAAAATCTGAATAGCTGGGAGTCGTTAAGTAGACAAACTTAGCTGTGTTCAGAGGGTTCAAATTTCAAATAATTGTAAAAAACGGAAAAAATTGGTCGATTCGTTTGCGGTTTTTGCTAAAACTAATTTTTAAATCAGCAGTTTTCTTGATGAATCAGTGTTTTCTTGAAAATAATTTTTAAAGATAAATTTCAAAAAATGCCGATAGAGGGCGCTTTAGACTTTGGAGTAACGAACAACTATTTTTTGCCGAATTGTTTGCATCTCTTTAAATGATTTCGGAAGCTTAGACTTAAACTTAAATTTTGAGCTCAAAATCTGAATAGTAGGGAGTGGTTAAGTAGTACAAACTGAACTGTGTTCAAGGGGGAGGGGGAGGTTGAAATTTAAAGTAATTATAGCAAATGGAAAAATTGTTCGATTCGTTTGCGGTTTAAAATAAAACTCTTCTTTAAGTCAGTATCTTCTTGAAAATAATTTTTAAAGATAAATCTCAAAAAATTCCGTCAGAGGGCGCCTTAAACTACAGAGTAACTAACAATTCATTGTAACCATTATTTTTTGGTTCTAATTAAATGCTTGCAAAAGCATTTTAAATGTTCTCGGAAGCTTAGATTTAAACTTAAATTTTGAGCTCAAATTCTGAAACGTTATGAGGAGTTAAGAATCGCAAACTGAAGTGTGTTCAGGAGTTGAAATTTAACCCTCTTTCCTCCTCGAACACATTTCAATTTTTCGCTACTTAAACACTCCCAACGATTCAGAATTTTTAGCCCAAAATTTAAGTCTATGCATTTCAAAGCATTTAATGAGATTAAAAAATAACAGTTAAAAATAGTTGTACGCTACTCCAAAGTCTAAGGCGCCCTCTATCGGCATTTTTTGAAATTTATCTTTAAAAATTATTTTCAAGAAAACACTGATTCATCAAGAAAACTGCTGATTTAAAAATTAGTTTTAGCAAAAACCGCAAACGAATCGACCAATTTTTTCCATTTTTTACAATTATTTGAAATTTGAACCCTCTGAACACAGCTAAGTTTGTCTACTTAACGACTCCCAGCTATTCAGATTTTGAGCTCAAAATTTAAGTTCATGTCTAAGCTTACGAAAGCATTTAATAAGATGCTAAAAATAATGCCAAAAAAGAGTGTTTCGTTACTCTAAAGTCTAAAGCGCCCTCTATCGGCATTTTTTGGAATTTATCTGTATAATTTATTTTCACGAAAATACCTAAATAAAGAATAGTTTTAGTGAAAACCGCAAATCAATCGACCAATTTTTCCGTTTTTTATAATCAATTGAAATTTGAACCCTCTGAACATAGCTCAGTCTGTGTTACTTAAACACTCCCAACTACAGATTTTGAGCTCAAAATTTAAGTTTGAGTCTAAGCTTACGAAAACACTTAATGAGATGCAAAAAATACCGGCGAAAAATAGTTGTTCGTTACTCCAAAGTCTAAAGCGCCCTCTATCGGCATTTTTTGAAATTTATCTTTATAATTTAATTTCAAGAAAATGCCGACATAAAGAATAATTTTAGTGAAAACCGCAAATCAATCGACCGATTTTTCCGTTTTTTATGTTTATTTGAAATTTTGGTCCCTAAAATTTAATGACGGCTATTTCCTTAGGAAAACGTTTTGGACCCTTGGTCGCCTATTTAATATTGTTTGTCTTGATGTGTACTATCAACCCTCTTTTATTGTAAAAAAAATTTGGAATCACCCTGTATATATATATATATATATATATATATATATAATGTATGGACCTAGGTTTTTCTGACTGCTTTACGCTAAGACTCAACCGACCAACCCAATGCTCCGGATTTTCATGAAATTCCATTTTCTCTTGCTTATCTATATGCAATCAGCCACTCGATTCATCGACTTCGATGGAAGGTAAAATGGAGCATAGCGACTCCAGTAGGCACTTCTACTACCACTGCATTGGTTTATTAGTTGTACAGATAGGGATGAGAATTTTCCGCGTTTTTCCGCGTATTTTCCCACCAGTTTAATCTTAGAGAAAATGTTATTTTACTCAAACGAAAAATGCTGCGATTTAACAGAACAATATTTTCTCTAATATTATACTGGTAATGTAAAAACGCGGAACACTCTCATCCCTATACAGAGTATTAAACAGATTTTAAAATAAAATAAACTGACAATATATTAAGATAAGAATTCTGAATTGTACTCTTAACTATGTTATTAAAATTCTATGTTTAAAAGACAAATATCCTTGCGGGTGCAGTTGAATAATCATAACAAGTTAATCAATATATTGAAATACGTGAATGATAAAAAATTTTGATAGATCTCGTTAAATCAATCATCATTATTTTACTGAAGATTGCAAAATCATTTTGATTTTCCGGAGAAAAAAAGTTTAAATTACCCTGAAGATAGATGGAGTTGTCATTATAATTTTAAACTCTTTCTCTGAGTTAAATTAATTTTCCGTTTACTCCTTGCTTCTTAGTGCAAAATGAAAGTTCGAAAATTTCGTGACTCAGTTTTCAACTCAGTCATTCGTGCTTCCATTAGATCGGATGATAATTATGAATATTAAAATGATAAATCGAGATTGGTGAAAATAATTCTTGGAAATTTTTGTTTTACCAATAAAGTAGCTTTAAAATGATTTTTTAATCATGTAAGTAGAGAAGAAAGGAGAGTTCAACCCCAGCGAGGTGGGTGAGGTGGGAGGAGGAGGAGGAAGAGGTCCACCACCACCTCCTATAAGAGGGAGGGAGGATCACCACCACCTGAAAGAGAAGCTTATCTGATGGAGAGTGTATCATACTGTAGTAGGATGAGGGGAGGGGCTTAAAATTGAGGGGGGCTTAAATTTTTTTGGGGAGTTTAAATTTAAGTAGAGATTGGAATCAACTTAGAGTAGGAAAGATATTTGACTCTGCTACAGTATGATGTGATTTTAGGAAAGGGGGGAGGGCTTAATTTTTAGGGGGGCTTATTTTTCTGAAAGGCTTAAATGTATTTTTTTTTTTTTAAGATTGGAATCAACTTAGAGTAGGAAGGAAATTTGAACATATCGTAAAATATGTTATAGTATGATGAGATTTTAGGAAAGGGGGGAGGGCTTAATTTTTAGGGGGCTTATTTTTCTGAAAGGCTTAAATGTATTTTTTTGCGGAGTTTAAATTAAAGTAGAGATTGAAATCAACTTAGAGTAGGAAGGAAATTTGAACATATCGTAAAATATGTTATAGTAAGATGAGATTTTAGGAAAGGGGGGTGGACTTAATTTTTTAGGGGGCTTATTTTTAGGAGGAGCTTAAATGTATTTTTTTTTTCTTAAAGATTGGAATCAACTTAGAGTAGGAAGGAAATTTGAACAAATCGTAAAATATGTTACAGTAAGATGAGATTTTAGGAAAGGGGAGGGCTTAATTTTAGAGAGGCTTAATTTTTAAGGGGCTTAATTTTTTTTATTTAGGATCTGAAGCTTATAATATCATACTATAGCAAAGGGGTAACCTCCTCATTTTCCAAACTTCACCCCCCCCCGGAAGATTTTTATTTGGGTGCTGCCCTCTGTTGGATCGAATTTTCGTTGGAAATTAATAATTTTAAAAAATTGTGTCTGATCATTTAAGCATTGCTCATCACGCCTGTGAGATAATTGAGTATTGCGATAAGGAGGAAGGTGAGTCTGCTTAATTAAACATTAATCACAATTGCCCATTGCTTATCCCGCCTGTGGCCGCATAATGTCTTATATTACAATCGAATCATCTCTAACTTAAAATAGTATGTTATCAACACGTATTCACTGCCTTGCACAAACATCCGGTAACCAAACAATTTTAACAGGAACTAGCTGATATAAGAAAAATAACAACTAAGATTACATTTCACATATTTACAAATGACAAGAAAGAGAACTTTGTTTGATGTTTCAACTAAGCTTTTTAAAACGACAATTTAATTTCATTAAACCATTACATATGTTTTTTTGGAGGTTCTCTGTTTTATACAATTTACATTAATGTTAGAGCAACAATGAAAATATTTTTTAACAGTAATGTTGTAAAATATGAATTTTACATTTTTAACTTTACTTTTCCTGAACCTTGATTATTCATACGCATTGATTTTTACACCATTCAAAATATATAAACTACTTCATTATTAATTATTTTTCGATGTACAGTTCTAATAAACGGTTAATTGCCATGCATTTATTTTAGTAAGTTTGCTGTATTCACATAAAAAAATTTTTTACAAGTTATCATCTATTAGCCGATAACGACAAATTTAAGCAATGTATTACTTTAGTATAGTATTGTTTTATCACTATGCTGAAAATAAGTGATTCTTTTTCCGTTAATTTTCACATGAATTTTCTAATCAATTAGTAAAAAATTTCAACAGCATGATAAACACCAGATAACATCGAGCCTTTCTTATCAAATACCATCATATTATCAGATCACTTTATAAACCAATCCTATTATTTTTTTAAAAAACAGTAGCGCCTCCTAGAATTTAATAGATTTTTGTGAATCAGTAGAAATTTATCACACTGTTTATTGTTTTTTTGTTATATGAAGATATTAAGCGCGGTTCTTTAAGTGAGTGCTGTACAAGAAATTTCTTACTTCATGAATATGGAATCGGATTTACCCAGTCAAGAGGTGCAAGTTTCGAATAGTGAAAGATCACCCTCTTCATCAACCCAACCATCCTTTTCTTGTAATCAATGTCAAAAATGCTTCTCTAGAAAGATTGCGTTAACCAGACATCAAAGATCCCACTTGGATAAAAAGCCCTTTAAATGTGAAACTTCCATTCAAAGTACTGATTTAAAACGACATAGTGTTACTCATTCCAAGACACCCACTTTTTATAAATGTGATCAATGTGCAATGGAATTTTATAGAAAGTATTCGTTAAGAATTCACAAGAGATTTCATAAGACATATAAATGCAATGAATGTTCACTAGAACTCTCTAAAAAATATTTGTTAAAAATTCACAAGAGATCTCATAAGAAGTTTCATGTTTGTGAAAAATGTTCTAACTCGTTTCTATCAAAGTCTGCTTTAACTAAACATAAAAAAAGTCATCATCAAAAGGAATATAAATGTAAACACTGTGGTGTTATATTTTACTCTGATATCGATTTTTTATTTCACAAAAAAGTTCATTACAGGAATTTCGAATGCAAACACTGTAACAAAACATTTAATGTTGACACCAAGTTTATTCAACATTTGATTAAAATGCATAAGTGAAAAAATGCAAACTTTGTCAAATCATGTGAACTGGTTGATTTTCTGTACAGTTTATAATTTTTTTGTATTTTTATCATTATCGAGAATGATGAATAAATAATGTGTAAATGAAAAAAAGCTTTTGTCTTGTATTTTTGTTTTAACAATTTATGAATTTTAATAATTATTTCACGATTTTGTAAAACATTTACTTAAATTTTAACATTTAGAAAAAAGGTTCCTATCAATTAAAATACTTTTAATATATTAGAATTATTTACCAAGTTTAATTTATCATTTATATTAGCAATTGTTATTCACATAATCATGATGGATATTACCTAGTGTTGCCACAAAAATTTTCAAAAAGAACGAAATTGTTAACAATAAGTATTATTCATTACTTAGATTAAAACTGTTACCTAGTGTTGCCACAAAAATTTTCAAAGATAGAGAAACTGATAACATTATTTATCATAAGCTTACTTAAATTAAAACCTTGTGTTATCACAAAATTCTTCAAAAATAGTAAAACCACTAACATAATATATAAACTACCATTTATGTACAAAGACTGTTTTTTTAGATTATTAAAAAATGGTTGACTAAAACTTATGGCATTACTAATTTTTAATGTTTAACTGTAACCGACGCTGATTTTTTTAACATATATTAGGATATGTGTTGTTTTTAAGCATTCAGTCTGCAACTGATTTCCGTTTGAACTTCATAAGCGGCTGTCCTTAGTTTTTGAAAATGGATTCTGTAGCAAATTTGTTAAAAAGACCTCTCGACGAAGTAGTTTCTTCTTCAAAGTATCAACGTTTAGAAGAATGTAATGAGCCTGCTTATGTGAATGAATTAAACTTGCCGAGATTAGAAGTTCCCATTGCATTGAACACTAACAATGAGACGATATCATGTGATTTATCCACTACTGATTATCCACTGAATGTGAAATCTGAGATTAATACGAATTTTTTTAACTTAATTTCCCAAGACGAATATTTTCAAGAACCCACTACTAGATGCGAAGAGACTATGTTCCAAGCAATCAACCTTTCCCAAGCAAGTGATGAAAGCCAATCCACCACTTCACGAACTAAAAGGGGCAAATCCTGTAATCGTGTTATATTTCGAGAAGAACTCAGTGATTGTATCTTCTTAATTTTAAAACTGTATAACAGACAATTTTATATACACATTCAAGAGTTTAAACGCAATGGGCTTACTAATGAAGAAATTGTAACGAAAAATGCAATTTTTATGGATGTTAACAGTTGGTACGAATTTTGCAATAAAATTTTTCCATTTAATTTGAAGTATAAAAGTTCCTCGTTTGTTGCTAATAACATGATATTAGTGTTAAATTTTAACAATTCTATCATGCGAATTAAACATTTAAAGAATTATTCTCACATTGACTTGAACGAGCATCAGTTAGAAAAGTTAAAAATAAAAGCCTTTGATCTGAATAAAGAACTTCTTCAGCATATATATGTAAAGCATTTGCCAAACTTAATAAGACAGAAATGTATCGTTAGTCACACATCTTTAGAAAATGAACGCATGTGCCAACATAAACTTATAACGTGTATTGAAAATAGTATGTCGAGTATACTAAAGCGCATTTTTGAATGCAATGGATGTATTTTTAACCACGAATCTGTAATCTTTCATCCCTGTTTGATATTAAATAATCGACAAAAATTTGAACAAATGGGAGAAATGTTATTAACTCTAATAGATTTCGACTTTGTTATTTCCTCGTTTTTAAACGAAGTAGATTGTATTAGTGAAAACTTCTTATCTAATATTAATGTAGAAACCATTCAAAACGAATTGTTTAAAATAATGAAATAAAATGTTTTACTATTCTCTTTAATATGTGTGTTTAATTATTTTCAAAATGTATGTTTATTTCGTTTAGCTTTTTCAAAACATTTATAAATTGTTTCAATTTGTATATGTATAAAAAAAGAAACACTTCATTATTAATAAAAAACATATTAACTATCTTAAATAATAATAATAATCTTAATTATTTTAATTCATTCTTTTCAAAAATTAGAAAGTTAAAAAGTTAATAAAACTTTATACAAAAATTAATATTAATAGAAATTTTTTTCAAATGTTTAAAATATATTTTGAAAATTTTAAAATGTATTACAACTTATCAAAATTGAGTTTACTGATTTATATGAGTATGTATATTATTTTCACTCTATTATATTACTGTAACATTATAACAGATTCATAGTTAATGACATATAAACATTAGGATGTATATAAAAGCAATAGATTAATATACTCTCTTGTTTTATTAAAAATAAAATAACTTCATAAAAATGTTAAAAAAATAAAACGTTTATGAAAAGTTTAAAAAATAATTCATTAGATAAAAAAAAAAAAATCACAAATTAAAAAATATATTTCATAAGTTTTCAAAAAAAAAAAAAAAAAAGTAACATAAAAAGTTTTAACAAAAAAAAAAAAAAAAAAAAAAAAAAAAAAAAAAAAAGTTTTATCGAAAAAAAAAAAAAAAGTAACATAAAAAGTTTTAACAAAAAAAAAAAAGAAAAAAAGTGTTATAAAAAGTTTTAACAGAAAAAAAAAAAAACTTTACACAAAAAATAATATCAATAGAATTTTTTTTTCAAATGTTTAAAATATATATATTTTGCAAAAGTTAAAATGAGTTTTCTAATTTATGTATATTATTTTCACTCTATTATCTTACTGTAACATTGCAATTCATTCAGAGTTAAACATATAAACATTAGGATGTGTATAAAAGCAATGCATTAATATACTATCTTGTTATTAAAAGATAAAATAATTTCATAAAAATATTTTCAAAATTAAAAAAATGTTTCATAAGTTTACAAAAAATAAAACTTTACGAAAAAGTTTAAAAAATAATTCATAAGATTAAAAAAAATATTTCATAAATTAATAAAATATATTTCATAAGTTAAAAAAAAAAAATCATAAGTTAAAAGTTATTTCAACAGTTCTTTAATAATTAAAAAAAAAAAACTTTATAGAAAAAATAATATCAATAGAAATTAAATGTTTAAAATTTATTTCACAAAAGTTAAAATGTATTACATCTTATCAAAAATGAGTTTACTGATTTATGTATGCATGTACATTATTTTCACTGTATTATCTTACTGCAACATACATTTATAGTTAACATACATTTATAGTTAACATACATTTATAGTTTAACACATATAAACATTAGGATGTGTATAAAAGCAACGCATTAATATAC
This sequence comes from Maratus speculifer, assembly GCA_964019185.1. Taxonomy (NCBI): domain Eukaryota; kingdom Metazoa; phylum Arthropoda; class Arachnida; order Araneae; family Salticidae; genus Maratus; species Maratus speculifer. Next base: position 175,717,284 of record OZ025300.1, on the reverse strand, counting down.
TATCTTGTTTTATTAAAAGATAAAATAACTTCATAAAAATCTTTTCAAAATAAAAAAAGTTTCATAAGTTTACAAAAAATAAAACTTTGTGAAAAAGTTTTAAAAATATTTCATAAGATTAAAAAAAAAAAAAATATTTCATAAATTTAAAAAAATGTATCTATGTATATTTCACAAGTTTAAAAAAAAAATTAAATGTTTAAAAAATGATTTACAAGTTAAAAAAAAAAAAATTACAACTTATCAAAAAATGAGTTTACCGATTTACTGATTTATGTGTGTATGTTATTTACATCATATTATCTTACTACCAACATTACAGAACGTTCTTAGTTAGACACTTATAAACATCAGCAAATGTATAAAAGCAGTTGATACTTTCCTGTTTTTATTAAAAGTCATACTAACTTTATAAAAATGTTTTCAAATAATAATAAAAAAAAAAAAAAGCTGTTAAGTTATTAGATTCTCCTCTTTAATTGCATCTCATTGATAAGTTTTAATCAACCATCCAACCATGCAACTGTTTTCACAATCAACTATTATGTGAGTTAGGATTTCATTGATAAGTTTTAATCAACCAACCAACCAACATTTTACGTAACCAACTATTTATTTTCCCTACTAACCAAAAAGCTTTTATCGACACATGAACAAAATTTTAAGATGCAAGACTCGTCCTTTTTAATCGAAAAAACAATGACTTATATTATATATATATTTTTTTTCTTACTTAAATGAAACCTTCGCATGTGCATGGTAAAACTTGGAAAAATTCATTTAATACATAAATTTAAATTTAACAGACAAGGTCTTCACACTTCTTTTAGAATTGTACTAACATTTTACCAAATATCTTTAGAACTCAACAAGGTTTTAAATAATTATTTTAATAAAAATTGTCATTTGTAAGTAACATTATTGAACTATCTTGGAAAAATTAACTTGGCAAAACAGGTTTTCGCTGTTCCAACTTAGTAATATTCATAAGTTTATATGTTAATCAACCTGTTTGGTTATGTCCCACCATGGCTTTATAAAATGTATCTTAAAAAAACCTTTAATATTAATGTTTAAAAATATGCAGTTAGTCTTTTATAGATAATTATTTTCACTTCTTTTATTTAAAAACATTTTAAAATAAAATTAATACAGTTGCCAATTTATCTGTGCGTTATGAAATGTGCATGCAAAACTTTTAATTATAATTTTCACATTTTTAGTATTTCAAATTATTGTTTTCAAGGTGTACTAAAATTTGGAAAAATATTTAATTTTCATGCATAATTAAAATAAAATAGTTTAATAATAAAGACACATTTAACATTCTATACTCACCGTCGCAAAAGCACGTCCAACGCAGTCAAATGTTTGGGAAGAAATGAAAAATTCAAAGTCCTTATCAGAAAATGTTATCAGATAACTGTATCAAAAGATCTGTGACGTCAAAGAACATGTATCATCAACTGATCACGTGATGTATACCACGTGACTAATGCTTTGTTTTCTAGATTGGTTCTTATAAACATTCATTTATTAAATAATTTAATCATTCTATTAATTATTAATTAATTAATTCTTTGTTAATATGTTTAACAAAACATGATATCACAGATATTAGTTACAATCAGCATTTGTTTTAAACTAGTGAATTAATTAATTAATAATTAATAGAATGATTAAATTATTTAATAAATGAATGTTTATAAGAACCAATCTAGAAAACAAAGCATTAGTCACGTGGTATACATCACGTGATCAGTTGATGATACATGTTCTTTGACGTCACAGATCTTTTGATACAGTTATCTGATAACATTTTCTGATAAGGACTTTGAATTTTTCATTTCTTCCCAAACATTTGACTGCGTTGGACGTGCTTTTGCGACGGTGAGTATAGAATGTTAAATGTGTCTTTATTATTAAACTATTTTATTTTAATTATGCATGAAAATTAAATATTTTTCCAAATTTTAGTACACCTTGAAAACAATAATTTGAAATACTAAAAATGTGAAAATTATAATTAAAAGTTTTGCATGCACATTTCATAACGCACAGATAAATTGGCAACTGTATTAATTTTATTTTAAAATGTTTTTAAATAAAAGAAGTGAAAATAATTATCTATAAAAGACTAACTGCATATTTTTAAACATTAATATTAAAGGTTTTTTTAAGATACATTTTATAAAGCCATGGTGGGACATAACCAAACAGGTTGATTAACATATAAACTTATGAATATTACTAAGTTGGAACAGCGAAAACCTGTTTTGCCAAGTTAATTTTTCCAAGATAGTTCAATAATGTTACTTACAAATGACAATTTTTATTAAAATAATTATTTAAAACCTTGTTGAGTTCTAAAGATATTTGGTAAAATGTTAGTACAATTCTAAAAGAAGTGTGAAGACCTTGTCTGTTAACTTTAAATTTATGTATTAAATGAATTTTTCCAAGTTTTACCATGCACATGCGAAGGTTTCATTTAAGTAAGAAAAAAAATATATATATAATATAAGTCATTGTTTTTTCGATTAAAAAGGACGAGTCTTGCATCTTAAAATTTTGTTCATGTGTCGATAAAAGCTTTTTGGTTAGTAGGGAAAATAAATAGTTGGTTACGTAAAATGTTGGTTGGTTGGTTGATTAAAACTTATCAATGAAATCCTAACTCACATAATAGTTGATTGTGAAAACAGTTGCATGGTTGGATGGTTGATTAAAACTTATCAATGAGATGCAATTAAAGAGGAGAATCTAATAACTTAACAGCTTTTTTTTTATTATTATTATTTGAAAACATTTTTATAAAGTTAGTATGACTTTTAATAAAAACAGGAAAGTATCAACTGCTTTTATACATTTGCTGATGTTTATAAGTGTCTAACTAAGAACGTTCTGTAATGTTGGTAGTAAGATAATATGATGTAAATAACATACACACATAAATCAGTAAATCGGTAAACTCATTTTTTGATAAGTTGTAATTTTTTTTTTTTTTTTTAACTTGTAAATCATTTTTTAAACATTTAATTTTTTTTTTTAAACTTGTGAAATATACATAGATACATTTTTTTAAATTTATGAAATATTTTTTTTTTTTAATCTTATGAAATATTTTTAAAACTTTTTCACAAAGTTTTATTTTTTGTAAACTTATGAAACTTTTTTTTATTTTGAAAAGATTTTTATGAAGTTATTTTATCTTTTAATAAAACAAGATAGTATATTAATGCGTTGCTTTTATACACATCCTAATGTTTATATGTGTTAAACTATAAATGTATGTTAACTATAAATGTATGTTAACTATAAATGTATGTTGCAGTAAGATAATACAGTGAAAATAATGTACATGCATACATAAATCAGTAAACTCATTTTTGATAAGATGTAATACATTTTAACTTTTGTGAAATAAATTTTAAACATTTAATTTCTATTGATATTATTTTTTCTATAAAGTTTTTTTTTTTTTAATTATTAAAGAACTGTTGAAATAACTTTTAACTTATGATTTTTTTTTTTTAACTTATGAAATATATTTTATTAATTTATGAAATATTTTTTTTAATCTTATGAATTATTTTTTAAACTTTTTCGTAAAGTTTTATTTTTTGTAAACTTATGAAACATTTTTTTAATTTTGAAAATATTTTTATGAAATTATTTTATCTTTTAATAACAAGATAGTATATTAATGCATTGCTTTTATACACATCCTAATGTTTATATGTTTAACTCTGAATGAATTGCAATGTTACAGTAAGATAATAGAGTGAAAATAATATACATAAATTAGAAAACTCATTTTAACTTTTGCAAAATATATATATTTTAAACATTTGAAAAAAAAATTCTATTGATATTATTTTTTGTGTAAAGTTTTTTTTTTTTCTGTTAAAACTTTTTATAACACTTTTTTTTCTTTTTTTTTTGTTAAAACTTTTTATGTTACTTTTTTTTTTTTTTTTTCGATAAAACTTTTTTTTTTTTTTTTTTTTTTTTTTTGTTAAAACTTTTTATGTTACTTTTTTTTTTTTTTTTTTTTTTTTTTTGAAAACTTATGAAATATATTTTTTAATTTGTGATTTTTTTTTTTTATCTAATGAATTATTTTTTAAACTTTTCATAAACGTTTTATTTTTTTAACATTTTTATGAAGTTATTTTATTTTTAATAAAACAAGAGAGTATATTAATCTATTGCTTTTATATACATCCTAATGTTTATATGTCATTAACTATGAATCTGTTATAATGTTACAGTAATATAATAGAGTGAAAATAATATACATACTCATATAAATCAGTAAACTCAATTTTGATCAGTTGTAATACATTTTAAAATTTTCAAAATATATTTTAAACATTTGAAAAAAATTTCTATTAATATTAATTTTTGTATAAAGTTTTATTAACTTTTTAACTTTCTAATTTTTGAAAAGAATGAATTAAAATAATTAAGATTATTATTATTATTTAAGATAGTTAATATGTTTTTTATTAATAATGAAGTGTTTATTTTTTTATACATATACAAATTGAAACAATTTATAAATGTTTTGAAAAAGCTAAACGAAATAAACATACATTTTGAAAATAATTAAACACACATATTAAAGAGAATAGTAAAACATTTTATTTCATTATTTTAAACAATTCGTTTTGAATGGTTTCTACATTAATATTAGATAAGAAGTTTTCACTAATACAATCTACTTCGTTTAAAAACGAGGAAATAACAAAGTCGAAATCTATTAGAGTTAATAACATTTCTCCCATTTGTTCAAATTTTTGTCGATTATTTAATATCAAACAGGGATGAAAGATTACAGATTCGTGGTTAAAAATACATCCATTGCATTCAAAAATGCGCTTTAGTATACTCGACATACTATTTTCAATACACGTTATAAGTTTATGTTGGCACATGCGTTCATTTTCTAAAGATGTGTGACTAACGATACATTTCTGTCTTATTAAGTTTGGCAAATGCTTTACATATATATGCTGAAGAAGTTCTTTATTCAGATCAAAGGCTTTTATTTTTAACTTTTCTAACTGATGCTCGTTCAAGTCAATGTGAGAATAATTCTTTAAATGTTTAATTCGCATGATAGAATTGTTAAAATTTAACACTAATATCATGTTATTAGCAACAAACGAGGAACTTTTATACTTCAAATTAAATGGAAAAATTTTATTGCAAAATTCGTACCAACTGTTAACATCCATAAAAATTGCATTTTTCGTTACAATTTCTTCATTAGTAAGCCCATTGCGTTTAAACTCTTGAATGTGTATATAAAATTGTCTGTTATACAGTTTTAAAATTAAGAAGATACAATCACTGAGTTCTTCTCGAAATATAACACGATTACAGGATTTGCCCCTTTTAGTTCGTGAAGTGGTGGATTGGCTTTCATCACTTGCTTGGGAAAGGTTGATTGCTTGGAACATAGTCTCTTCGCATCTAGTAGTGGGTTCTTGAAAATATTCGTCTTGGGAAATTAAGTTAAAAAAATTCGTATTAATCTCAGATTTCACATTCAGTGGATAATCAGTAGTGGATAAATCACATGATATCGTCTCATTGTTAGTGTTCAATGCAATGGGAACTTCTAATCTCGGCAAGTTTAATTCATTCACATAAGCAGGCTCATTACATTCTTCTAAACGTTGATACTTTGAAGAAGAAACTACTTCGTCGAGAGGTCTTTTTAACAAATTTGCTACAGAATCCATTTTCAAAAACTAAGGACAGCCGCTTATGAAGTTCAAACGGAAATCAGTTGCAGACTGAATGCTTAAAAACAACACATATCCTAATATATGTTAAAAAAATCAGCGTCGGTTACAGTTAAACATTAAAAATTAGTAATGCCATAAGTTTTAGTCAACCATTTTTTAATAATCTAAAAAAACAGTCTTTGTACATAAATGGTAGTTTATATATTATGTTAGTGGTTTTACTATTTTTGAAGAATTTTGTGATAACACAAGGTTTTAATTTAAGTAAGCTTATGATAAATAATGTTATCAGTTTCTCTATCTTTGAAAATTTTTGTGGCAACACTAGGTAACAGTTTTAATCTAAGTAATGAATAATACTTATTGTTAACAATTTCGTTCTTTTTGAAAATTTTTGTGGCAACACTAGGTAATATCCATCATGATTATGTGAATAACAATTGCTAATATAAATGATAAATTAAACTTGGTAAATAATTCTAATATATTAAAAGTATTTTAATTGATAGGAACCTTTTTTCTAAATGTTAAAATTTAAGTAAATGTTTTACAAAATCGTGAAATAATTATTAAAATTCATAAATTGTTAAAACAAAAATACAAGACAAAAGCTTTTTTTCATTTACACATTATTTATTCATCATTCTCGATAATGATAAAAATACAAAAAAATTATAAACTGTACAGAAAATCAACCAGTTCACATGATTTGACAAAGTTTGCATTTTTTCACTTATGCATTTTAATCAAATGTTGAATAAACTTGGTGTCAACATTAAATGTTTTGTTACAGTGTTTGCATTCGAAATTCCTGTAATGAACTTTTTTGTGAAATAAAAAATCGATATCAGAGTAAAATATAACACCACAGTGTTTACATTTATATTCCTTTTGATGATGACTTTTTTTATGTTTAGTTAAAGCAGACTTTGATAGAAACGAGTTAGAACATTTTTCACAAACATGAAACTTCTTATGAGATCTCTTGTGAATTTTTAACAAATATTTTTTAGAGAGTTCTAGTGAACATTCATTGCATTTATATGTCTTATGAAATCTCTTGTGAATTCTTAACGAATACTTTCTATAAAATTCCATTGCACATTGATCACATTTATAAAAAGTGGGTGTCTTGGAATGAGTAACACTATGTCGTTTTAAATCAGTACTTTGAATGGAAGTTTCACATTTAAAGGGCTTTTTATCCAAGTGGGATCTTTGATGTCTGGTTAACGCAATCTTTCTAGAGAAGCATTTTTGACATTGATTACAAGAAAAGGATGGTTGGGTTGATGAAGAGGGTGATCTTTCACTATTCGAAACTTGCACCTCTTGACTGGGTAAATCCGATTCCATATTCATGAAGTAAGAAATTTCTTGTACAGCACTCACTTAAAGAACCGCGCTTAATATCTTCATATAACAAAAAAACAATAAACAGTGTGATAAATTTCTACTGATTCACAAAAATCTATTAAATTCTAGGAGGCGCTACTGTTTTTTAAAAAAATAATAGGATTGGTTTATAAAGTGATCTGATAATATGATGGTATTTGATAAGAAAGGCTCGATGTTATCTGGTGTTTATCATGCTGTTGAAATTTTTTACTAATTGATTAGAAAATTCATGTGAAAATTAACGGAAAAAGAATCACTTATTTTCAGCATAGTGATAAAACAATACTATACTAAAGTAATACATTGCTTAAATTTGTCGTTATCGGCTAATAGATGATAACTTGTAAAAAATTTTTTTATGTGAATACAGCAAACTTACTAAAATAAATGCATGGCAATTAACCGTTTATTAGAACTGTACATCGAAAAATAATTAATAATGAAGTAGTTTATATATTTTGAATGGTGTAAAAATCAATGCGTATGAATAATCAAGGTTCAGGAAAAGTAAAGTTAAAAATGTAAAATTCATATTTTACAACATTACTGTTAAAAAATATTTTCATTGTTGCTCTAACATTAATGTAAATTGTATAAAACAGAGAACCTCCAAAAAAACATATGTAATGGTTTAATGAAATTAAATTGTCGTTTTAAAAAGCTTAGTTGAAACATCAAACAAAGTTCTCTTTCTTGTCATTTGTAAATATGTGAAATGTAATCTTAGTTGTTATTTTTCTTATATCAGCTAGTTCCTGTTAAAATTGTTTGGTTACCGGATGTTTGTGCAAGGCAGTGAATACGTGTTGATAACATACTATTTTAAGTTAGAGATGATTCGATTGTAATATAAGACATTATGCGGCCACAGGCGGGATAAGCAATGGGCAATTGTGATTAATGTTTAATTAAGCAGACTCACCTTCCTCCTTATCGCAATACTCAATTATCTCACAGGCGTGATGAGCAATGCTTAAATGATCAGACACAATTTTTTAAAATTATTAATTTCCAACGAAAATTCGATCCAACAGAGGGCAGCACCCAAATAAAAATCTTCCGGGGGGGGGGTGAAGTTTGGAAAATGAGGAGGTTACCCCTTTGCTATAGTATGATATTATAAGCTTCAGATCCTAAATAAAAAAAATTAAGCCCCTTAAAAATTAAGCCCCTCTAAAATTAAGCCCTCCCCTTTCCTAAAATCTCATCTTACTGTAACATATTTTACGATTTGTTCAAATTTCCTTCCTACTCTAAGTTGATTCCAATCTTTAAGAAAAAAAAAATACATTTAAGCTCCTCCTAAAAATAAGCCCCCTAAAAAATTAAGTCCACCCCCCTTTCCTAAAATCTCATCTTACTATAACATATTTTACGATATGTTCAAATTTCCTTCCTACTCTAAGTTGATTTCAATCTCTACTTTAATTTAAACTCCGCAAAAAAATACATTTAAGCCTTTCAGAAAAATAAGCCCCCTAAAAATTAAGCCCTCCCCCCTTTCCTAAAATCTCATCATACTATAACATATTTTACGATATGTTCAAATTTCCTTCCTACTCTAAGTTGATTCCAATCTTAAAAAAAAAAAAAAATACATTTAAGCCTTTCAGAAAAATAAGCCCCCCTAAAAATTAAGCCCTCCCCCCTTTCCTAAAATCACATCATACTGTAGCAGAGTCAAATATCTTTCCTACTCTAAGTTGATTCCAATCTCTACTTAAATTTAAACTCCCCAAAAAAATTTAAGCCCCCCTCAATTTTAAGCCCCTCCCCTCATCCTACTACAGTATGATACACTCTCCATCAGATAAGCTTCTCTTTCAGGTGGTGGTGATCCTCCCTCCCTCTTATAGGAGGTGGTGGTGGACCTCTTCCTCCTCCTCCTCCCACCTCACCCACCTCGCTGGGGTTGAACTCTCCTTTCTTCTCTACTCATGTAGAATAGTGTGGTCCGCAAATGCGAGTAGCAGTCGATACTGAAAAAGTAGTATTCCGTGGACCGCAGTTCGATTATATTGACTTAGAATATTGATGAAAAAGTATTTTTCGATGCATGGATTTGAAATAGTGAAAGATTATATATAATTAACTAATTAACATACATTTAAAATTTTATTTCGTTTTAACACTACATATTATAAATATTTTAATATCCAGACTGTCACGTAAAGGGCGTACACATCAGGAATTTTTCAGAGTAAATATTAGTATTTTTTATTTAAAAAAATCTATGTTAAACGCGCGCAATTTCGTTACAGTTTATTTAACAATTTTATGGGCAAAGCACTTCCGCTAAAATGCTCGAAGGATAATGATTACTTACGTACAAATTTATATGGAATTAAGTAAAAGCTATTTTTCATATTCATAATAAACGGAAACAAATTATACCAAATTCCGATGAATTTCCTGGTCTTAAAATTTCAAGACATATGACCACTGCTTAAAAAGTCTTACATCCTAAACGAATCGGTGCTAAAAGTTCTACAAAAAAGAAGAAACATAATAGCTGTCAAAAGTTTTCAAAGAACAATATTTGTAAATATCGATAGTGAGATGTATTTGTTTCATTTTTCTTTTCTTTCTTAGCCCTTAACCTTTGCGGCGCAGGGCAAATGAATTGGTTAAGTGTTGAAATTAATGACTGACACCGGAATTTCAAAACAACTTTATTCGTAAATAAGAAAACGCTATATTTCACGCATCCAATAAATCGTAATTTTAAACAAAATTCCGGTGCCAATGTGGCGTTTGGGAATTGAAATTAAGTGGTAATTTGTGGTAATAACTGATTTGTAAGAACGCTGTTCGGGCAAGACGAATTTGCTTATTTCATCATTTAAAGCTTTTTTACACCACTATTTTTTTTACGAAGATTTTCATACTATTGAAAGGCAGAAATGTTTTGACTAAATCTTACGAATATTTTATTTAAATAATAGTGGTGTGAGTCCGCTATTTTCAATTTATTGAACGGAAAAGAATTAACCAGTTAAGGGGTTAAAGAATTTACTTTGTTTTGCAGTTTTTATTTGCTTGCGTTTTGACGGTAGAAAGTACATTTCCAACATTTTTGTAACACACTTTAAATTTTACTCAACCCTTTGCGGGGCGGTGGTTTCATAGATTACCACTTAATTTTAATTCCTAAACGCCACATTCGCACCGGAATTCTGTTAAAGAAAATTACGGTTTAATAAATGCGTGAAATATAGCGTTTTCTAATTTACAAATAAAGTTGTTTTTTGATTCCGGTGTCAGTCATTAATTTCAACACTTAAGCAATGAATTTGCCCTGCCCCGCAAAGGGTTAAAAAAAAATAAATATTTTTAAAAATGGCTTAAGAATTTAATTATCTGTACACTATATAATTAAAATCTGTTGTTTTGCGAGGGAGGGGGAGGGGGGACTGTCAGACGTAATGCTAATTTTTTCTTTTTTGCAGAATTAATCTATAGTAAGGCTGCTGGTCACTCATTTCCCGAATCCCCCTTCGTAATGTTAAGCCTATGGCCTAGGATTGCCTAGAGACCGCAAAGAAGTAAAGTTGCATTGATTAACCAAAAGTGAATTGTTTGAATATTTTGTTTAGTCATGGGTTAATGTTAAGCCTATATGCTTTTTTATATTCAAAATATCTTCTCAAGAAATTAATAATTTTAACTTCTTTTTTCAGTGTTTTCTTCTTAACCCTTTCCGGCGCAGTGTGTTCGGTATGGACGCACCTAATTTTAATGCCAACCTTGCAATTGGTACCAACAATATTTTAATAAAATCTTGCTTTTACAATGAAAGCTTCAATTAAGGAGTTCTTGATTTCTTAAAAAGTCGTTTGTAAATTCCGGTGTCAATCAATAATTTCTCATTTTACTAACAGAATTTATCCGCGCCGGAAAGGGTTAAATGATATTTTTATTTATTTATTTATTTTAATTCTCAAAATATTTCTAACATTTTTGCTTGATTGAATATTTTATGTTTTAAAAACTAACAAAGTGGGAGTAAAATTTTAACACTTCATATAGAATTAAGCATAGCCTTTAGGGATATTTTAAAAACTAAATATATATATATGTATATATGCTTAAAAAAAGAAAACACTGAAAAAAGATGTTAAAAATATTAATTATCTGAGGCGATATTTTGAATATAAAAAATGCATCAAACGTCTATAGACTTAACATTACGTTAGGAAATTTGGAAAATGAGAGACCAGTTGCCTTAATTTGTATTTCTACGAACTGTATGTTATTTTAACAGAATTTGCCCTCGTATTCATAATAAATTCAGATTATTTCATTAAAATAATTTTTTTAATGGCGCCCTGTCAGACAGTTTTTTGTCTGTAAAATCAGCAAATTTTATTTCTTATATTTTAACTTAATGTATTTTTTTACAGTGTGTAAACTTTTCAAACTGCTGACGATTGAGTAAAAATTATCACCTTCGTAAAAGACATCAAATGCGACAATACTCATTATTTGAGTATTATTTGATTTTATTTCTTTTAATAGGGCAACAGGTTGTTTTCATTCCTTTTAGAGAAAGCAATAGATACACAGTTATCTAAAGGAATATTTTCGATCATTAACTATTTTTACCAATATCAACTTGTTGGGGGGAAAACTGCCCTGTCTGTTACATTAGCTTAAAAAAATCTTATCTCTCAAACGAACCGTTGCTAAAAGTACTACAAAAAGGAGAAATAGATTGCCTAGGATTGCCTAGAGACCGCAAAGAAGTAAAGTTGCATTGATTAACCATAAGTGAATTGTTTGAATATTTTGTTTTTTATGCATAGTCGGCTCTCGTTAATTCGAACTCGTCGGGACCACAAGAAATGTTCGAATTATCCGGAGTTCGGATTATGGAAAGTTTGACACGAAAACTTTTTTAAATGACTTTATTACAAAGAAATTAATGTTATAGTATTTTTTAAATATATTTTGTCTGTTATCATTAGAATATGACTTAATGGTAAATTGAAAGATGTAAATACATAAACTAATTAAGGAATTAGGAACAAGCAGGGTCTGATTATTAACGGGGCAGTCTTTTATCAGTAAAATTTTATAGGAAATCTCGCTTTGTTTAAATGACCTTTTCATTCAAATTACTGTCATGAATAAGCGGAAAAAAATATTTATTTTTACTGGTGGAAGAAAATTCGATTTATCCGATTTCGTACTAACAACAGTCGATTGTGCATATGTTTCTTTAGTTTTTTCACATTTTTGCATTTCGAGAATAGAAAATAAATTCCTGAAATTATTTATGTCATTTTTAAAGGGTGTGTAACTTGGATCCATTCTATAGGGCTCCCAAATGGTCCGCCACCTGAACATCAATATTTTCTTAGAAAGATTTTCGTTTTACATTTTTCTTGCAAATTGCGCAGAAACCACCTTCAGAGGTTAGTTTTAGTACAAATGCTGTAGAAACATACTCTGAAATTTTCTGTTAAAAATATTGGTGTTCAGTTCGCGGATCATTTGAGAGCCCTGATTCTGCCATGGTGAAACCTTGATGAATTATTTCCAATGAGCTGCCGAATTCACACTAGTGCTGCTATCTATATTTGAGACAAAAACTTTGCCGTTTACTCAAGTGACGTAGAAGATTTAATCTTTTTTCTCTCTTGCCGCCAAATTACCCTGATTGCCTCTATAGTCTTTTTTACCCCACATTACCACAGTCTCTACTTGTAAAGGTCAGTGAAGGGCATACGCCTCTGTTAGTGAAAAGGAGTATAACGCGCTACTTATACGCTGCTAACAAACCTATCTGCCTGAAACCTCATAAAGCGTTTGGATGCATTGTTGCGTTTATTTATATAAATATCTTAATCTCATGCTTAAAATTAAAGTTTTATTTTTTATACCAGAAAAATTTGACCAATTTTCTTTTTTCAAAAGTGCACGTTATGCGGAGGAATATACAGAAAATAAACTGTGTAAAAATTGCTTTCATTTTAGTTTAAGCTAAGTAAACTTTTTTATCATCTTGGTGGAAGATGCAAAATTTATCAACACCTCTGTAAGCGACATTAGTACCGCAATATTCATTATTTGAGATTTTCCTTCTCTTTTTACCGAACAACAACTTCTACAGTTCCTTTTAACAGGAGGAGGCAATAAATATACAGCTATCTAAGGAGACGCTTTCGGTCATTAACTATTTTCACCAATATCAACTTGGGAAAAATGCAGACTGTCACATTAGTTTAAAAAAAAAATCTTATCTCCCGTACCTGTGCTAAAAGTACCACAAAAAAGAAGAAACAGAATAGATGCCCAAAGTTTGCTAAGAAGAAGAAAAGTTGCAAGTTGGCCGCTTGGCGTTATCTGCAGACCACCCATAGCTAAACGAGTCACAGTTTCATGTTAGCGGACCTTTAATGGCTTCCTACGCGGCGGTTGCCCGCACTTTATCACTCAGCGGACCCCTTCGGAATTCGGGCCGATCTTTTCACACGCGCTGGCAGGAGGGAAAGTCCGCCTTCGCTGGTAGAATTAGTGGAAGATCCTACAGGAACGAAATTTGAAATTCATGGCTTCAAAGAACAGGTGCTTTTTAATGTCCCGACGTAAATCGTAAACTTCACGTTTTACAATGAGCTTTAAAATTAACTGGTGTTTAATATTATGCTAGAAAAGTTAATGGTGAGAAACTTGGTACCGGTTAGAACTATCGTATGAAAGAATGTATTCTATGAATTCTCCAGTATCTACCAGTTTATTCCCCTTATTTATGTAAGATTTTTATTCTGGATACATCAATATATATCGTTGTTATATGATGCTGTTGCTTTTTACCTATGTATCAAATAATTTTTGATTTTATTTCTTGACTTGGGTGAAATGCTTTATAATTTTTGGCGCATATGTGAAAACAACCTCTCCTTGTAAAAGTAATTAGGAGAAACGTATCATTTGGAACCCCTTCGAAATTCGGGCGAATCTTTTCACACGCGCTGGCAGAAGGGAAAGTCCGCCTTCGCTGGTGCAATTAATGAAGATCCTAACAGGAACGAAATTTGAAATTCATGGCTTCAAAGAACAGGTGCTTTTTAACCCTTTCATTCCCATGGTAAAATACGTTCTAGAAAATCCGTAGTTCAAAGAATCTGAATTTACACCAGAAAAGTTCAATGATAAATTTCTGTTTATTTAATTATGGAATTTTTGCTATTACATAAAACAAGTATTTCTGTTTTAATTTTCTGGTATGAATTCGAAATATCCGAATTAAATATAGAAATAAAATAAATAATGTCATGATGCC